>CM052722.1:112705880-112793538 GCA_028551405.1 Uromys caudimaculatus | reverse complement strand
ATATATATATATATATATATATATATATATATATATATATATCCCCTTTCTGTTTATATAACTTGAACCCAAGGTTCCCCTACGATTTTGGGAGCCGAATTAACACAAATAGCATTAGAACCAATCTACAAACCGAACATTGACTTATTTTATAGCCCAAATAATTGAATCCCCTCTCTGTACTTTTTTTCAGGAGCAATCTGTAACCCCCAGCATGACAGAATTATTTTTGTTTCCTCGAACATCTTCTCTAAAGTATCTGCATCAGAATTAGCCAACAAAATATCATCCATGTAATGATAAATAGTAGATTGAGAAAATTGCTTGCAAATTATTTCTAGTGGTTGTTGCACAGAATACTGACATAAAGTTGGACTATTTAACATTTCCTATGGAAGCACTTTCTAATGATATGTCTTTAATGGACCACTGTTGTTATAAGTAGGTACTGAGAAAGCAAACTTTTCCCTATCATGCTCTTGCAAAGGATTGTGAAAAAGCAATATTTTGGGGTTTGGTTTTTTTGTTTTTTGTTTTTTTTTTTTTGGTTTTTCGAGACAGGGCGCAATCTTTTAAATCAATTACTATTATAGACCATGACTGAGGTATCTAAGAAGGTAAAGGAATTTCAGGCTGTAAAGGACCCATTGGGTGAATTACTCTATTCACCACTCTTAAATCTGTTAACATCCTCCATTGTCCTGATTTTTCTTAGTTATGGTTTCTCTGCCAGCTTGTTAGCTCCTGACTGACCAAAGGGAAATAAATGGCTTGTAGTTTTTGCTGCAGGGCCTTGAGCTGGCAGGCCCTTCATTTAGTTTCTGTATGGCAAGGTTACCTTTTATGTTCCTCTTGGACCTTCACTTATTAGTCCAGTGTCACATCTTACCACAGCATCTGTCTACAAACCCTGGGAAGCCTTGGCTTTCTTTCCAAGGAGAACCCATTGCCACCATGAGGAGAATTTATTGCCACCTGAAATGGGCCCTTCTATACTTCTGCATTGGAAAGGTACTATATTCCTCAAACTTAATGCATCTGGCATTTTAAGCTCTGAGATGTTTAGCAACTTAGTCACAATTTATTTTCAAATGGCAGAATTTACCACAACTAAAGCACTGGGTAGACTGATATCTGAGACCTCTAGCTATCACTTGTCCTATGATATTGGCATGGTCCTCATGAGAGCCAATATCAGTTGTATCTCTCTTTTTAAAAAATATTTAATTCTTTATTATTTTATGTATATGAGCACACTGTAGCTGTCTTTAGACACACCAGAAGAGGGCATCAGATCCCATTATAGATGGTTGTGAGCCACAATGTGGTTGCTGGGAATTGGACTCAGGACCATCTGGAAGAGCAGTTCAGTGTTCTTAACTGCTGAGCCATCCTTCCAGCCCCAGTTGTATCTCTTATCCATTCATCCATCCATGCTGGTCCTGCCTTTAATAGCCTAGTAACTCTCTTACATTCAGTATTTGCATTCTCTCTCTCTCTCTTTTTTTTTTTTCGAGACAGGGTTTCTCTGAGTAGCCCTGGCTGTCCCGGAACTCACTCTGTAGACCAGGCTGGCCTTGAACTCAGAAATCCACCTGCCTCTGCCTCCCAAGTGCTGGGATTAAAGGCGTGCGCCACCACTGCCCGGCAGTATTTGTATTCTCAAATGCCAAGATCTCTATCAACACCTGCCTGGCATTGGGGTCGGATACACCTTTGTTTACAGCTGAAACCAATCTCTGCAAGAAATCTGTGAAGACTTCTCCAGAGCCTTGTATTATCTTACTAAATGAGGTGGATCTTTTCCTGGGCTTCTCAACCTTATCCCAAGCTCTTAAAGCCACCATGTGACATTGTTCTATTATAGGATCACAGCATCATCAACTTGAATTTGTTCTTGTAGGCCAAAATATTGCCCTTTACCAAGCAATTGATCTTTAACAGTATTTATTCTCCTTGCTCAATTTAATTGTTCTATATTCGCAGTTTCCTCCCTCCACCATGTTAACCATTGTAACTACTGACTGGCTTCTAGCACAGCTGTTAAAACAGACTCTTACAGTCTTGGGAAATAATTCCATTTTGGGTAGCCCAGTTACTTATTATTCAACAAAAGGGAAATGCATTCTGTAGGAAAACAACCTCTTTAAAATGTCTCAGATCTATCATTTCTATAGGATGGCACGTTATCTCATCATAATCATGATTAGCACCATTAGCAGACTTGTGTTTCGTAATCCCAGACCACTCCTCTGGTGGCATACTTGGCTCCAGATTAACTAACTCTTTCTCTTGAAAAGGGCAGTTTCAGCCGGGCGGTGGTGGCGCACGCCTTTAATCCCAGCACTTGGGAGGCAGAGGCAAGCGGATTTCTGAGTTCGAGGCCAGCCTGGTCTACAGAGTGAGTTCCAGGACAGCCAGGGCTACACAGAGAAACCCTGTCTCGAAAAAGCCAAAAAAAAAAAAAAAAAAAAGAAACCAAAATTCCAGAATTCTCACTATAAGCCTGCCATAGGTCCAGGAAGAGGAGCAATACACTGTCCTTCAGATAGAAGCTTTTGAGAACAATGTCCAGGGATAGGAGGACATGGGTCAGCAGAGGTGAGTTGTCCAGTGGAGAAGCCTGTGCATATTTGTTAAGACATGTAGACACTTAGCCTGGCAGAAGTGCAAGGGTTCTTTCCACCCTACTCCTGTAGCCATTACCTATGGAGCTACCCTTCTTCCCTGTGCTCAGCTTCTCATCCCACTCTGGAAGGCAAGGAATATAGAGGGCTGAAAGGATGGCTAAATAGTGTACTGTTCTTGCAAAGGACCAGAGTTCAGTTCTAAGCTTCTTCACTGAGCAGCTCCTGGAGGATTCAATGCCTTTGGCCTCCATGGACACCTCACCCACACAAACACATGCATACATGCACATAATTAAAAATATTTTAAAGGAATGTATCAGAAGTGCTTTGGTGCAGATCTCAAAATACTGAGCTTGAAGCTGGATGTGATGCAACACACTTGTAGTCCCAGCCATGAGAGGTGGAGGCAAAAGGATCAGGAGTTCAAAACTATCCTTGGCTTCAAGGATAGTTCAAGGATAGAGTTCAAGATACCCTGGGATACATGAGACCCTGTTGCAAACTGAGCTCCAGGGGAGAAAGAGGTATCTTTGCATCACTCTGCTCCCATGAGACTCAGGGCTAGGGAACCATCCATACTATCATACCAAGGCTCGAACTTGGCTGAGGCTTGAAAGGGATGATTGTGTGCAAAAGAGGCAGGGAGACGATGAAGATGGATATATACAGCTTAAGTAACAGCATGCAAGCTTTCCTGGATACAGAGCCAAGGTCCCCTGGGCATGAGCTAGGCTAAGGGTAAATATGAACACAGAGCAGCTGCAGTAGATGCCTAACAGACACTGAGATCAGGCTTACTCCCAAGCACTAGAAAAATGAAGTGTTTCAGGATGAAAGAGCCATTCTTCAACCTGCAGAGCCAGCCAATAGCCATAGGCTGGAAGGTAGCAGTCATTGTGAAATGAGTCAACACACAGCTGGGGAGGGGCAGGTAGCAGAAGAACATAACCATGCCTAGGAACTGAATTCTTTTTACTGGCCAACTCCTAGAGCAGCATTGATGAGGCAGAAGGTCTAGTTACTTTACACTCCTGGGTTTCAGTCCATCATTAAGAAAATGTTCAAGGAACTGGAGTGATGATTCAGCATCACTGTCTGTTCTTCCAGAGGACCCAGGTTCCATTCATTCCCAGAACCCACGTGGAGACTCACAACCAGCTATAACTCCAGTCCCAGGGGATCCAATACCCTCTTCTGGCTTCTAAGGACACTGCATGCATGTGGTGCACAGACATACATAGAGGCAAAAAAACCACTAAAACACATAAAAAAAAAAAAAAAAAAGACAAAAGAAAATCAGAACATGTTTAAGCTCCCCAAAGTACCTCTGGCATTCTGGTTGGAATTCTCCCTCCACAGAATTCTGCTGAGCAATGAGGGTGCCCAGTGGGTAGCAAGAACGGGGAACAGATTAACCAGCCTATCGCAGAGCCAAACTATACTGTGTAGCTAGGAAGCAGGGCCAGAGAGCTGGAGGATACCCACTCTACTCTGCATGGTTACCATCTGTTTTCCCAGAAGCATCCTTGGGGGGTGAAGTATCCAGCAACTGGCAACCAGGGCCAATGGTTGTAAATTACTGGATTCAGACAGCTAAAGCTAAAGGACCAAATTGGCAGAAAGGGCTTGCCGACAATATGGGGTCACAGGGCCTCAGGATTCAGGCATTTCCAGGGGCACCCTAACTCCACAATCTGTTGGGATCACCAGCCTCAGCTGCCAGGCCCAGATTCAGTCTCCCCCCTACTCCCTCCCGATAAGTCCAGACTTCCTCACCCAGTTCCCAGGAGGGGCATCTAGAGGAAGACTGCTCAGTCCCGTCCTAGAAGAGCTAGAGGCGGAGCTTGAAACCCCGCCCTCTGTCCCGCCCCCAACTCGGGGCCCTTCGGAACTCTGAGGAGGATCTGGTGGGTGGGACACTGCTCGGTCAGCTGAGTGACAGTCACGGGATCTTGACCAAGTCCGATTTCATGGAGGAAAGCAAATGATGGACCTAGGACTCCTAGTGTTACAGGTCAGTGGTAGTGGATGGTTCCAGCCAATGGTAGGGTCAGAGGGCCATCGAAGAGGTAGGAGTATTGTATCCTTGGCTAGAGGCCTTTTGGTGGTGGGGTGAAATCAAGTAGCTCTGGGGCCTACTCGAGTTGGTTCAGGAAGTCCCTGTGAAGGAAGAGCTGTGCCTCCCTGCTCTGCCCTGAATCACTTCACAGGACATGGAGAAGGAACGGGAGACACTGCAGGTCTGGAAGAAACGTGTGGGACAAGAGCTCGATAGTGTGATCGCTTTCTGGATGGAGCATTCCCATGACCAGGAACACGGGTTAGCTACCCTGCCATGATCCTCCTAGGGCTCTCCCCCTACCCCCTATGTCACTTGGAGGTGACTCACAGATCTACTGACTTGAGGAGAGTAATGAAGCTATGGAGAAAGGTGCAAGGCTCTTTCCCTCTTTTTCTAACAATACATGTCTCACAGGGGCTTCTTCACATGCCTTGGCCGTGATGGGAAGGTATATGATCACCTCAAATATGTCTGGCTGCAGGGGAGGCAGGTCAGTGCACACTTAAGATGTTCACACAACAATAGTGTGTACCCAGGGATACGGGATACCTAGAATACCCTCCACCCCAGCTACTCCTCTCTAAACTATGCTCCCTTACAGGTATGGATGTATTGTCGCTTATACCGCAGTTTTGAGCGCTTCCACCGTGTTGAGCTTCTGGATGCAGCAAAAGCAGGTTCTCTCTCTCTCTCTCTCTCTTTTTTTCTTTTCTTTTCTTTCTTTCTTTTCTTTTCTTTTCTTTTTTTTTTTTTTTTTTTTTGGTTTTTCGAGACAGGGTTTCTCGTGTAGCCTTGGCTGTCCTGGAACTCCCTCTGTAGACCAGGCTGGCCTCAAACTCAGAAATCCGCCTGCCTCTGCCTCCCAAATGCTGGGATTAAAGGCGTGCGCCACCACTGCCCGGCCAGGTTCCTTCTCTTAACCCCATCTCCCCAGGAGCTTCAGTGGGTTATTTATTCAATGTATCTAAAGGGGGCTAGAAAAGGAAAGGGACTGGGCAGGTTCCAAGAGGCAGTATATTCGGAGTCCACACCTAGCATGCATACTCCCCAACCACTAGGTGGTGAATTTTTGCTGCGTTATGCTCGGGTGGCACCGCCTGGCAAGAAATGTGCTTTTGTGCTGACTCGGGATGGCCGTCCAGTGAAGGTGCAGCGGACCATTTTCAGCGAGTGCTTCTACACCATGGCCATGAATGAACTGTGGAAAGTAACAGGGGAAATGCATTATCAGGTTTGTGGGAGCCTGTGGGGGCCACAGGCTGCTGGGCATGAGTGTACTCTGACGACAGGCCTGGAAACCTGCCACAAGTCCCATTACTCTTTTCCTACCATTTTGTGACTACCATGTCTCCTCAGCTCTCTCCTACCTCCTGTACTACCAAAGGGTCCCTGGGCAAACAGGGATCTATCAGTGCCCTGTGTCCAGGTAGAAAAGGTTCTCTCTTCACTGGGCCCTTCTGCCTGAGAGTGAACTGAATCCCAGAGCCCCCAGAAGTAGTATCGGGAGGATCTGCTTGGCCTCTGGTGCCTAGCTGTAGGGCTAGCCCTGCAAAGCTGCAGGAAGAGCAGGTATCTTTGGAGAAGAAGCTGAGTCCTGAGTCCTTGGGGGAAGAAGTATGTGCTGGGACAGGGTATGCAGCCTCTCTGCTCTCCCCACAGAGTGAAGCTGTGGAGATGATGGATCAGATCATCTACTGGGTACGGGAGGACCCGGCTGGGTTGGGCCGGCCTCAGCTCTCGGGAACACTGGCCACAGAGTCCATGGCAGTGCCCATGATGCTGCTCAGCCTGGTGGAGCAGCTTGGAGAAGAAAATGAGGAGCTGACCAACAAGTATGCAGAACTAGGGGACTGGTGTGCCCAGAGGATTCTTCAGCATGTCCAGGTAGGCACAGAGACAGGGGAAAGTGAACTCCATTCTCTCACTCTGCATAGGCTCCTCTACCTGAAGTCATATGTTCTTCAGCTTTCTAGAAAGGTGGATCCAAGGAAGCTCATTCATTTGAAATACAGCCCAGGGCCCTCAGGAAGGTGGAGCCCAGCTTGCTAATGGCAGAAATGGGTGTGTCCTAAGACAGAAAGAAGAGGCCAGAGCAGCAGGCACATTCTGAGATCCCAAAAGGAGGTCTTGCTCTATGTTCTTCCCTAGCCTCTGTGGGCATCAAAATAGGTCTTGCCTGTCTCCTTATTCAGTGATTTACCCTCCTCATTTGAGAGACCAAGATCTAAAGCAAGGATCAGAACCTACTGGGTCCATGGGAGACAATCAGCCATTCCAAAAATGTTCTGGAGCAGGGCATGGTACACATATCTGTAATTCCAGAACTCTAGAGGTGGAAGCAGGAGAATTTAGAGTTCAAGGTCAGCCTTGCTTGCATAGTTTGAGACCAGCCTGGGCTACCAAGACTATCTCAAAACACACAACCAAAAATGCCCCTTTAGACCTATTGAGTAGGTATATAGCTGGTACCAAGGGCAGAGGAAGGGATTTTTGAAGTTAGATCTTTCTGATTGGGTGACCTGAACTGAAAACATCTGTCTCTTGTTCCTTTCCTGGCAGAGGGATGGACAAGTTGTACTGGAGAATGTATCAGAGGATGGCAAAGAGCTCCCTGGTTGCCTTGGAAGACATCAGAATCCAGGTGAAGACATGTGCTAGGCCTGTTAGAAAAAACCTCATCTTTGAGTTTGGGGTATCAGATAGGAGAGGATAGACTGCCCAGGAGTGGGCATGGAGCCCAGGCAGAAAGGCAGGGTATCAAGCATCTCTCATTCTTGAGAAGGAAGGGAGGTACCAGGAGCTCAAGCCTTCAGATGCCTAGAAGGGAGGAACCTGATTCTTGCCTTATTTTCCTTCAACTCTCACTAGGCCACACACTGGAAGCTGGATGGTTTCTGCTCCAGTATGCCCTCAGGAAAGGTGACCCCAAACTTCGAATGCACATTATTGACAAGTTTCTCTTGTTGCCTTTCCACTCTGGATGGGACCCTGAGCATGGAGGCCTCTTCTACTTCCAGGATGCTGATGATCTCTGCCCTCCCCAGGTGGGAGTGCCCAGAATAGCTTGCAAGAAGCCTATCATATAATAGGAGCTGGGTGTGATTGTGCATTCCTTTAATCCTAGCACTTGGGAGGCAGAGGCAGGTGGATCTCTGTAAGTCTGCAGCCAGCCTGGTCTACAGAGTGAGTTCTAAGACAATCAGAACTACATAGTGAGATCCTGTCTCAAAAACATCAGCAGCAACAACAAAAACTTTGAACCTAGAGCATGAGTCTCTCCATCTTATATCATGTGAAATCCATTAGAGAAGAGAGTTTGTGCAAATGCTGATGCCAAGATACATGTAGCCTTTGTCTGGTGCCAGTGGCTCAAAGGGCTCTTGGGTGATTCTCACTTGGTGGCAGGCAGGAGTGGAATTGTTCCTCTGATCGATTGTTTTCTGATCTCCAGATCTGCAGAGGGCACTGTACCATGCATGGGTAGCAGCAGTGTCCAAAAGGCCTAAAGACAAGGCAGACAGCATTTTAATTCAAAGACTAAAGGGAGCCTTCCCCAGTACTTGTCTCCTTTTAAGGAGCTGCTTAGGGTACATACAGGTCAGAAGGCTAGCCCTACTCTTAAGGACTATTCAAACTTTATCCCCCACATCTCCCCCAGGATTAAACACCAAGTCCTAAGCCAGACAGACTTAACCAGAACAGAGAATGTTAAGTGTCCTCTAAAGGCCTACAGGGACCTCAGCTGCCCATCTCTGCTCTGTTCTCAGCTGGAATGGAACATGAAGCTATGGTGGCCACACAGTGAAGCCATGATTGCCTTCCTCATGGGTTACAGTGACAGTGGGGACTCAACCTTGCTGCACCTTTTCTACCAGGTGGCTGAGTACACCTTCAGCCAGGTAAGTGCTGTCTCCTTGTCCCCTGGAAGTCCAGGCAACAGGAGAGGAGAAACAGGGGCTGTGTGTAAGGGGGTCCAGGAGGCTTTCCCTCAGTTTCTCCTAGCCCATTCACTAGATGTTGCCTTCAGCTGTTCTGAGAGTCCCAAGACTGCCTTTTGTTTGGTGAACCAAGAAGTTCTGCCTCAAGGAATACACCTTTCTGGCTGATCAGACTCTATTAGAGTAAAAAAAGAAACATAGAGACCAATGAGCTGTGGAAAACAAAGCAGATGTCAAATGATACAGAACTTTCTTATAGAGGGGCCAAGGAAGACCTTGTGAGCAAGGATCCAAAGCAAAGGAGGGCAGGGTGTGTCTGTGTCTATTCAACAGAAGGAAAGCTGGGAGGATACAGCCACGTGGGTTCCACATAGCAGGAACATCCTTGATGTGCCAGGGCCAGTAAGCCTAAGCCTTGACAGGGAATTCAACAGCTAGGGTGTCAGATTCTCCTCCCTGTCCCTGGCAAGTGTGTGTGCGCACACTCGTGTAAGAAACAGAGAAAGACACACAGGGGGGAGGGGGAGAGGAGAGAGAGGGGGGAGGGGGAGGGGGAGAGAGAGGGAGAGAGAGAGGGAGAGAATATGAATAGGTAGGTCAGAGGACAATCTCAGGTGGTGTTCCTCAGGTACTACATACCTTTTTGTTGAGAAGATAGGGTTGCAAACTAGCTACACTCGCAAACTAGCTATGAAGGTGAATCCTTAGAATAATCCTATCTTTGCCTCTCCAGTGGAGGGATTATAAGTATGCTATCCTTGACTTGTTTTCATATGGGTTCTGGGACCAATCTCAGGTCTTCCTGTTTGCAAGGCACTTTTTTGTTTGTTTTTCAAGACATGGTTTCTCTGTATAGCCCTGACTGTCCTGAAACTCACTTTGTAGGCCAGGCTGGCTTCCAACTGAGAGATCTGCCAGCCTCTAGCCTCCCTGGTACCTGGGATTGAAGGCATGTGCCACCACTGCCCAGCTAGTTTGCAAGGCATTTTAGTGACTTGTATATCTCTTGGCCCAGCAGATGAGTTTAAGAGGCTGTAGTTCAGAAAGAAATTTGGCTTGCTACAAAGCCTAGTTGTCATAAAAAAAATGTAGGTGACCTGGGCATGGTGGTACATACCTGTAATCTTAGCCCTTGGGTGGCTGGAACCAGATCACAGCATAGAGACCAACCTGGTCTACAATAGTAAGTTTGAGACTAACCAGCTACATTGGGAGAACTTGTCTCAAACAAATAAATAACAACAACAATAGATATTATGGAGAGCCAAGAGTAAGGTAAATTTTTTTAGTATAGAAGGTAAAGAGGAGCCTGGCAGTGGTGGCGCATGCCTTTAATCCCAGCACTTGGGAGGCAGAGGCAGGTAGATTTCTGAGTTCGAGGCCAGTCTGGTCTACAGAGTGAGTTCCAGGATAGCCAGGGCTACACAGAGAAACCCTGTCTCGAAAAACCAAAAAAAAAAAAAAAAAAAAAGTTATAATCAACAGGTAGATAGTAACTAAGCCAAAATTCAAAGTCAAGGAACAATCCACAGAAAAACAACTTGAGAACTTGTTAGTTTTCCTTCTTCCTGCCCCTTCCCTATTATTTTGTGTAAGATCAAGTAGTTAAAAATAAAGACATGAGCCAGTTACGGTGTATGCCTTTAGTGCCAGTAATTTTTTTTTTTTTAAAGATTTATTTTATGTATATGAGTACACTGTAGCTGTCTCAGACACCCCAGAAGAGGGCATCAGATCCCATTACAGATGGTTGTGAGCCACCATGTGGTTGCTGGGAATTGAACTCAGGACCTTTGGAAGAGCAGCCAGTGCTCTTAACCGCTGAGCCATCCCTCCAGCCCTAGTGCCAGTAATTGACAGAGGTAAAAAGATCTCTATTGAGTTCCAGGCCAGCCTGAGCTACATAGCAAATTCCAGGACAGCCAGGGATACATAGTGAGACTTTTCTCAAAAATAGATACATAATAAGGACAAGGCTACTCAAAAGTTATAAAGAATAGATACAGAGCTGGTTATACCTCACTTGAAGAATGTACCACCACCACTCTTTGAGACAAAATCTGGACTGGCCTTGAACTTATTCTCCTGCCTCAGCCTCCTGAGTGCTGAGATTACAGACATGAACCATCACACAGCTTAAAATGTACAACTCATGTCACAATTTAAAGGGAACATTTTAGTAGTAAACTTTAATGCAATTGGTTTGTTCTATAAGCCTTCTAAAAGGGGGTTCTACTTAACTATTTTATCAGTGAGAGCAAAATTGGAAGGAATGGATAAGGATCTGGGCTACATTTTGGGGAAGTGAAAAGCCTCAGTGAAATAAGAATGGGGTGTACAATGAATGGGTCTATCCAGCCAGCTGAGCTGCTGTTCCCCATATCTGAAGCATCAGACGCACTGGACAGCGTCAAAAGAAGTGAGAGATATGTTCAGAACCTATGGTCAAGACAGGCAGAAGACCAGGCCTGAACCTTACAGAAATGTGTCAAGCCTTTGCCTCCTGAGGGCTGGGACTAGAGGCACGCCCCATTACATAGGGCTAAAGGAAAGTCTGGGAGTCATAATAAAAACCTTGGTATGCAAGGACAGGAGTTATTTGTCTCTGCTTGTAATCCAAAGATCTTTTAGACCAAAGGCCTGTGAAGTAGGGGACATGAACTCCAGGGAAGTCACTAGTTTCAAAGTTTGCTGGCAGGTCAATCTAGGATTCCTTTTTTTTTTTTTTTTTTCTTTTTTAAAAAACTCAGATAAGGTAAAATGTGTCCGTTTTTTAAGTATTCAATTTTAAGTGTTAGATAACACACCACAATTGAATATAGAGCACCTGTTCTCTCAGTGTAGCAGCACACAGCCTGCAACCCCTCCCCCATCAGGTTGCATGCTAAGGCCTACTGTCTACCCCCAGCTTTCATCTTTTTCCAGGATATGGGTCCACTAAAAGTACTGATTTGTGAAACTGCGCTCTTTTTACTCTAACCATTGGTACCGGTGCAAAGGGGACAGCGAGGGTCCTTTCCTCAACCGGTGACATTCGGGTGGGTCCTACCAGACACGAGCTGTCATTGTCTCTATTCTAGTTTCGTGATCCTGAGCACGGGGAATGGTTTGGCTACCTGAACCAAGAGGGAAAGGTGGCCCTCACCATCAAGGGAGGTCCTTTTAAAGGTGAGTGAGGAACGGGGTGAGACTGTACGGGTTTGTGGCACCCGGTTCGCCGGGTCCTCCCGAACTCCGGGGTTCATTCTCCCCACAGGCTGCTTCCATGTGCCGCGGTGCCTGGCCATGTGCGAGCAGATTCTGGAAGCCCTACTCCAACGTCTTGGGCCCGCCCCCCTCGGCTCCTCGCCCGCTGTCCCCACCCACGAAGGATCGAAATAAAGTTGACCCTGTTCCACATGCTTGTGTGCGCACCTCTGTGGGTACCGCGGGAGGGTACAACTACTCCCACGCTGCCCACCTCGACCGATCTTTATGGCGGCTTCAAATGCACCACCCTGGGCGCTGCTCAACCGAGCCCAATTGGCTCTAAGTACCACGCTCATTGGTTGTGTAGTTCGGAGGCGGATCCTATAGCTGGGTACTTCCGCTGCAGGCCGGTCAGAGCGGCCCGCCTCTTCCGCTGCCGCCCCAGGATCCTGCTCCCAGTCCCAGTCCCAGTCCCAGTCTCAGTCCCAGTCCCAGTCTCAGTCCCAGTCCCAGTCCCAGTCCCGGCTCCTATCGTCCCTACCCTGCTTCTGAGTGGCCGCCGAGCGCACGCGTTCACGACCCACAAGGACCCGCGAGCTCCACCGCCGTGATGAACATCCGCAATGCTAGGGTGAGGTGACGGAGAGCCAGCCTGTCCGCACCGAGTGGGCGCCTTACCGGGTGACCGTGTGAGCATGCTATCGAGGGACCTGGTGCTGTGGCCCTGTAGGTCTGCGGACGCTGGATCTTAAGGCTGCTGCAACCTGCTTTAGACATCTTGCGATTATCCCGCGTTTCCCTAATCCAGATCTCACTGAGTGGGTTCCACAACCTCTGGGCACTATTGCTCAGTCCTGGAACTGGCGCGTTTTGCATGCCGCATAGAAACCGTGCTTGTGCAAAGTTGTATAGTAGCAACTCTGCCCTGCTCCGGGGAAAGGGGAAGGAGAGGCCCAGAGATTGACAGAGAACAGGGGTCACACGTGTGTGGCCCTCTTAGTCACTGCAGTCCTGGACTAACTGTGTCCCACTCTCATGTAGCCCGAAGACCTGATGAACATGCAACACTGCAACCTTCTCTGCCTGCCCGAGAACTACCAGATGAAGTACTATTTCTATCATGGCCTCTCTTGGCCCCAGGTGGGCAGCTTTTGCGTTCTGTAGGGGTGTAGGGTGCAACAGGAGGGAAACATGGATCTGAGTGAGCCAAACGCAGTGGGCAAGGGCATAAGAACCTGAGGCCCTGGTATATGGGGGAAGCCTGGCAAATGAAAGGGTGTGTATAGAAACTGTAGGCTCCACAGAGTGGAGATGGGATTCTCACCTGTGCCTACCCTCTTCCAGATAAAGAGAAGGCACAAGTGTAGAGTAGGGAAACCAGGCCCCTTGTATCCCAGGTCACCAGATGTCACAACTCACCATTTTTTTTGAAGCTTCTCACTGTCCTACACAGTAGGAGACTGGCAGTAAGCTCTGTCCTGTTGCCTGCTCTACCTGACTTCCTTTTCCTTTCTGTCACCAGCTTTCTTATATTGCTGAGGATGAGAATGGGAAGATTGTTGGGTACGTCTTGGCTAAAATGTGAGTCACCAAGGAGGAAGAAAAGACCCTAATGCTAAGGGATGTTGGGTTTGGAGAAGGGAATGGGAAGCTGTGAATTAGTCTGAGAGGCATTCTCTGTTGTCCAGATTGGTGCTCACTGTGTAACTCAGGCTGACCTCAAACTTATAGCAGTCTTTATGCTGAGCCTTCTCAATGCTGGGATTTAACTATGCCCAACTTGCTATGGATTTTGTTGTTGTTGTTTTAATTAACAGGTTTGTAGGGTAGCTCTAAGCTGACAGAAAAATTGAGAAAGTACAGAGTTTTTCCATATACCCCTTGTCCACATTTGTTTTCTCACTACCATGTATAGTAGTGTTGAAGTTAGAAGTGAGTTTCTCCCTTGTTAGAAGTGAGAAACCATTACAGATTTTGTTAAGCAGATTCCTGTTTTCATTGTTGTGTTTCTGTATGTGTTGCACATCCTCTGAATTGGACAATTAAAGAGTCTACCTTTAAAGAGTATCCATCCCTCCCTCAACCTCCTACAAGGTCATCTTTTCATAACGATGCATAGTTGAAATAGTAGCTTATATCTCTTTAAAACTGGCTCCCTCAGTTAATGCTCTGCAATCAGCATTACTCCTTTTATGGCTTGACAGCTGACTTTTGGGGGTGTCAATTGCAGGGTGATCTGTTGACACTGTACATATCTGGTAGGTATAGCGTGGGGCTTTCAGGGGATCATGATTGGTTATTCTCATTCAGAAGTTCCTAGTTCTCTTTCTGGATCTGGGGTGCTATAGGATCACCCACAAAGAATCTGAGCACCTGCTGTTCACAGGTGTACCAGATAGATGGCACCCATACCAGGCTTCTTTCTAGCTTTCTCTTCTAGGGAAGAAGACCCAGATGATGTGCCCCATGGACATATCACCTCACTGGTGAGTAGAGCTACTGGGGATTTGGTAGAGGTGGATTGGAGATAATTGAAGGAACCACAGTGGTCGCACTTCTACCCAATCTTCTTCTCTCAGGCTGTGAAGCGTTCCCACCGGCGCCTTGGCCTGGCTCAGAAGCTGATGGACCAGGCCTCTCGAGCCATGATAGAGAACTTCAATGCCAAATATGTCTCCCTGCATGTCAGGAAGAGGTGGAAGCCAAGTTGGGGGAAAGGGCAATGCTGTGAAGTGGGGAGGAAGGGGTACCCGACTGATAGTGGTTCTGGGGATTACTGCCTTCATAAGAATATGGGAAATAGTATTAATGGGAAAGGGGAGGGGGACCAGGAAGAAGGGCAGGATATGGCCTGCCAACCTGCCTGGCCAAGTTTGTGAAGCTCAGCAATGCCTTATTCCCCTACAGTAACCGGGCCGCCCTGCATCTCTATTCCAACACCCTCAACTTTCAGTAAGTAGATCAAGACTTTTTTTTTTTTTTTAAGTAGCACGATCCATCCAGTTGTCTGGGCTGAGAAAGGGGTGGAGGGACTCTAGACATTGCTGGGAGGCTTTCTGTATACTCACTGGCTATTCACTGACAAGCTAACCTGAAGAAAGCACCTGTTTTCTGTGTGTGTGGTAGAGGAGGGTCCAACATATTCTGGGTAGAGGAGTGGCTTGGTGCTAGTGAGACTGGTGAAGGGCAGTGTGGTAAAGGACACACAGAGCTTCTTCTTCTTCTTCTTCTTTTTTTTTTTTTTTTTTTTTTTTTTTTTGGTTTTTCAAGACAGGATTTCTCTGTGTAGCCCTGGCTGTCCTGGAACTCATTCTGTAGACCAGGCTGGCCTCGAACTCAGAAATCTACCTGCCTCTGCCTCCCAAGTGCTGGGCACACAGAGCTTCTTAGTGCTGGTTTAGGAGTAAAGAGAGGTAGGCTAGAGCATGAACAAAGGCTGAGAAGTGGCTGGCTCCAGGAACCATCAAGTAAGAGCAGATGAAAGGGAAAAGGGGCCATGAGCAAAAGTAATGAGGGACCTATTGCTCTGAGTGTTCTGGTAGCTGAGGACAGGTCTACTCTGGACATGGGCATCTCCATGAAGAGAGAACTTGGTAATTCCTAGTGCCACTTGAAAGTGGGGCTAGAGTAGACTAACTTGAGGAACCACTGAGCCACACTAGACTTTGAGAGGGTCCAGTGAAGATGACACCATTGGGACAGGGTAGTAGTCTTCAACTTTTCTGGGTTCAACATCCAGATTTATGGAGGGATCTTTGACCTAGTTAAGATGCCTCTGCAGCAGGAACTGCTTTACCTGCTAAGTCAGCAGTTCCCAGCTGGGTATGGTAGTACATGCCTCTTAATCTCTTCACTCAAAGTGTTGGACTGTGGGTTGGAGTCCCAGCATAGGGAGTTCCAGGTTAGTTTCAACCACATAGCAAGACCCTGTCTCAAAAAGAGGGGTGCTAAGGATATAGCTTAATTGTGAGGATGTGTGTTTGAACCCTAGCACCCATATATAAAAGCCACATACAGTGCCCTGTACCTGTTATCCTAGTGCTGAAGAGGTTAAGACAAGAGACTCCCTAGGGTTCACTAATCAACCAGCCTAGTTGAATGGACAAGTTCCAGATTCAGTGAGAGACCCTATTTTGGGGGGGGGGGGGGAAAGTGGAAAGCAACTGAGGAAGATACCCAACATGTACCTCTGAAGACTGGCAAGGAACCTTCCTAGGTCATCAAAGGGCTTCCCTTCCAGTATCAAGGCTACTCAAGTGTGCACACACACCTCCCTCCCCTCAGCCATCTGATCAGTAACCAGGTCATCTATCATGACCATCTACATGCAGATACAGTGTCCCTTCTTCCTAGCAGAGGAACTAGCTATGTGTTCAGTAAATGACCGGGAGAGGAAGGTCAGGGAGAGGAAGGTCAGGGAGAGGAAGAGGCAGAATTAAGGGCTTCAACTCAAAAGACACAAGTTGCTGGTCAGGATAGGGACAAAGTAGTAGCAAGTCTAGGAATGGGAAGTACCCTGGATGCTACATGCTGTTTGGCTTCACTGGAAGAGCAGAGAAAACTATCACAGCTGTTGGACACGAATCCATTCAAATGAAAAACAAAAAGGTGAAGCCTGTTCACACTGGCTTTTTGCCTCTATGAAGGTCCTACAAGGGGAGATGACTTTTACCCCAGTTGCATAAGAACCAGGAGAATTTGCCCCTAGGCATGTGTCTTGATCCTACCCTCAGGATCAGCGAGGTGGAGCCCAAATACTATGCAGATGGGGAAGATGCATATGCAATGAAGCGGGACCTCACGCAGATGGCGGATGAGGTAAGAGTTCAGCCAGGCCAGGGCAGCAATTCCAGCACTAGAGGAGATTCTGTACTTGGGAAATGTGGCTACTTTAGAGCTGTGAGACAGAGCGAGGCAGTGGTGGCTAGAGGCAAGACCAAGATTGAGTGTTAGCCCTCGTGGTTGTAGAGATAGGAGTCAGAGCTCCTCTTTCCCTCACTTCCTAAGCTGTCAAGTCGGGACATGGCCTTTGTTGACTCTAGAGGAGACCATGGGATGCTTTCTGGGGAAGAAGCCTGGAGGTGGGTGGAATAGGAGAGACAGTAGGAGGATAATTTTTCTACAGAGGGAGTGGGACTACTAGGGTCAGGGGTAGCCTGCTCAGATCTAGGACTAAACTGGGCTAGGGAGAAAGGGTCTCTGACCAAGCCTCCTGGAGAGGCACTAATCTATCTTGGGGACTCCCCAGCAGCACATTTGAGAGCAATAGGACCCTTGTCATTTTACAGACCAAGCAGGCTTAGGACAGAGCTAGGATTGAACTACATTTCTACCCAGTCCTATTTCCTGCCTTGGCCCTACCACTTCTCACTGTGTCCCTTCCCCCAGCCAGCCTCAGGGCCTGGCTCCTCTTGTCTCCTGTCTGGAGACTTAGGCCCTGTCTCTTTCCACCCGCTTCCCTCTGGGCTCCTGGCGGCAGCTGAGGCGGCACCTGGAGCTGAAGGAAAAGGGCAAGCACGTGGTGCTGGCGGCCATGGAGAACAAGGCGGAGAACAAAGGCAACGTGCTTCTGAGCTCAGGAGAGGCCTGTCGTGAGGAGAAGGGCCTGGCTGCTGAGGATAGTGGTGGGGACAGCAAGGACCTCAGTGAGGTCAGTGAGACCACAGAGAGCACAGATGTCAAAGACAGCTCAGAGGCCTCTGACTGTGCCTCCTAGAACCTGCCCCACCTGGTCCCAACCTCGCCCCATGTGCTTTTACAATAAATGTCACCCAGTGGCCTTGGGAAATTTGTGAATGTGCTTAGGGGGATATGCTTCTTTCCAGCTCCTATATGGCAGGGATGGGGATGCCATCTTCACAGCCTAGAGCGTATTGAGCTCACAAGTCAAAACAGATTTGAGGATGGGACCCCAAGTCTGGCTATCTTCAACTGAGTTGGAGTAGGCAGATAAACTGTTTGGGTGACGTATTCTGATGTCACTTTCCTGGCCTCATTAACGTCCTTAGTAATTTTCTAGGACTGAACAAAATGATTTCCTGGGCTTTCTAGTCAGCCACACATTTCAGAGGCAGCTCTCCTACCTTGATGTTCTTTGCTGCACTGCTTTGCCCCCTTATGTCCCTCCCAGCGTTTTACCCTAGTCATACTTGCTATCATCTGTACGAGCTCCAATTTATACCTCCTGAACCCCAAATGCCTAAGTCCAACTGCTCATTGAACTTATCTGGAGAGATCCTAGCTGGATCCTGGCCTATTCAGTTACCCAGTTGCTCAGGCTCTTCCTATCTGTAACCTTTTTTTTTTTTTTTTTTTAGAGACAGGATCTCATCCTTAGCCCCTGCTGGCCTGGAACTCATTATGTAGCCCAGGCTGGCCTCAAACTTGTGCCAATCCTGCCTCAGGCTCAAAAGTGCTGGGATTACAGATGTAAGCCACTCCCCCATTAATATTTTGTACTTGCTGTGGAGCAGTGGTGGCACACTTAATCCCAGCACTTGGGAGGCAGAGGCAGGTAGATCTGTCTTTTTTAAGTTCCAGACCAGTCTGGTCTACAAAGTGAGTTCCAGGACAGGACAATGCAAGAGAAACAAGACAAGACAGTTCTATGCATTGTTATCTAGTTCGTGACGGCCATCAGGTTACCCTCAATGTCTTCTAATATTTCTGCAACTTCTGGTAGGTGCATAAAGTCAAATATAATTAAACTAAAAAAACAAAAAAGAGTCACCCTACTTCCGAATGCTTTGTCACACCTTCACCCTTGATTAACATTTGCTCCTCTAAACGTGCGGCTTTAAGACCATCACTAATGGCTTCTAAGTCCTAGGTGGGCTCTCCTTAGGCCGCTCACCTAACTGCAGTGAGCTTTATATCAGAGCTGTCACTATACTAATAATGTCCTTGCTCCTGCAAGTGACACAGTGATCCGCCACTATGTGGAATAATTTGTCCTGGAGCTTAATACTCTGGTTGTACAAATCATTTATTAGAAACTGAGAAAGAAGCGACTAAAGGGCAGAGCCGGGGAGGAAAAATCGCAGCCGCACCCCCTTCTCTAGTTCAAAAGAAACTGGGTTCTGATTGGCTAAAATTACTTACTTCCCTTTGTACGAGTCGAGTCAGCAGCTGGTTGCACCCAGCGTCCTGGCGTCAGTTCCTTCCAGTTCGCAAGCTGGTGACGTTGTTAGTTCTCAGGCTCTGATTGGTTCTGCAGCGCTAGGCCCACCGTCCTGCAATAGAATGGTGGACATGCGCACTGGCTCGGTTGTGCCCTTAAGTTGGTGGGTGGGGGAATTTGCGGATCTTAAGGCGCTTTCGGAAATCCTCTCGAGGCCCGCCCTCGGCACTGGTTGCTTAGGTGTTATTGGCCGCTGAAGCTCTGCTGTCCGCCCCGCCTTCTAGTCGGTTAGATTTCCTGGGCGGAGGTCAGCTGTGAAGGGGAAAACCGCAGACCTGCAAGGCCTTGGGGGGCCCAGCACTTCCCCTGCTTCGGAGGCATCCGCCTCTTACATTGTGAGCGGAGGCTGAGGATTATTCCAGGCACACTTCTGCCCAATATTTTCTTTTTTTTTTTTTTTAAATAATTATTTATTTTACGTATAATAGTACATTGTAGCTATCTTCAGACACACCAGAAGAGGGCATCAGATCCCATTACAGATGGTTGTGAGCCACCATGTGGTTGCTGGGAATTGGACTCAGGAATTCTGAAAGAGCAGACAGTGCTTTGAACCCCTGAGCCTTCTCTCCATCCTCCACACCCCAGTCTTTTTTTTTTTTCTCTTCGGAGCCCACTATCCTTAGGGTTCCTCTCATCTCCCTCTTTCCAGGGTAGCGAGTCAGTCTGAGCGCATCAGCCCTGTAGTCATCATCCCTCAAGACCACATCCTTCCACATATTAAAAAAAGTTTTAGCCAGACAGTGGTGGCACACACCTTTAATCCCAGCACTTGGGAGGCAGAGGCAGGCGGATTTCTGAGTTCGAGGCCAGCCTGGTCTACAGAGTAAGTTCCAGGACAGCCAGAGCTACACAGAGAAACCCTGTTTCGAAAAACCAAAAAAAAAAAAAAGTTTTGCAGAGCTCCGGAGATAGGCAGGCAACTCTGTGTGTATTCTGATAAATGTGTGAAGTCAAATATATTGGCCATTATAGTTTCATGCTGAATATAAACAGTTAGATGCCTGACTGGCCTGCATAGTGATGCCCTGTCATAAATAATCCTGTATATCTATCCCTTACTCTCTTTTAAAAAATTTAGTGTGTAGGGGGGAGAAGGAGAGGAGAGTGTGGGTACCTGTAGAGGTCATTAGATCCCCTAGAAGTGAAGTATTAATTGGCTGTGAGCAGCCTTTGAATTTTAAGAACTGAACTCTGTCCTCTGGAAGAGCTCTTTAACCACTGTAACCACTTCCATTGCCTATCTTGTTGGATTTTGTTTTTTGTTTGTTTTGTCAGTCTCCATATATAGCCCTCTAGGTGAGTATCACCTCACCCAGCTTATCTGATTTTTGAAACAGGGTCTCTATTGCTTAGTTTAACCTGGAAATCACCCTGCAACTCTGGCTTGTCTCTAAGCCACCACCCATCCACTCCCACCCTGCCCTGTAGGCTTTTAGATTCTCAAAACTGGAGCTAGCTAGGTGGGGTAGTGTTTCAATGTGTTTAGTCTCAGCACTGAGGGGCAGAAGTTCAAGGCTAACCTGGTATACATAGCAAGTTCTAGTTTAACTAGATACCCTATCTCAAAAAGCCAAGAAGGTTGCTGAGGAGATGGTTCAGTGGTTAAGAGCACTTGTTGCTCTTGTAGAGAATCCAAGTTTGATTCCCAGCACCCACGTGGAGGTTCACAATCATCTGTAATTCCAGAATCTAGAGATTCTGATGCCTCTTTTGGATCCATGGGCACTGAGCACATATACAAGTTACACATACATACACACATAAAATTAAATGAATAAATCTAATTTTTAAAAATTTAAAAGCCAAAAAGGAACAGGCCAGGTGTGCTGGCACATGCCTTTAATCCCAGCACTTGAGAGGCAGAGGCAGACTGATCTCTGTGAGTTTGAGGCAAGCCTGGTCTCCACAATAAGTTCTAAGACAGCCAAACCTATATAGTGAGACCCTGTCTCCAAACAAAAGGAACAGGAGCTAAAGGTACAGAAAGCAGTTTGACTCATAGCTTCAGATGGCAAGAAAGTGTCCTAAAAACAGCCAGTCACTCACGTTTTCTGTTTTGCTTTTCACTCAGTTTCATTGCAAAGGGCTGAATGGGGCACCATTCAGATTTCTGGAGTAAGGACTGAAAACATTTGAAGGCCAGTTCAGTAGCCATTTCTTGTGTGCCTGAATCCTGGTCTGGCTCTGCTGGATGGATGAGGGACTTCTAAGGATTAGTCAAGGATCAGATAAAAGGGAAGACAGGTAGAATGGGTTGCTTTAACTAATAAAGGCATTGGTGCCTGGTTTCCCTTAGTATGAGGCACTGTTGAAATAAATGTCCTGACAAAGCAAATTCACAAGGATGGATGTCCATTCATTTGCTGTGTGAAGGATACAGGCTTGCTTACCTTGGTGGAAGATTCCAACATTGCTACTTCTGAGACCAGCTAATGGAAGTTCAGGACCTGGGCTTGTCAACATCTAGCTAGCTTCCAGACCATTTCTTCAAGGCTCTGTGAGCACTGACAGCATCTTAGAAAAAGGCTTTGGTATTGGAAGCAAATGGAGATCAGGAACAAGATTGAACACAGTTGAAAGTTCAGAACAGTTTCCCATGCCAGGCTCACATGTGCTCACATGCACATCCATGCATGCAAGTACAGGTCTGGACTCCCTTGTATTAGTACCTTCAAGCATGTTTCCTAAGTGTCTTGCTTATGGCCCACCATCTGTATACCCCAGGGCTTTCTCTCCAATGAACTGAAGATAGATAGATGGCTTGTCACCTAATTGACTAGAAGAGCCTGGTGTGGTTGTATACACATGTAATCCTAGCTCTTGGGGTAGTGGCAGAAACATTGCCTTGAGTTTGAGGCCAGCCTGGATTGTGTAAAACCAGCCAGGGCTACAATGTGAAGCCTTGTGAATGAGACAAAACAAAACATGACAAATTGATGAGTAGATCTTGCCCTATGGCTTAGAGTTGATGGGAGTGAATGAAAACACCATCATCCTTGGATAAAGGAGGCAATAGGAGTTGTTCCAGGCTGGTTCGAAGCCCTTAACTGGTATAGATTCCTACAGGAGCAAGATCGAAGGGAAAAGAGACAAAAAGAGTCTCTTGTGGCAGCAGGAAATGGTAGCTACCTATGAGGAAATGAGGCTAGTTCTTTCCTTTGGGGCTAAGTAGAAGGGGAACTGTAGCTGAACCCTGCTCCCTCCCCCTCAAGGGGCCCAGAGGGAACACAGGCCTGCAGTCCTCTGGGGAACTTCCCATCCAGCTGTCTGGACTCTGGGTTATGACTCCGGAAGGAGGGTGGCATCTGATGTCCAGGAAGGCTGGAGAGGCAGACCACCTAGGGACAGTCTTGAGCCTGGAGCAGCTATGGTGCCATTGTCCATTAGTATTGAGGACCAGTGGCCATAGGGGTGTGGTCTGACACTGGGAACCACAGATAGGTTTCTGCAGATAATGAGGAACATCAGTAGGTGGTCCCAGACATATTGAGGTTCTCTGGCGTTGCTGCTTTATGTTGACGCTTTGGGCTCCAGGCGATCTAGGTAGAGGAGCAACTTGCCTCGAGAGAGATGAGCTTGAACGGGTGCCTAGTCTTTCAGAGGCCCACCAGGGCAGCAGTGTTAGGTCCAAGTCGCCCCGCCCCTCCGGGGGACCATGCTGGGGGTGGGGCTGGCGGGGCGGAGCCCACGGAGGGTGCTGGCCTTGGCGCCCCTGGTTCCTGCGCTCGGAGGTCTCTCCTCGTTTCTGCCTGGGAGCTTTGGGACTTAAGGCGCGATCAGCCTTTGGCCATGGCGGCGCACGGGAAGTTGCGGCGGGAGCGGGGGCTGCAACCCGAGTATGAGGCACAGGTCAAAGGTGAGAGGGCGCTTTAGTCCTGGTTTACAGCGGAGACCCCGAGTGTGTTCTCTGCTGATCTCGGATACCCCTGGAGCTGGGTGGAGGAGAAGCCCAAGCCCTGCTTCTTGGAGCCTCTTTGGCCTCAACTGCCCATCCATGCCCTCCCTCCCGCCCGCTTGCCAAATTGGGTCGCCTGCTGTTCACTCAGGCAGCAATGACTGTGGTAGCCCGAGGGAAGGGCAGACTGAGAGGGTGGCTTTCTAGCTGAAGTACAATGGGCCACCTTGACTTTGTTGGTAGCCTGACACTTCACTCTTAACACCACTAGAATCCATGAAATCTTAGCACCTTCACCTCCCTTTGGCACTGTGTTAGCTTGCAGGTTTAGGATGGTTGGCCTTGGGTCAGGCTAGGAGACTGAATATAGGTTAGAGAATTTCAACTGGGATGGCTTTACAGCCTTAGGCTATTTAGACCTCTGGATTCCGGGCAAACACTTCTATGCAAATCACATGCAAATGAACGTTGTGAGTTCTTAGCTGACAGCTACATTTCTTCAGGGTGTGGTAGGTAACTCTTGCACAGGAAAGGAGGCAGCGTCTAACCTTCCTCCCCCAACCCCCCCCCCCAGTCCCCTTCCCCCACTTTCTTGTTGCCTCCAGAGGTCTTGAAAAGACTGTATTTTACCTACCGTGGATACAAGCACAGTGACTTATCTGTCACCCAGCACAATAGCTCGTAAGAGGAGGAATGATATGACCCTTGGAGTTTTCCAACCTGTAGATGAAATTCCAATGTACTTATTTGGTGCAAGCAATTTATAACAAAGTGTATCTTTGTGATGTGTTGCTGTTATAGTGGAGAGCATAACTGTCTTTGAAAGTTTGACCCAGTCCTCCTCATCTTGGTGTCCAGAGCTAGTTGAGGTGATTGCAGAGAGTGAGCCAGCAAATGCAGACAATGATTCCATCCTACTTCCTCAAAATGTCCTGAAGCCCAAGGACCTTGAAATGTCTTCAGTCAGCAAACACAGGCCAGTTAGTTCCCATCAAGAGAAACTGGAGTTTGGCCCTAGATTATCTTTAAAATGGCCCTTGCTCACTTGGGGTGTTCAGCCTTTGTGGCTATTATTTCTCACCAACCTCCCTCAAAAAAAAAGTCTTCCAATTATGCTGGAACAGGGCACTATTTTGGCACTCTAATTTCTAAAAGGTCAGCATAGTGTGTTTTGGAGGACATGCATTCTGCTCTACTGGTCAGCAGAAGTGAAAGTGAATGCCTGGCTCACAGGAAGTGCTAGAGGGGCCTGGGTCCTAGCTTTGCAATGCAAATATGCAGGATTTCTTACTCCTTTTTGTCAACTGTTCTTTTGTTTGTTTGTTTGTTTGGGTGGGTGGGTGGGTGAGTAGGATTGGAGCTTGGTATGTAGAGCAGGATAGTCTTGAACTCATTATTTTACTCGGCTGGCATGGAACTTGCAAACATCCCCTGCCTCAAACTTCCAGGGCTGGGATGACAAGCATATGCCACCACACCCAGCTGCCAGATTTTAAAAAATATATCTGTTTTGCTGCAGACTCTGGGAATACCTTATTGTATAGGAGAGAAACAGTTTTTGCCCTTCTATGGTTCACAAGTCTGAGGAGAGAAAAATAGTAAACAACCAGTACACATCTGATTTCATGTATGATGATAGCCACTACAAAGGACAACCAGGGTGCCAAGAGCACACTGGGACTAGACAAGGACCAGAGCTAGCTTGGTTAGATATCAGGGTTCTTTGAGTTGAGATCTAAAAGCTCTTCCATGCCACAACCTGGACTCTTAGAACAGCAGTTTCCTGCCTTCTGTGGACCTCAGATGCAATTAGCTTGTAATCTATAGCTCTTTGACAACAGCTGGTGTGCGTGTTCAGAACCAAAATGCTATTGCCATTACTGGAGAATCAACACAAATCTGTGGTCTGCTGTTGCACTTAGCATTGTGCAGCTGTAATAGGTCCCTCCATGAGTAGCACATCCCTTCTGGAGGACAGGACAGGCACTGCAAGGAAGGGCCTGCTAGGTCCTCTTGGGACCCTACTTGAACTTAAATTGCCATTCTTCAATACCTGTTATTCTTGGGACTGGAGAGATGGCTCAGCGGTTAAGAGCACTGATTGCTCTTTCAGAGATCCTGAGTTCAATTCCCAGCAAGCACATGGTGGCTCACAACCATCTGTAATGGGATCTGATGCCCTCTTCGGGTATGTCTGAAGACAGCTACAATGTATTCATATACATTAAATAAATAATATTTTTAAAAAACCTGTTATTCTCATTTAGTGGAGATTCCCCTGATAGAAGTCAGCACTATTAGCACTCATCCTGAGTGGTTGGCACAGCCCACTTCAGAGACAGGAGACTGGTGGCAGTAACATTGGTGGGTTCTACTTCGCTTTGCATTGGCTTCGGTGTTGGGAGTTTCCATATATACACACCAGCTTCCATCTGCCTAACTTGTCACCTTGGTGGAAATTTAGCAATTTCAGTGACCTGGTTAAAGGTGAGCCCCATAACCCACCCCCAAGGGAGTCCAGTGGCTGATACAGAAGACTGATGAGCGGGCCATGCGTGCAACTGGATCTGGAGCATTTGAACTCAAGAAAAGAAGTCAGTACCACCATAGAGTGGAGTCTGAGAGCAGGCAGGGGACATACTGAGAAAGAAAATCAGAAGGGAAGATGGGAGGTCTGGATAGTAGATACCTAACATCTTTTCATCTCCTAACCCCAGGAAAGTCACTGTCAGGACAGAAGTCCACCCATTCTGATCTCTTTACAGTGGATTTCTTTGAACAACTACTCCTGGAACTTGCCTTCCAGACTGGCTCTGTAGTTCCAATGCCCACCATCTTTTCCTTAGACAAGTGAAATGTAGTAGCTGTTCTTTGGGCTCTATACAGTAGCTAGAGGGACCCTGAAAATGAAGTGAGTCCACTGTTTGGCTTATATCTCCTTGGGCATCCAGATGAGAATCCTAGACCACAAGCTTTTGGTCATCTGCTCCCCTCTCAGATTCCTCCCCCTTGCTTTTTTGTATACTTTAAAAAATATTTATTTATTTATTGATTGATTGTATGAGTGTTCTATCTGCATGTATACCTGCATGCCAGAAGCAGGCATCGGAACTTATAGATGGTTGTGAGCCACCATTTGGTTTCTGGGAATTGAACTCAGGACCTCTGGAAGAGGTGCTCTTAGCTGCTGAGCCATCTTTCCAGCCCCTTATATACCTTTTTAAAAGGCAGCATCTTTTGTAGCCTAGAATAACCTCAAACTCACAGTGTAGCGAAAGATGACCTTGAATTTTGATATTCTTGCTTCTACTTTTTGAGTGTTGGGATTATAGTGCATCACTACACTTGGCCTATATGTCCATCTTATAAGTACCTATTGCTCCTGATCATTCTACCATGACCCTTTTCCCATGCTATCTGTCCCCCACTATGGTCCCTGCTCCAGAAGAACAGGGACTGTGTCTAGAATATGCCTGGAATGAAATAGATACAAAATCACCATTCCACTATTTAATCCAAGTAATGTCCTGTTCTGAGGATATAGCTGAAGACCTGTCTGTTGATATCCTGTTTACCAGAAGCCAAGACAGTGTGTTTCATGTATTTTATGTAATAGGGTGTGGGGTGTGGTGCTCATCTGGGCCCTTGGTCTGGGGGATGGGGACACAGTGGTGCTAGAGCTTGTAGGTTAGGCAACTTTTGCTTTAGATATGGGTGAGGTAAGAAGTATTGCCAAATCAGGCCAGAGATAAGATGCCAAAAGCCCTGTGATAGTGTGGGGCCACCAGCTATGACTCCCTTGTCGGATAGAGGGAAAAGTCTTGGGGTGGGTAACTGTCAGTGGGAACAACAGGCAGAAAACTTAGCCCAGCCCCTTCTGTCCCTTCTCTTATCAACCCTGACCAGAACACTTGGCCATGGCTCTTACTATGGGACAGGTTTGACCTGGCCTGAAGTCTCTCCTGGCTTGGTGGAGTGCCATAGCAGTTCTACCCCTAAGCAGCTTCTTGTGTCTGTACAGAAGCCACAGTACAGAGTTTTCTGCCTTAGGTCCCTTCCCAAGTATATAGGGACTTCTGAACTTGGGTACTTTGCTTCAGAGCACACTTCTTCTGTTCTTAGCTCTAGTTTTTAACTTAGTCAGGTGCCAGGGAGCCTTTGGTGTGGACAGGATGTCTGTCTGTCTCTGCTTCTCCTACCTCTTTCTGGTCTGGTTGGTTCACGTCTTGCATGTCGGCCTGCCCTGAACCGAGGTCTCCTTTCAGAGATGCGCTGGCAGTTGAGTGAGCAGCTTCATTGCCTGGAGCTTCAGGGAGAGCTGCGGCGGGATTTGCTGCAAGAGCTAGCTGAGTTCATGCGGCGCCGGGCAGAGGTAGAGCTGGAGTATTCTCGGGGCCTGGACAAGTTGGCTGAACGCTTTACTAGCCGAAGTGGTCGCCTTGGGGGCAGCAGCCGGGAGCAGCAAAGTTTCCGGTAGGTACCACTCTGGCAGTAGTGCCTTGCAGGACCCGAGACCTAGGCTCCTTGGTCTGAGTACTCCTCTGCTACAGGAAGGAGCCGACTCTCTTGTCACCCTTGCACTGCTGGACTGTGCTGCTGGAATACACTCGGCAGCAGAGTCGGAAAAGTGCTGCCCTCAGTGAGGTGCTGGCTGGGCCCCTGGCACAGCGCCTGAGTCACATCAGCGAGGATGTGGGACGAATTGTCAAAAAGGTAGGGTCTGTGGAAGGCCTCAGAATCTAACCAAAAAAAAAAAAAAAGCTCATGGGGATTTATCTGGAGGCACTGTGGTTGAGAGGGTTGAGAGGCATGGGAGGCCAAGTGGAAATTGTAGCCCAAGGTCGGCTCATACCAATCTGAGGTAGGATGAGTTGTCACAGGGTGGTGGGAGGCATTAAGTAGGGGAATGCTATGGTCACACATTCCCCTTCATCTCTAGAGCAAGGACCTGGTACAGCAGCTACAGGATGAGCTCCTGGAGGTGGTCTCAGAACTCCAGACAGTAAGCAGGACCTACTGTCTGCTGACAACAGAAAGCAGAAACAGCCCCAAGCCATTGCATCTCCCAGTCAGGCTCAAAAAAATGGATGCTCATGGGATACCTGAGTCTTGAGTCTGGGGGGCAACAGGCATGGGCCCCTCTATGCCCTGGGAACAGAGTGGCTAAATAACAACATACTTAGGTGAAATGGCCCAAGTCTCAGATATGAATCTTGGGGGCAGTAAATGGGGCTGAGGGGGACTCTTCTTAGTCATGACCTTCAGCAGGGCTACCTTGCCTGGGCCTCCCTGCAGACCAAGAAGACGTACCATGTGTACCATTTGGAGAGCATGAATGCTGAGACTAAACTTCGGGAAGCTGCGCGGCAAGAGGAGAAGCGGTCAGGCAGGAGTGCCTTGTCCACCACCATTGCTACCTCTGCCACTGCTGCCACCACCACCACCACCACCACCGCCGCCGCCGCCGCCGCCACCACCGCCACCACCACCACCGCCGCCGCCACCACCACCACCACCACCATAGAGACAGGGCCCCACAGAAAGAGCTCCCTCAAGAAAGGAGTGCGGCTAGTGGAGAAGGTGGGCCTGGAAGGCCATGAGCCTCCTGTCTCTGTCCATCTCTAATAGTTCTGGCCTCTGGTCTTTTTCCTTATAAGTGCTTGGCTGTCCCTGGGGCAAAAAAGAGTAGGGGAAGAGCCATAGGCCTCCAGCAAGATTCTTCCTTCCTGGTCAGGCCTGAAGGCTCTAGGTTATAGAAAGACAATGGCGGCATTAGGTTACAGATATTTCAGCAGACCTAAAAGATGGGGAAAGACATCCACAGGGACTTGACAGATGATTCTATCACATCATGCTCCAAGCTTCTTGTCCCACAGACTTGCTGAAGCAGAGAGCTATAATACTCTAAGCCCAGAGAACGTTTTCCTGCTAGCTTCTAAGGTTTTAGGGGCACAAGAACTCAGGATGAGTGACTAGGTACCATTCTTCAAGAAGAAGCATTCAAGGAAAGAGTGGGGAGGCTCCATGCTAAGTGGGGTTGAGGACAATGACTTTTGTTCTGTGCCATCCCTATGTGGAGCTTAAGTGGTTTTCTCATATATCCTCCTAGCTCTTATCTCCATCATGGGGTCTGCATATGAATGCCTTTTACTTAACCATCTGTTTCCATGTGACCTGATTCCACTTTGGAGAATGACAGTGAGGCATGTTGGGTGGCAGGGAGGGGGAATCAGCCCTTGCCAAGAGATCAAAAGTAGCCAGCAAAGAGCTAAGGAGTCAAGATAGGTTATGGGGATTGAGTGGGAGACTGCACAATAAGGCTGAGCACTGAGAGTGCACCAAGGGTTGGTGTGTGACAGAGTAAAGAAGTTTGTGTATTAAGCATGAGCTTAATACCTATGGCACATTGGGTGTGCTTGTCTGCAGAGGGAATGGGAAAAAGTGGAGTGGTCTCTAAGTGGGTGACCCTGGTGTGCCTTGGTGTCTTGTGCAGCGTCAGGCCAAGTACTTGGAGCATAAACTTAAGTGCACTAAGGCACGAAATGAGTACCTGCTCAGCCTGGCCAGTGTCAATGCCGCTATCAGCAACTACTACTTACACGATATCATGGACCTCATGGATGTGAGTTTTGTGTGGGCAAGCAGGTGGGGCCATGGTGTTGGAGCTTAAATGATTGGAATCCTTGACTCTGGCTCCGGGGCCACAACAGTGTCTGCTTGCCTCTTCCCAGTGCTGTGACACAGGTTTCCACTTGGCCCTGGAGCAGGCCCTCCGGAGCTACACAGCTGCTGAAAGCCGCACCCAAACCTCCCAGATGCAGGGCTTAGGCAGCCTGGAAGAGGCTCTGGAGGCCTTGGATCCTCCAGGGGACAAGGCCAAGGTGCTTGAGGTTCATGCCATGGCCTTCTGTCCCCCTCTACGTTTTGACTACCAGCCCCATGAAGATGATGAGGTGAGGGTCAGTTTATTCCACCCACCACTGCTATTACCCTTAAGGACCACACATGATGTCAAAGGGTTCATGGTCTCTGGACTTCATGCTACTGTGGGTCAGTCACATAATTTATATTTCTCAAAACAAAACAGACAAGAAATTCCAAGATGCTGAAAGTTCTTATTTCTCAATCTTCCATTTCATAGCCTCTGGCCCATTAGAACAGTTTGCTGTGGCAACTCACTCACGGGGCTGCCCTCAAACATAGTGCAACCACAACAGTCCAAATGTTCACCATGACTGTCCATATATTATACATTGAAAACTGTTCTTAGCCATGTCTGACAGTCCATGCCTTTTATCCTAGCACTGGGAAAACTAAGGCTGGAAGATTATCCTAAGTTTTAGGCTAGCCTGGGCTACATAGTAAAGTCCCCAGCTTAGACTTCTGTATAAAAACCTGTCTACAAACTGACAACAGCAAAAAATTTCATAACAAACACTTGGGAAAAAATACAGCATGTAGCATCATTTCTAATTAGACATCTGTACTTATCCCAGGAGCTTTTAGGATATTCTTTCTCCTCTGATGTAAAATTCCATGATGCTTTCTTTGCCATTTTCTTTCTTGGTGCTAAGCAATGAGTGTACCTGTCTGCTTGAGGCTCTTGGGTTCCTTTGATATCCTCCGTTTCCTTTTCCTCTTCATCCCCCCTGAACCTCCCCCCCCCCCCGCCTTGTACTTGGATTTCACAGGCTGATTGATTCTCTAATTTCCTTCTGGTTTGCCTTTTCTGTTTCCCAACTCTATTGAAGATTTCTTTTTGGAATCTCTTCCAACTCTTTGCTGAATTAAAAATAAATTTACTGATGGTCAGTGATGGTACACACCTTTAGTCCCAGCACTAGGAGGTCGAGGCAGACAGATCTCTGAGTATGAGGCCAGCCTGGACTACAGAATGAGTTCCAGGACAGCCACAGAGAAACACGGAAGTACTGTCCTGAAAAATAAGTCTGTGTGTGTGTGTGTGTGTGTGTGTGTGTGCGCGCGTGCGCGCACACACACACATCTGTATACAAGTGCCTACAGAAATCAGAAGAGGGCGTTGGATCTCTTGGAGCTGGATTACAAGTGGTTATGAGCTGCCTGTTTGCTGGAAACCAAAGTCTCTGTGTTCTTCTGCAAAAGGAGTAATCACTTTTAACCACTGGGCTATCTCTTCAGCCTCCACTATGTCTGCTTTTAAATAGATCATTATTTAAAAATCTTTAAAATTATGTGTGTGTGTAAATATATATAATACCACATGTGTGTGGGTACCTGTGAAGATCAGATGAGGGTAGTAGATCACCTGAAACTAGGGTTACAGGTGCTTGTGAGCCACCTAACATGGGTGTTGGGAACTGAACTCAGGTCCTTTGGGTGAACAGCAAGTGCTCTTAACTGTTAAACCAGCTCTCTAGCCCAATAGGTCACATTTTTTCAATTGATAAAAATAAAATTTATTATTTCTGATATTTTCAAGTGTGAAGTTCAATGCTGTTAAAGTACATTTATATTTCTATGGGGATGTCAACCTGTCTATTATTTTCTTACATATAATTTGTCCCCAATAAATACTTAGTACTGCATTGTTGTCCTTCCAGCTTTTGGAATCCACTATTCTGCTATCTCTGTGAACTTGGCTTAGCATTGAAACATAAGGTCTTTCCCAGTAATGGCCTTATACAGCATTTGTCTTGTAGGGACTGACTCATTTTTTTCCTTCCTTCCTTTTTTTTTTGTGGGGGGAGAGAGCAGGGAGGGCAACAGGGCTTCTCTGTATAAATTTGGCTGTCCTAGGCACTAGCTCTGTAGACCAGGCTGGCTTTGAACTTAGAAATCCTTCTGCCTCTGCCTCTGCCTCTGTCTCCAGAGTGCTGGGATTAAAGGCGTATTCCACTATTGCCTGGCTTCTTTTTTCACATGGCATATATTTTATGTGTTCCTTTGTATTGGTATTGAGGCTTACTGAAGATACAAGTTATATCCTTAGCTGAAACTGTAGTTCAGTTGGTAGAGGTACTTTCCTAGTATGCTCCAATCCTTTAGTTCTATCCCTAACACTCCATAAACTTGGCATGGTGGTGAACGCCTGTCATCCTAGCACTCAGGAGTTAGAGGCAAGCAACAGAGATGTGCCCTGTTTCTTTGGACTTATCCTTAGTGCCTTACCTGAGCTCTGTGTTCTCACCCAGTCCTCAGTCCCTTGTGCTATCCACTACAGGTGGCTGAAATCCAGGTTGAGATGGAACTTCGGAATGAGATTTTGCCCAGAGCCCAAAACATCCAGAGTCGCCTGGACCAAAAGACCATCGAGACAGAAGAGGCATGGATGGCTCAGCCTGGGATGGGGACAGGCCCTAGAGTTTTCTCTCAGCTTCAGCTGCCTTGAAAGTTCCTTCTTAGCTGTCAATAGCTTTCTTCTTTCTGCAGATTTAGGCTTCATTCCTCCCATACTGTCCCAACTTACTGCCCTGGCACTGTCCCCTCAGGTGAATAAGACACTGAAGGCAACACTTCAGGCTCTGCTAGAGGTGGTGGCATCAGAGGATGCGGATATACTGGACTCTTTGCAGGCCAGCCCCTCTACTGAGTCCCTCAAATCCACAAGCTCAGACCCGGGCACCCGACAGGCAGGCCGCAGACGGAACCAGCAGCAGGAGACAGAAACCTTCTATATTACGGTGGGGCTGGACAGGCGGGACAGGGCCACAAAGGGCAGCACAGAGAAAGGGAGTTGAGTTGAGGTTGAAATTAGGGGCTCTTTGGGTTTCCCAGAAGCTGCAGGAATATCTGAGTGGTCGGAGCATCCTTGCCAAGCTGCAGGCCAAGCATGAAAAGCTCCAGGAGGCCATACAACGAGGTGGGTCCTATTACCCTCTTTGGGGCCCAAAACTGCTCCTTCCTCATCCCTCTGATCTAGCCCATGCTCCTCCCTGACCAGAGAGGTTGTTTGGCATGCAGGCACTAACCCAACGTAGGTCATTGGATTATCCTGAGCTTCCAATCTAAGCCTCTTCTCTCTGGGGTTTATTGAAGCTTTCCAGTCTGAGGAGACAAGCCAATATTTTCTCCTCTACAGGTAACAAGGAAGAACAAGAGACAGCTTGGTGAGTCCTTCATGGGGTGCTGGCCAATTCACAGGTCCCCAATTCCCCTGTTCTTGCTGCACAACTCTAGTTCTACTGCCAGCACCCTGTGACCCTAACATCCCAATTTGGGAGGTTTAGGGCCTGTGGCATGGGATAGGGATGGGGAGACTTCTCCACAACTTGTTCCCCTAAGAGACAGTTCCCATTCTTCTCAGGACCCAGTGCACAGAGAGAAAATTCCACAAGAGCCACCGCCCCTGTCCTAGATCCCAGTATAACCAGAGACTTTTTGGAGGTGATCTAGAGAAGTTTATCCAGGTACTGCTTTGCCCTACACTCTAGCTCATTAGAGACCATTCCTGTCCCTTCTAGTCTTTCTCCAGCTTTGGTGGTCCAAGCAACTGTCTAATCTCAGTGTTCTCTAGTCCCAACCTTCCTGGGTGTAGCTCAGGTGTTCCTTCCTGTGCAGGCTATTGCCAGCCTTGCTGAGGGCTCCCTTTGCTTCCTAGTGGCCTCTACCAATTAAAGGAAACTTTGTTTTTTTCTTATTGTTGTTTGTCTTTGTTTCTTGTTTTTTGAGATAGTCTCACTCTGTAGACCAGTCTGCCCTCAAACTCACAGAGATCAGCCTGCCTCTGCCTCCCAAGTGTTGGGATTAAAGGGTATGCCACCATATCCAGTTTTAAAGGAAACACTAAGGAACTCAGAAAACCTGGGGCTCTAGCATTTTTTAGAGATGAGATGTTGAGAGTTCTCCCCTATGATTAGAATCAGCACAAGATGCTTATAGGTCATACTTCTGGCCCAAATTTTGGCATTTCTAAACAGAAAAAAAAAAGAAGAATGCAGCAGAGGTTGGAAAGAACTAGGCTATGATGGTGCAGCCTGTAATCCTAGCACTTCGGGGGTGGATGATCAGGAGATCAAGGCTAGCCTCAGCTACATAGCAAGTTTTAGGCCAACTTGGGATTAATGAGGGGCTGTCTCAAAGGGGAGGAAGGAAAAAAAAAACAGTGTCATTTGCAAATGTGTCTTGTACCTAGAGCATTCATAAGAATCAGACATTTAAATGAACAAATATAAGTTTTGCAATGCTCTTTGAAGGTCAACATCTGGATTTTAATTACTTTATTACACTTGTAACAAGGTAAAATGCCATGTCAATGGCACCAGCAAATCAGTTTCTTCACAGAGATTCCAATAAACTCTACTGTAACACTATTAGGAGAAAAGTGATAAAATAATCTGGGGTCTTGCTATATCCTAGTGAAATAAATGTGTTCTCTGTTCCCAGAGCTCAGGCAAACCTGTGCCCCCTGTGGTGGAGAGCTGTATTCGTTTCATTAACCTCAATGGTAAGTGTAGCTTATCTTCTGCCATGCTGGCACTGGGTATTTGTGGAGAAAGGGATTCTGCCTGTCAGCTCCTTCTCCTCCACAGGCCTGCAACATGAAGGCATCTTCCGGGTATCAGGTGCCCAGGCCCGGATCTCAGAGATCCGAGATGCCTTTGAAAGAGGTGAGGACTGATAGACAAATGTGGCAGTGGCTTCAGTAGGCACAAGTAACCTCCTCATTTTAGCATGTTACCCTTCATAGGGGAAGACCCTCTGATGGAAGGCTGTACTGCCCATGACCTAGACTCAGTGGCTGGGGTACTAAAGCTGTACTTTCGGAGCCTGGAGCCCCCACTCTTCCCCTTGGACATGTTTAATGAGCTGCTGGCTTCAGCAGGTGAGCCCTGAGGCCAGCTAAGTAGGAAAGCCACCACTTAGTGCTATTGGCTACAGCTTTACTCAGTCTGCTCTCTTGGGCTGCCTTGGCCACAGAACTGGAAGTCGTGGGTGAGCGGGTGGAGCCTGTGAGCCATCTGCTATCCAGACTACCCAGACCTGTGTTAGTGGTCCTACGATATCTCTTCACTTTCCTCAACCAGTGAGTACTTCTGGGGAGCCGTTGGCTGTTGGGGTTGGAGGGGTTACTAGTGCTGGAGCTCCCTACCTGTGATCTGTGTGTCTCCCCAGCCTGGCCCAGTACAGTGATGAGAACATGATGGACTCCTACAACCTGGCTGTATGTTTTGGGCCCACACTGTTGCCTGTGTCTGCTGGGCAGGACCCTGTAGCCTTGCAGGGCCGAGTGAACCAGCTGGTCCAGACCCTTATCCTGCAACCAGCACGGGTTTTCCCACCCCCAGCCATGCTGCCAGGCCCCATCTATGAGAAGTGCATGGCACCACCTTCTGCCAGCTGCCTGGGGTATGCTTGGGGGCTTCTTGGGGGAGAGGGAGTCTAGTGGAGGCAAATCTGCCTTACTCTGCTTGAAACATCAGGGATGGCCAGTTGGAGAGCCTCGTTGGGGAACCAGAGCTGGAGTTGAAAGCTGGGACCACAGCTCAGGAGGATGGTGAGAAAGGAGCAGGGAGACTCCACCCCATCTTCTTCCTGTGTACCCACTCTACCCTCAGCCAGACCCTCTCTTCCCCATAGACCCAGAGGGAGTTGTGGAGGCAGTGGCCTGCTTTGCCTATACTGGCCGCACAGCCCAGGAGTTGACATTCCAGCGAGGGGATGTGCTGCGATTGTATGCTCGGGCATCAAGTGACTGGTGGCGAGGGGAACATGCTGGTGTGCAGGGGCTCATTCCCCATAAGTACATCACACTTTCTGAGGGGTGAGTGAGCTGTAGCCCTAGGGAGGGTCCCATTGTATCTGCCTTGGATCCCCTGGGCTGTGGTGTTCATGGTTGCTTTTTAGCTCTTACTGAACATAGATCTCCAAGCTTTCTTCCTCTTTCTGGAAGTAGCTGCTGTCATTCAGGCATCTCAAACAGGACTTGTTATAACCCAGGTTGCTGCCCTCCCCAACCCCAAGTCAAAGTCTATGTGTCTTGGCTGGGCCCAAGAACAATCATTCTCAACTCCTTTGATTGAGGCAGGGGCCATTGGCCTCCAAGCTCCAGCCAGGAAAGAGTCCAAAGTAAGGCAGTCTTTTCCTTGCCCAGGGATGAGAAGCAGATGGCTGGTTTAGGACTACAGGCTATGGGGGAATCTGTAAGCCATCCAGAGAGCTTCCTGACCTTGGAGTTTACCAACCGGTAAGCCAGGAGAAAGCAGGCCTTTGGGAAGACCCCTCTACTTGCCTTGTGTGCTGTTAGAAGCAGCAGGCATGGTGGGCCAGAGGCTACCTACACTGTTAAGCTTGAGGGTATGGGCTCAGGCTATAGCCACATGGGATTGGGGGAGTTGTTGCATAAAAGTCACTAAGTGTAGATAGAACAGAGTCAGCCTTTTTGTGACTGGGAGAGGTTCTAGAGGAGTTTGGGGACCATGGAGGCTCATCTCTTTCTTTGGCTACACCTAAGATGGGTACTGCCATCTTAGGTCAAGGATTTCCCAAGGCCATTGCCAATCTTCCTATCTCTGCCTTGTAGGCTGGAACTAGGCACCCCACCTGAGGCTTTGGGCCCCTCTGGGCACAGAAGACACTGTTTAGTCCCTACCTCCCCTGAGCGACATGTGGAAATGGATAAGGTAAAAGCCAGGACTGGCTATGGGGCCAGCAGGGGGCGCCTCTTCTACATGTTCTCTGCCCTCCCCACGGTGAGGCTCATTGCTACTACTTTCCTTGGTCCCAGTCCAGGAGCACCTTGTTACCAGACATGCAAGTCAAGTCACAATTTAGGGAGGAACATGGGAACAAGGGGAAAGAGACAGGGTGACAGGGACAGGGGTAGGGGCACAGAGGCAGAAATGAGAGGGCAGATCATGAGCCTAGCTGTGGTATGGGACTCACAACATTCTTGAGCTAGAGAGAAGCCAGACTGTTTAGGCTGATGTGGACTAGGAGCTCCAGGACAAACTTCAAGGGTGGCACCTAGAGCTAGGCTAGGTGTTTAGCAAGCCAGGGAGAGTAAGAGGACATATGGTGGGGAAGGAGGAGGGACAGCTGGCTGAGGAAACAAAATAGTCTCAAAAGAAGGCTCTGATGAGTGGTACAACTTAAGGAGTTCCCTTTATACAGTGGGTTCTTTGAGCCCCTATGGACTGAGCAGGAAAACCCTGAAGACAGTTATTAAGTCTTAAGAAGAGTGGTCCCACTCCTAGGCCTAAGGATCCTAGGGCAGGCTGGTAAACACACAGGAGCTAAAGCCTGACAGCTGGGAGTCCCAAGGGAAATCTTCCCTGTATGTTTACAGCATCAGAGGCCATGGATGGAAGCTGTGATGTCAGCCAGAGAAAAAGTAGGAGTGGAAAGAGGGGGGACCCAGTGCTCAAAGCTGCCCCCACCCCCAGAACAAGACCAAGAAGTTACTATCCCACAAGCAACACTGAAAATGACTAGAGGAAGGAAGCTGGAATGGAGTGGGGAAGGTGGTCTGGAGTCTCAACTAGTCCCTCCCATGACCCCTGGAGAGGGGGCCTGGCCTCTACAGTATGGTGGCTAGCCAAGACCTTAGTTTGGAGATTGGCAGAAACTTACTGGGCACTCTCTGTTTTTCCTTTCTGCTAGGCTGTGGCACAGAACATGGATTCTGTGTTTAAGGAGCTCTTGGGAAAGGCTGCTGTCCGCCAGGGCCATGGGCTAGCATCTACAGCCTCCCCCAGTCTAGGAACTCGAAACTTGAAGCCCCTGGCCTGCAGCAGCTTCAGCAAAAGCAAAGTCTTCTCCAGGGGACCTGGGACTCCAATTTCCCCCTCAGCCTCCCTTCCCCAGGGTCCAGACTCAACTCGCAAGCCAGTCTGAGGCAGCTTACCTCCAGCAGCCACCAGCAAGCCCACCATTCCACCTAGGCCAATTGCCTCACCTCAGCCCTGTTCTAGGTCTCTTGGGAGGTAGCAAAGGAAGGAGGCTGGAGACAAGCCCCTCTTGTGCCTTTGCTTGGAAGCCTTGGGCTGTGGCTATGGAAGTAGTAGTAATTCATAAAGATCCATGTGCTGGTTGCTGTTGTAATAGCCTGTGCTGTTTTGGGGGGATGAACAGGTAGGGTGCAGGGCAACTCCTAGAGCCTGTACTGCTAGAGGCCAGATGCCAAGACAGAAGGTTGACATGGAGCTGTTTATTTTCATCTGGGGACCTGCTCCCAAAAATGCAGTCTTGGTTGCTTATATCACAGGTTCCTGACCGTAGGTATATCTATGAGTGTGAGGATCTTGTATTTCAGCTTCTGTGCCCACCATATACCTGGTCCAAGGAAACTTTTTCCATGTGGAAAATGAACTGCAACTTTTATTAGGGAGACAGACAGAAGGAAGGAATGACAGGAAGGTCTCCTAATCCTATCCTGGTCCTTCTTCCAGCTCCCTGGGAGTCTTCCTCACCTGCAGGGTACTTGCCAGGGTAGGAAACACAAGCACCTCTGTTGCCTATTCTCCCCCCAGACCTTGAGGCATCTGTCTCAGTTGCTTCCCATGTCTGCAACAAAGGAGCCAACTTTAGGGTTTCTTTATAGCCCTGGAACATTTCTTCTCATATACCTAGGGACAATGACACCTAGGAAGGACCAAGGATAACCAAGGTACCCTTTCTTAGTACTCCCAGGCCAACCCTAGATAGTCAGCTGAGCTACAGACGGTTTTTGAATAGAAAGAGCCCAGTAGCTACTCAGGAGGGTGTATCCTTCATCAGAGACGAGCTGGCTGTGGCACAGGACTCATCTTGAGGACCCAGGCTGTATGTGGTATGCCTCTGAGCACAGCAAAGCAGGCTACGCAACTCCGAGGAGACACTGGTACTGAAGGAAGCATAGATCCAGGGGTTGGTACAGCTGTTAAGGCTAGCCAGCAGCATGAGCAACACAAAGGGGGGTCCTATGAAGAAGAGAGTCCAGGCTGGAGCCAGGGTGTCCCTAGCTCACACTAGCAAGCCATGGGGACACCACATGCATAAAGGTAGTAAGTAGAGTATTTCAATGTGTTGGGCAAGCCCCTTACCTCCCCTATCCCCAGCCTTAGTCACACCCACACCCACTTTCCAGAGGAGCTTCTGGATCCCACGCTGCCCACAGCTGCACAAGGAAGAAGGGTGCCCAGCACAGCACGTAGACAATCACAATCACCAGTGTCATCCTCACGGTCTTGGCCATGGCTGCTGATACATGGGCTCCCTCGCTGGGACTTCCTGTTCGGTGCCCTCTGCGGCGCCTTCCTGCCCTCTCAGATGGCCCTGGCACCAGACTGGCATGTATCTCCCGGAAGATAAGAACCTGGCAGGCAGCAATGCCTAGGGCAGGTGCCACAAACACCATCAAGGCAATCCAGGTGACATAGGCACGAAGGCCCCATGGCTCTGCAAATCGGGCCCAGCAATCAAACACCCCACTGCCATTTCCCACATCACGTTGAGCAAAGATGAAGAGCTGAGGCAGGCTGAGAAGGAGTGAGAAGGCCCAGGCCACCAGCACTGGCCTGTTCCAGCGAGCCCCACCTCCATGGCGGTATGCCAGCATAGGGCGACAGATGGCGCGGTGGCGGTCTAGCGTCATGGCCAGGATCATGTAGGAGGAGGCATACATGCCTACCATCTGCAGGTACTTGACAGCCCGACACAGGGCATCAGGGCCGTGGAAGCGGTCAGTGGCATCCCAAGCCAGCTGGGGCAGCACTTGAAACAGAGCCACAGCCAGGTCAGCTAGGCACAAATGACTGATGAAGACGTGCATGGGTGCCCAGCGTCCACGCCGGCCCCGTCGTATTAGGGCCCCCAGCACTAGGCCATTGCTCAAGGCCACAGCCACAAAAATTGTAGATAGCAGGGCCAGTTCAGCCTGGACTAACAGCGGGTCTCGGTCATTCAGTAACTCCTCCTGGCTGCTGTTGCTGGGAGAGCTAGGCGGCAAAAGGGGCCCAGGCACAGCTGGGCAAAGGTGAGGGACAAGGGACAAGTTAGTGGGGTGCTGTTTAGGCTCCCCAGAATGAGGAAGTTCCAATGCCAGGGATGGTGTGGCCTATGCACCTGGCACCTTGAACCCCTTGTCAGTCTTACTGCCTATTTCCTGGTTCCCAACATAGGGGTCTCCTAAGGAAGTGTTTGGTTTGGAAGGCAGGTAGTACCTGCCCTTCAACCAGCCCCTCCTGATAGCCCACCAGTTCACAGGAAAGGGAAATAGGTCTTTAGAAAAAGGGCCTTCTCAGCTTCATCAAATCCACGTAGCCCACCTGGCTCATCCATGGGAGGGAGGGGTGTCAGGAGCCAAGTGGCTAGAACCTTACTTACCAGACATGGTAGACACTAGGAGCATGGTGGGGTGGTTGAAGATGACCTGCACACCTGTTATGGGGGGTCAACTCAGTCTCTACTTAAGGGGCCAGCCTCACAGCCCAGGGTCACTGTACCAGATAGAGGTTCTAGGAGGCAGGTGCCTTTTCATAGGTGTGTTCACAGGATGGAAGTCCAGCCTGCATTTAGGCCTGGGCAAGGAATATTAAAAAACAGTCAGATAGAACAAACACATAAAGCTCAGTTCCGTCCAGGCAGCTCACAAGAGCCAGACTGGTGATTAGGGATCAGAGGTAAACATTAAGGTTCCCCCTGTCCAGATAGCATCTTGGATAGCCCACCACTGGGGGGATAAAGACTAGGCAAGACAGACCAAGTGTGAGTCTCAGAGCTCTTTTGTGGCCACTTACCTGCTTCGGCTCCTGGACTTCTGGGCACCTGGGCAGGAGCGTGAAGGTGGCTCAGCGCTCAGATCTGCTCTCCATTGTCGGCCCCGCCCCAACCAGCCTCAGGGAATGACCAGAACAGGAGACTTCCCCCCTCCTTTCCCTCATGCGCCACCCCTAGCCTCACACCTCCCCTGGCCTCCTCCTTCCATCCACTAGGAAGTAAGTTCCTAGCCTCCAAATTCCTTTCCTGCCTCAAGCTTCCTTGGTCAGTCCCCAGGACTATCCCCCTCAAGCCCAGTCCCAGGCTTAACTCAGCAGCAACTTCCATCCTGCCTCCTCCTATTCCACAGGGCCGCCTTTCTAGAACATATGGTATGACAGTGCTGTGGGAAACTATTTAGCCAGCACCTCATCTTCTAAGTGGGAAACTGAGGCTGGAAATGGCTGGACCTGACCCAGAATTACTACTTTTTCATGGCAAATCTTTACCTCCCTTATCCAAGCTATACTCCTTCTTTTGTCTTTGTCCCCTGGCAATGAAGAGCTAACAGCCTAGAGATGGTAGGACCTCTCAGGTCCATTTCAAGCCCCTTCTCAATTAAGAGTGGCTACCTGGAGATGAGGGACAGGAAGGGAAGGGGTGTGGTGGGGGCTAAGCCAGGGCTAAATGTGTCCCTTTGTGATCCAGCTTTCTGCCCCAAGGACCTGTAAGAGCCAGGAGCACCCCCACCCTCTTCCTTATGCCCCACCTACAATCACTTGCCTCAGGAGGAAAGCTTTCAGATTGATCTCAAGTATGCTTACCTGCCTTACTAACCCCCTTCATACACACATACATGTTTCACACAACATGAAGACTCATACATTTGTGCACTAAAAGCAAGCTTAGGGGTCCAAGTTTTCATGGGAAAGAACCTGAGAGTAGAGAGCTTAAGGACCCAGATGTTTAGGTCCCTCTCTCCCACATACTCCCAACTCCTGCTACCTGTAACTCACCAGCTCCTCTTCCTTTTATGGCTCCCTGTCTGTTCAAGTTAGCTTGGTCCAGTCCCAGGCTGTACCCTGCTCACCCACCCAAGGCCAAGCTCCTTTTCTCCCTCTCTGTCTTCTCCTCTTGACCTGCAAGGATAGCAACTAAAACAACACTACCATGGACCAGGACCAGGGATCTTGCCAACAGTCAAGGTCTCTTTCTTCCCAGAGAGTCTGGTGGGCTCCAGCTCCTTGGGGTAGAAGAGACATGGGGTGGATGCCTTCCTAAGAGGCAGAGATGCACGCCTCACACCATCCTTGTGCACACACACTATGTAGCTCAGACCTCCACATCCCACATATGCTAAATAGAGGTATACATCACCCAATATACACTGCACATATATACACCACCACACGCATATATATTGCTTTGGGGAAGGTCCTTTGGGTTTTTTGTTCTTAAGATAAGGTCTCCTGGTAAGCCTGGAACTCCCAAGAAAATTAAGCTGGCCTCAAACTTGCATGACCTCTGTTTCCCAAGTGCTGGGATTACAGACATGTAGCAGCATGCTTTACTTTGTTGTTTTGTTTTGTTTATTTTTGAGACGGGGTCTCTTTACATAGCCCTGGTTGTCCTAAAACTCACTGTGTAGACCAGACTGGTATTGACCTCACAGAGATCCATCTGTTTCTACCTCCCAGGCATTACAGGCATACACCACCATGCCTTGGGTTTTTTTTGTTTTTGTTTTTTTATTTGTTTGTTGAGACAGAGAGACTCAAATCCTGAAATCACAGAGATCCACCTGCTTCTACCTTCTGAATGCTAGGATTAAAAACATGCACCACCATGCCTGGCTTTATTGTTGATTTTAAAATTTATTTATTTAATTATATTTATTTATGTGAGGGTGGGGGTATACAGTACAGTGTGTTTGTGTGTGTGTGTGTGTGTGTGTGTGTGTATACTGTATGTGTGTACACAATGTGTGTGTGTCAGAGGACAACTTGTGGGAGTAATTTTTCTCCTTCCAGCATGTGGGTCCTAGGAATCAAACTCAGGTTACCAGGTTTGGTGATAGGCACCTTCACCAGCCCACCAGCCCATTGTTGTTACTTTTTAATTTAACTTCACAGTGGAGCGATATCCAAGTCCTTTGTCCTTTATTGTGTTCGTTGATATTCTTGAATTTTCTATCTGCACTAAAGAAGAGTATTTGGGGACATAGTGCTCTCTAAATTTCAATTACATTAATTTGCTTGATAATAGTGTTCAAATCTATACTCCGGCTGATTTTTTTCTTTCCTATTTGATCAACTCCTGAAAAACATATATTATACTGTCAATGTTGGGAGATTTGTTTATTTCTAGAGCCCTTTAGAGGGAACAACTTTTGCCTCATGTATTTGAGGGATTTGGTCTTGTTATTTGTTGCCTTTCAGTGTCCCTCTTACTTCTGGTAACACTCTTTTTTTTTTTGGTTTTCCGAGACAGGGTTTCTCTGTGTAGCCCTGGCTGTCCTGGAACTCACTCTGTAGACCAGGCTGGCCTCGAACTCAGAAATCCACCTGCCTCTGCCTCCCGAGTGCTGGGATTAAAGGTGTGTGCCACCACTGCCCGGCCTGGTAACACTCTTTATGCTGAATTCTATTCTATTTTGTATTTGGACAGCCACACCAGCTTTCCTTGATATATCTTTTCCCATACTTTGACTTTCAACATGTATTTATGTTTAAAAATGCTTCTTTAAAATACCGTATAGTTACTTTGTTTAAGGCTGATACTCTCTGCCTTTTAACCTGCGCGTGGCAGATTGTAGCCTTCCAAGGTAGCTCCAGCAATATCTCCATCCCACATGTTCTCCAGGACCCTTGCCACCTTCCATCCAAGAGGTGGAATTTAGCCTCCCCCCTACAACCTGAGTAGGTTTGTGCATTGCATGTGATTAAGATAAAAGTGCTGCTTGCTTTCCAAGACTTTGTCAGTCAATGCATGCAGCTTCTGCCTTATTAGCTGGTGTACTCACCCAACACAACCATGTCTGCTGCCTATGAACATGATTGAATAGGAAAGAAAAAAAATCAGCCAGAATATAGATTTGAACACTACCACCCCATGAAAAGACATAGTCATACTAGTCAGAAACTGATGACCTAGAACTTACAATGCCCCTGCCTCTACCTGGGATTATAGAAGTGCACCAACACAAAGGGTCTGTGCAGTACTGAGAATGGCTTTGTAGGTGATAGGCAAGTACTTCACCAACTGAGCTCCATCCCCAGCCAGCATTTATTTGGCTTAGTACAATTTTTTTATTAATCCAGTTGTCTGCTGATAGTGGTTTAGTTGCTTTTGGCTATTGCCATTTGCTCTCAAATGAGCTCTATCAGCACTTGATGCTGGCCTTGTGTAGCAAGTTCATTTGAATTAAATCATTCCTTCTGAAGGAAGGATACTCATAAGACAAATTAAGTAAGCTTAAAAGGAAACTCCTGAAATGTGGGAGGTTCAGGAGTCTCAGTGACAAGATTCACAAGCAAGCTGAGCAAGTTATGAGCTGAACAAGCCAATAAGTAGCATTTTCTATGGTCTCTGCATCAGCTCCTGCTTCCAGGCTCTCTCAGGTTTGAGTTCTTCCTGTCTTGACTTCCCACAGTGAACTGTGGACTCCAGATATGTAAGCCAAATAAATCCTTTCCTTTCTGTTTCATTACAGCAATAGTAACCCGAACTAATACAGAAATCAGAGTTTGTTTTCCTTTTAGTTTGTTTGCTTTTGAGAAAGGATCTTGCTGTATAACTATAGTTACCCTGGTAGTCAATATATAATCCTTGTATACAATATATAAAATATAAGTCACCTCGAATTTATAATTATGCACCTGTCTGAGCCCCCTTGCAGTTAGGATTAGAGATGTGAGCTGTCATGCTTGGCTCAGAAAAAGTATGTATTTTTACAATTGTACTTTCTGTTTCATGCTCTCAGGATAGAGGCGTCTGTCAGAAGTCAGGTGATCTCTAGCTATCTTGTCATGTTGGCCATGGTAGCCCAAGCTTATAATCCTAGCTCCTCAAGAAGCTAACACAAGAAGATCATAAATTCAAGGCCAGCCTGGTAACTTAGTGAGAGAGCCCTGTCTCCAAAAAAAAAAAAAAAAAAAAAAAAAAAAAAAAAAAAAAAACAGTAAGAAGAGGCTGAGTATAGTGGCACATGCCTTTAATCCCAGAACTTAGGAGGCAGAGGCAGATGAATCTCTGTTAGTTTGAAGCCAGCCTGGTCTACAGAATGAGTTCACATACTCCTGTCCTGGGGTATTACACAGAGAAACCCTATCTTGAAAAAACAAAGAATAAAGTATAGAAACTCTAGATGTATCAGGTCATGGTGGTGCTCACCTTTAATCCCAACACTGGGGAGGCAGAGGCAGGTGGATGTCTGTGAGTTCAAAGCCAGTCTGGTCTACAGAGTGAGTACCATCCATGGCTGTTACATAGAGAAATCCTGTCTCAAAACACCAAGACAGCCTAGCAAGGCAGGACAAAACCACTGACCTTACAGTTGGTTGTAAAACAAAGGAAGGGTCTGGGACTTTTCTCTCTCCCTTTTAAAAATGTAATTTTTAATTTAAATTTTATTTATTGTTTTTTCATTTATTTATTTATATTTATGTGTATGGGTGTTTTGCCTGCATGCATATTTGTGTGCCATGTGTATACAATGCCCATGAAGACAAGAAGGCTTCAGGTTCCTGAGGCTGGAGTTACAAATAGTTGTGACCCACCATGTGGGCACTTGGAATCAAATCTGTCTCCTCTGGAAGAACAGCTTATGATCTTAACTACTGAGCTGTCTCTCCAGCCTCACTCTTCTTTTGAGAATGTGCTTTCAATGTATGGAACACTGGGACCCACCACTTCTCAGCATGCCATGTTGGAAACAAAGTTTTTAATACAAGGACTTTTGGGGGATTGTTCAGTAGTAACCTTCATCAGTCCTGTGACTTCAGGTCCAGTGTCTGGGATTAGTCCCAGGGAAGATCTTTAGGCTGATGCCTGAAGCTGGCTGCCAGCACTCAAGGAGCTAAATGGGTCAACACTCAATAGAGAATCATCCATTTAACCCTTAGACTGTGCTTGAGGGACTGGTCCAGACTCAGGAATGGAAGGATGCTGCAGAAAATGGAAAGGAAAAGTATGAGGCTAAGAACAGAGGGTAAGCATTTGTGATTAACAGATTAAAGCAATTGAGACAGAGGAGGAGGATAGTTGAGGTTAGCATGATTTAGGAATGCTGGATATGGTAGTGCACCTCTGTAATTCCTGTATTTGGGAGGCTGAGGCAGAAGGATGACGAGTTCAAGGCCAACCTGGGCTACATGAGACTCTGCTTCCAACAAAACAACAAACGAGAGATACAAGAAAACAAAACAAAGACTGTGCCAGACAGACAGACAGATACACACATAGGAGGGAGGGGTGCAGACAGGAGGCAGAGGTGGGCAGATCTCTGAGAGATTGAGGTAAACCTAATCTACAGAATGAGTTACAAGGTAGCCAGGGCTATGTAGTGAGATCCTGTCTCAAGAAAAACAAAACAAAAGCCAAAGAAAGGGACTAGAGAGATAGCTCAGAGGTTAAGAACATTGACAGCTCTTGCAGATGACCCAGGTTCAGTTCCCATCACCCACAACTGTCCTTAACTCCAGTTCTAAGGACTCTGATATCCTTTTCTGACTTCTGCAGCTACTGTACACACATAGTACAGAGATATACATGCAAGCAAACACTTACACGTGTAAAATAAAATAAGTAAATCTAAAATGTCTTATTTTATTTTGGGGGTGTTTTGTTTTTGAGACAGGTTATCTCTGTGTAGTCCTGGCTGTCCTGAAACTCACTCTGTAGAGTTTCAAACTCAGAGATTCAACTGTTTCTGCCTCCCGAATGCTGGGATTAGATGCCACCATGCCAGATCCTAAAATGTTTTTTTTTTTTTTAAAGAAAGAGAATAAAGTGTTGGAAGAACAAAAATGCTGAAGAAACCAAAAGGTTGGGATGTTGTTTGGGACATGAATCACTGACACGGGACTGGTGATAATGTGGCAATGAAAGCCAAACTGAAGAAGATGAAGAAGGTACTAATTTCCCGCCTGACCCCTCCTGACCCAGAATAGAACATCCCAGGCCCTGGAGAAGTGTTCAGGATAGTGGTTTCAGGCTTCTCTTGACATTCCAAGGAGAGACTGAATTTGTCTATTGTGAGCTAGGGGCTAGAGAATTGCTTTATGCAGAATTTTGCAATGAACACAAGAGTAGTAGTTATGTGAAGGCAGGACAGAGGCTATGTGGAAGGCAATGACCAGGGAAAACTCTGAGGAGAGGTAGGAGCCTTTCACCTCTGAGGTACAAAGAGACATTCCAGGATAGCAGACGGGTTGACCAGCACTTCAGAATCCTCCTAGCTTTCTGACTGTAACAAATTAGAAACCTAGAAACCCTTCCTCACACATCTATAGAAAACAAGTCTAAAGATATATACTATACACATACAGGGGCACACACTTCCCTTTCCTTTCTTGGTTTGCCTTTTGAAACAGGGTCTCCTGTATCCAATAGTTGACCTTGAACTTAATATGTAGCCAAGGATGACATAGAACTTCTGATCCTCTTGCCTTCATAGCCTCAGTGCTAGGATTATAGGTATGCCCTACAATATTAGGTTCAAAAAGTACTGGGGATTGAACCTGGTGCCTTCTGCAAAGTAGACAAGAACTCTAATAACTAAGCCACATCACCACTAAAGGGATACTAGCCCCTTCCAGCATGGCTGGCATGGCTCTGGCAGGACTTGCTCTTCTCTCCCAATCCCTCTGCCTTGCTAAAAAGCTAGTCATCAAGGTCTATTTCCTTATTTGGCCACCTCCTCCTCCTGAGGCTGACTACCAAGGTGTCCAGCCTTCAAAGTACTGAAGTCCAGTGATCAAAACCCCCTTTGGCTCACCTAATTAACATGCCCAATTGAAATTAAACACCTCATCCTAACACAGGGGTTCCCATTTTACCTTTATAAACTGCCATTTGCCTATGGGCCACGTGTGTCTCCTCTATGTCCAGCGGCAGTCCTTTGTCCATCCCCCCTTCCAGGAGAAATATCTCTTAACCCTCCTCCCTGTTTCCTTCCCCTTCTACCTTCTCTTCTATCTCCTGTCTTTGTCTCTCATTCCCTGCTCTTTGTCCCTCTGGGGAAAATAAAGTTCCTTTGTGCTGAGAACTTGGTCTTGGGGTGTCTTGAACTGACACCAAGTTTCCCTACAACCACTTGTTTGTTTTTACAGGTAGAATCTCTTTATGCAGCCTAGGTTGGCTTCAGATGTTGTAATTTTCCTGTCCTAGCCTCTAGACCACTGGAATTACAGGAATATAGTGCCATACCTGGGGTGCCACCTTTTGAGAGAGTAGTATCAGGGAATTTGCAGACCTACAGTATAACCACCAGAGTTGAGAAATTGATTAACTTCACTTTGTGAATACATGTTATGGGCAGTGGTGGTGCATACCTTTAATCTCAGTACTCTGGAGGTAGAGGCAGACAGATCTTTGTGAGTTCAAGGCTAGCCTAGTCTACAGAGTGAGTTCCAGGTCAGCCAGGCTGTTACACAGAGAAACCCTGACTCAAAATAAATAAATAAATAAATAAATAAGAATTCTGGGTAGTAAAATAGCTACAGTAACTACTACAAAACAAGGAGAAAGTATATTTAATCCAAGATGACCAAGAGAGTGTACTTGGGGTTGCTCTCAGCCTCTTTATTAATTTATTTAAGATTATTTACATTTTAATTACGTGTATGTAAGAGGGAGGGGACAGGGTCAGTGCAGCTGTCTGCAAAGCTCAGAAGAAATCTGATCTCTTGGTGCTGATGTTTCATACAGTTGTAAACTCTTTGATGTGAGTATTGGAAAATGAATTTAAATCCTGTGTAAGAGCAGTAACTTCTCTTAACTGTTGAGCCATCTCTCCAGCTTTATTTTTAGGCAAGGTCTCATGTAGACCAGGCCGATCTCAATTATTTTATATGCCTGGAGCTGCCCTTGAATTCCTGATTCTCTTATCTCTCCCCCCTGAGTACCATAATCAAATACTCCACCAGTTTTTCCTCCATTCCTACCTTTTGTTTGTTTGGTTTGTTTTTTCAAGACAGGGTTTTTCTATGTACCATGGACTATCCTGGAACTTGCTTGGTAGACTGGCTGGTCTAGAACTCAGAGATCTGACTTTGTCTCCTGAATGCTAGGATTAAAGGTGTGCTACTATACCTAGCTCATTCCCACCTCTTAGCCAGTAGATGCTCGGCATTCCTAGACTTCCATGCAACTGGGCTTTGGAAGGCAAATATGGCTGTGGGAACCAAGTGTGCTCATGTGACAAAGACACTGATGACAGAGGAGACTGCATTCCTGCTAGTGGAGCTGTGTTTCTGCTGGATGCCAAAGACATCCCTATGTCTGTCCTCTACCACTTGGTATGAGGGTCACTTGTGACAATGATAGCTTCTAGTATGTTGAATATTGTATCTGTTATACGTATCCATTACTATGTCTTATTGAACTCATTGTTATGTTATTATTGAGCTCATAGGCTGTTCTGAAGCCTGGTAGTTCCCCACCTTGCCAGTGGTGGCAGATTCGACAGATGCCCTAGGAAGCTAGGGCTCTAGCCCTGAGCCCTTTTTGGCAACCAATCAAACAGCTGGCTAAGTCTTCAAGTCTCTGCACCAAATCCCTTTCTATAGATGGTTACAGCACAGATTCCTGTCTCTTGCCTCTTGCTCTTCACTGATATGAAGTGGGGGCAAGAAGGAGAACTTAGAAAACAGGGCAAACAGAAAGCACACAATGAGCTTGTACCAGTTAACCCAAATACCACAGCAAGCATCATGGATGGAATTCAACTTGAGACAGGGTCTCACTCTGCATTAGACTGGCCTGGAACTCACGATATAGCCTGAAGGTTGGTCTTGAATTCCTAATATTCCTGTTTCAGGTTCCTAGGTAGTAAGATTTCAGGTATGCTTTACCATACCTAGCTACAAATTCTGCAGTTATTAAGACAAAAATGGGTGAATATGTTGAGGTTTGGTCTGCTGCTATGTATTGTAATGCTAAATTCTGTACCTACTGGAAGGTCTAGTTGCCTACAAGTGAATTCTCATGGTTACCACTTTTGTTGTACAAATCTCATTCCTTAATTTAAAAGAATTGGTTGGGCTGGACAGTTGGCTCAGCGGTTAACAGCACAGGCTGCTCTTTCGAAGGTCATGATTTTGAATCCCAGCAACCACATGATGGCTCACAATCATTCGTAATGAGATCTGATGCCCTCTTTTGGGGTGTCTGAAGACAGCAGCAGTGTACTTACATATCATAAATAAATAAATCTTTAAAAAAGAAAAAAGAAGCCGGGCAGTGGTGGCGCACGCCTTTAATGCAGAGGCAAGCGGATTTCTGAGTTCGAGGCCAGTCTGGTCTACAGAGTGAGTTCCAGGACAGCCAGGGCTACACAGAGAAACCCTGTCTCGAAAAACCAAAAAAAAAAAAAAAAAAAAGAAAGAAAAACTATTGGTTAAGTAAAAATGACTACAGCCAATTACTGAAGGGATTAGAGGTAGGTGGGTTTTAAATTACCTGGTTGGGGGTTACAGAGACTGGTGAGAGAAGAAAGAACACAGAAAGAGGAGGAAACTGCCATGAAAAGAGATGAACCATGAGCACATAGTTAGGAGAAATGGTAAATATTTGGGATACATCAATGGGAAAGTAGCCAGGCAAGCACTTAGAAAAGTAAATTAGGGGCTGGAGTTACGGCTCAGTGGTTAAGAGCACTGACTGCTCTTCCAGAGGTCCCGAGTTCAATTCCCAGCAACCACATGGTGGCTCACAACCATCTGTAATGGGATCTGATCCCCCCTTCTGGTGTTTCTAAACACAGCTACAGTGTATTCATATGCATAAAATAAATGAATAATTAAAAAAAAAGAAAAAGGAAAGTAAATTAGGGGTTACCCCCAATTAATTGTCAAAGCCAAATAAAATAACCATAGTCTGATTCTCATTCATCTGTAAGTCGGATAAGTTTAAATTGGATCAACTACAATATAAATTTACTATCCAATCTAGCAACTCAATACTAGGTAACTATCCTAGACAAATGAAAATTTATGACCTCAAAAAATCCTGTAAATGGTTATTTAGAGCATCTTCATTCATGATTGCCAAAAACTGGAAGCAACTCAGGTACTTCAATGAATAAACAGCTAAACACAGTAAGACACATTCAAATACTGGACTATTATTCATCAATGTAAAGGAACTGATAATCAACACACACACTGACATGTGCACACACAGGGGGGAGGGGAGTAAGTGTTGGGTGGTTAATCTCAAAAGCTATGCTTTGTGAATTAAGCTACATAAAAGAACAAATACTGTATGATTCCATTTAAAAAGAATTCTAGAGGGCTGGAGAGATGGCTCAGTGGTTAAGAGTGCTGACTGCTCTTCCAGAGGTCCTGAGTTCAATTCCCAGCAACTGCATGGTGGCTCACAACCATCTGTAATGGGATCCAATGCCCTCTTCTGGTGTGTCTGAAGACAGCAATAGTGTACTCATATAAATAAAATAAATAAGTCTTAAAAAAAAAAAAAAAAGAATTCTAGAAAAGATAGCACACAGATCAGTGGAAGTCAGGGGCCAGAGCATAAAGGGAATGGATATCTGTAAAAGAACTTGGGAGAATTTGAGAAGGTAATGGAAATGTTCTGAAGCTTGATTTTGTTACTTTTTTTTTTTTTTTTTTCCGAGACAGAGTTTCTCTGTGTAGCCCTGGCTGTCCTGGAACTCACTCCGTAGACCTGGCTGGCCTCAAACTCAGAAATCCTCCTGCCTCTGCCTCATGCTGGGATTAAAGGCGTGCGCCACCACTGCCCGGCTCTGAAGCTTGATTTTGGTGGTGGCTACAAACTAAGGTGGGCATGACAGCACACTGGAGTACTGGAGTACTGGAAAAGCTGAGGCAGGATAGTGAGTATAAAACCAACCAAACAAAAACGCAGAGGCTAGAGAGAGATGGCTCAGCAGCTAAAAACATGTGCAATTCTTCCAGGTGATCAGAGTTCAACTCCCAGCATCTTTTTTTTTTTTTTAAGATTTATTTATGTATATGAGTACACTGTAGCTGTACAGATGGTTGTGAGCCATCATGTGGTTGCTGAGAATTGAACTCAGGACTTCTGCTCGCTCCAGTCCCTCTCACTCCAGCCCAAAGATTTTATTTATTATTATATGTGAGTACACTGTAGCTGTCTTCAGACACACCAGCAGAGGGCATCAGATCTCATTAGGGATGGTTGTGAGCCACCATGTGGTTGCTGGGCTTTGAACTAAGGACCTTCGGAAGAGCAGTCAGTGCTCTTAACCACTGAGCCATCTCTCCAGCCCAACTCCCAGCATCTTTATCAAGCAACTCATGACTGCTTATAATTGCAGATCAGGGGGATCCTCACCCCCTTGAGCACCAGTATGCACATACCCATATACAAGCACATGATTAAAAATATTTTTTTATGTCCTTTTTCCTTTTTAGTTATTTTTGAGACAGTGTTTCTCTGTGTAGCTCTGGCTGTCCTAGAAATCACTCTGTAGACCAGGGTGGCCTTGAACTCACAGAGATCCATCTGTCTCTGCCTCCTGAACACTGCACCACTGCAGTTGGGTTTAATTTTTTTTTTTTAGAATAACAAAAAATATTTTACGGAAACATAAGATTTACAGAAGTTTCCAGATAAGCCATACAAAATGGTCATAAGCTTTTTCTTTGTCTTTTGGGGTGGGGGTAGGGGATGGAGAATCTACATTGACAGCAAAGTCACAATGTTATTAGTGAGGGCTGTGATGTTTATTTAATGTTCCCATTTTGGTTCAGGGTTAGGGTTAGGGTTAGGGTTAGGGTTAGGGTTAGGGTTAGGGTTAGGGTTGTCCGTCTACAGCGTCTAAAGTTAGACTTGGCTAGAGAGCATATTCTAAAAAACTGGTTAGCTGCATTTAACTACTGCAATTAGATCCCTTAAGAGGGGGGAGGGGAAGGAGACCATAAAATTAAAATAATACTACTTTCCCCCTAAAAATAAAATAGAAACACCCATACCCCTGGCAGCTAACCCTGACAACTACCTTCATTCACAGTGCCTTGTACTTTAACCATGATGGGGAAAGGATTCAAAGCAGAGAGGCCTGCTTCTCAGCATCTCTCAGCAACCCAGATGATACTTCTATCCTCTGCTCATGCTTTGCAACAGTGAATCAGGACGAGACAGATTTGCTAATGTGCATGTAATCACCAAAGATGAAGATGCCTGGGCTTTTATTCTGTAATGTTTCTAAGACTGTGTCCATTAAATGCAAGCAAACAAACAAACAAAAAAAAAAAAAAAAGGAAGAAGTCTTGGCAGAACAGGAGAAGTGGTGTACACTTGATGATCTGATCGACTTAAATATTATTCATGGCATATAGCCTAGTCCATGCTCTCGCTGTTTCTATGGCTTGGGCTTCGTTGGTCTTCCACTGCTCGGCTACATCATTTGCTAATGGATCATCTAGATTAGGAGCACTTAACAAAACCTGGATTGATAGCAGAACTGTGCAGATCTGCAGTGCTGGAGACCACTTATTTGCCATTGGGTATTCTTCTGGAAGGAATAGTTCAAGTTTAAAAGTCCCTCCCTCAAAGGGGGAATCCTGGGGGCCAGCAATGACCACATGAAAATAACGGGCGTTGCTCTCATCTGGTTCTGCTTTAATGCCAGGAACTGGTTCTGCCAGCAAATGCTGGGTTTCCTTGATGATCCTGCGGGGCAGCCCAGCCATCTTGTCAGATCCTGAGTTCGGCCTCTGCTCTTGTCTCCCGGGTCTAATTTTTTTAATCAGCAAAATAATTAAAAACCTTCAGACCAGCAGTGGTTCACACCTTTAATCCTAGCACTGGAGAAGCAGAGGCAGGAAGATCTCTATGAGTTGGAGGCCACCCTGGTCTACAGAGTGAGACTTTATCTCATAAATCAAAACAAAACAGAATAAAAACACAAAAGAAAAACCAAATAATCAAAAATCTTCCTGAAGCTATGTGTCTCAAAGGGTCAACTTCACTATAAGTTAAATTTCATAGCTGATTTTGTGTTTTTGTTTTGTTTTTTTTTTTTAGGGCCTCCCACTGATCCATTAGCTCTACTCCTGAAGCTGATTTTTATTTTATTTTATTTTGGTTTTTTTGAAGCAGGTTCTTGCATTGTATCCTACACTGTCCTGGAACTCACTAAACCAATTTGGTGTCAAACTTAAGATCCTCTTGTTTTGCCTTTCAGTGCCAAAATTATAGGTATGTACCATCATGTCAAGCAAGTGGATTTTTACTTTTTAATTGATTTTTTTTGTTTTTGTTTTTTTGAGACAAGAGTTTCTCTGTATTACAGCCCTGGCTGTCCTGGAACTCCCTTTGTAGACCAGGCTGGCCAAGAACTCAGAGATCCCCTGCCTCTGCTTCCCAAGTACTGTGATAAAGAAAGGTGAGTGCCACCATGCCCAGCAAGTAATTTTTTTTTGAGACAGGGTCTCTCAGACCTTGGCTGTCCTGGAACTCACTTTATAAACCAGACTGGCCTCAAATTTATAAGACATTTGCTTGCCTTTGCCTTCCAAGTGCTGACACTTAAAAGACAAAGATTTTTTTGAGAGATGAAATAAAACTTGTGTCTAGGCTTTGCAAACAGAACTAAGCATAGTGAATATCTATAATCCCAGCACTCAGCAGGCTGAGACGGGCATGTAGGTTTAAAATGAAACCTGGCCATAAAGTGAGTTCCAGAACATCATCAAGATTAGGTCCAGTTGGGGTACAGTCTGGGAGTAAGGCAGTGGAGTGAGCAGCTGGAGAGGAGAGGCCAATTTTGTGGCCTATCACTCTTACATCAGTGCAGTCAAGAAGCTGATCTCAGTTCAGTGCCTCATGGAAAATACCATTCTTTGCCCAGCTAAAAAGGCCCCTGGCTTCATGACCTAGCTGCCTGGTTCAGTCTCCTCTGCTGTCTCCTGAAGACTTAAACCAGTAAAGCTTCACGAATACTGTTGGCAGCTTCATTCTGAATCCATCTGAGCCAAGTGGCAGGCCTGTAGAAGGAGTAGTGCGTCCTCTGAGCTCTCTGCTTAGGCCTCCACCTTCATTCAAATGACTCTTCCTAAAGACGCCATCAAACACGACATCCAGACCTTCACAGAGTGCTAGCAGGCGCCCCCAAGTTTTTCTTTCATGAGAAAGGAAGCTGGCAGGAGGTGGTCATATGAGGAGGGAGACCAGGCCAGAGTGCCAAAAGTGTTTTCGTGGGATCAGGGCATTGCACCACTGGGGGAGTGTTGGCAGGCTGAGCAGAGGGCCTACAGAATGCTTCACTGAGTAACAGGCATGCTCATAAAAATACCTACCAGGGCTGCAATCTGCCATCTGGGCCCTAGGCCTTCCTTGCCCTGCAGCTTCAGCTAGCTGGACTCACTTTGGAATTCCAGCCCCCTCCGCTTGCCTCGCTTGGGAGGTCACAGCCATGAGACTGGGAGGGGGAGCCACTGAGAAGAGCTCCTTTCCAGAAGCTTTCCCCATAGGGCTGTAAGCAAGAGTAGGGCGGGCAGGAAAGGTCAGAAAGAGGCCAATCCTGAGGACAAAGAAATATGGCACTGAGCAAGAGGGAAGTGGGAGGAAGATCAAGAGTAGGGGGTTTCAGGTCGAAGGGCGCCCTCTCTGTGAACTTTACCTTCTAGCCTAGTCTGGGACCTAGTGTTTAGTAGGGACTGTGTGGGGTGTGAAGAAACCTATGCCTCACCACACCCCCTTCGCAGGCTGGGGACTCAGGTTCAGGCGCACATCCCTGAAGGACCCTGACCTAGCATCCTGGCTGGGTAGGGGTTCCAAGAGGAGCTCGAGGTTACCGGAGTTCTGCCCTGAGAGTGCGAAGACATTCAAGCACATGACCAGGGCGCGGCCCGGATCTAATGGTATATGAATATCCATTACTAGCCAGAGCCCTCGAAGGCCAAGTGGAGGCGAGATAATCTGGTTCCCAGTCTGGATCCTCTCGCCACTGTCCAGACCCGGGATCCCGAGAATACTTTATTTTCAATACAAGCCTCAAGGGCGGCAGGGATCCCTGATGGTGAGGTTGGGGTCACTCTCATCTCTGGGATTCCGGGACTGCTAGAGCTCCTGAAGAGGACCCCCTAACATGCGCGGGGCTCTGCGGCCCAGTTCAGATGAAACAAGGAGCGAGGGTGTGGCGAGGCGGGGCCTGCTGCGGGGGAGGTGATCTCACTCCCTCCCCCTCCCTCTGCCTCCCCCACCTCCCCGTGCACGCTGCCCCGCCCGCCGCCGCCGCCGCCGCCGCCGCCGCCGCCGCCGCAGCAGCAGCAGCAGCAGCAACATCCGCGTCTGCAGCAGTATCGCTGGGTGGCGGGTCCGAGGTCGGCGTGCACAGAAGCTGGGCTGGCAACCCGAGCGGCGCAGGTAAGGCGGGCTGGTTTGTCCCCTTGGCCGCAGAAGCGACCATCTGAGTTCCAGACCCAGCCCGCCTCGGGCTCAGAGGGAGCGGGTTTCGTGCCTCCTCGGTAGAGCGTAGGAAGGCTGGAGCCCCACCCATGCATGCTAGGCACCGGGCTCTGAGCACTGCAGTCTGGAATGGGATTGGAGAAAGTGGCTAGGTGCCAGAGCTCGACAGGTGAGGGGTAACTGGGCGGCTCCCCAAAAGCATGCTTAGGGAGGGGCACAGGAGTGGTCAGGCAGGTTCTGTGTGGGCAAATGAGGCTGAACTTGGCATATCCCTGTGGGTGTATGCGTGTGTGAGGGAGGAAATGTGAACCCAGCAGAACGTCCATCTAACCCAGTCGACTGCTGTGGGGTGTGGCTCTGGGCGTGGCTGTTCCTCATCCCCATTCTAAAGTCCTGATTGCGGGTGGGGTGGGGGAGACCCCAGTGTCTAGCATGGGGTGGGGAAGAATGAGCAAAGCTCCTCCGGTAGTGGGAGGGGGAGAAGGAACAGGGATGGGCACCGCCTGCCCCTCCACCCCAAAGTGGGGAGGGGGCTTTGTTCTTCACCTCCTCCTTCCCAAATTCCCTCCCGGGATCCCCTCAAACGCACTGCAAAACCAGTCTTCTCTCAGGCTCAGAACCTCCCTTAGATTCTTTGGCCAATAAAGGCTACACTAAGAGAGATGGATCTGGGCACCCAATGACGTGCCTGTGGGTGCACATGGGTGTAGAACATGGGTCTATCGGGTAAAAATAAGGGAAGAAGGGCTTCATTGACTTAGGACCAGGGACTTCTGGAAGCAAGGTGCCTGGGACTCTTTCTGTAGAGACTGGAGCAATTTTAGACATTGTTTTATATTCTCTGTTTAATTATAGGAGGAGGGACCTTTTCATACCCTATTCCCTTCTATCTGGTTCAGAGTTTTAGGGTGTCGATTGACAGGGATTGTAAAGAACAACAGATATAACCCACTGCTCCTGACCTAGTGTATAGAACCCCTATCCGTCTGTCTCAGGGAAGCAGGACCACCATCTGTCTGGGGGCTTGGCACCCCTTTCAGGTAGATGTCTTGATCCTGATTAATGCAGCTCCAGTGGTAGTAGTTATTAGCAGCCCAGTGTTATCTTTGCTGACTCACATGGCCCTTGTGATGAATAGATCCAGCAGCCTTTCTTCCCACCTTTATGGCCCTTTAGTAGGGTTGCTAGGGTGGGGCTTGCCCAGGGCCTCAGATCTGATGGGCTCCTTGCTGCAGATGGTGGGACTTGACAATCCTAGCTTCTCACCTAGCCCAACATCTATGCAGCACTGTATATACTTGCCTACCATTCAGGCACTAATCGATTACTTCAGTCACTCTCAAGGGTCTGTGGCCACATGTCGAGTTGGTGACAGGGCTGGGACTAGGAACTCCCCACTTTTCTGCCTCCTTGCTGTATTCCAAGTCTATCATTCTCTATTATTTTTTGTGTGTACAATCCCCAAAGCAATATATCTTGTTACAGTACATTTAAAAAACACAGGAGCAACTTATTGAAATACATTTGAAATAGAGAAGAACAAAAGAAATTAGGAATTGCCTGTGATCTGATTACCGAGGAGAGGGAAACACATTCGACATTCATCACAGCACAGCCCTCCTGGATTGCTGCTATCTACTCCCAAGAGACTCCTCCCCCAGTGCCCAGTCTTTAGGCTTCTGCAGAGCATTATGGCCAGGCATTGGGGCTGTTCACAGAATGACTGCCCAGGGACTGAGCAACCATGGGTGGGTAGCCATTTGCTAGATAGATTTTTCACTGCTGAGTGCCTGCTTGGGCCAGATTGCACATATAAGTAACCAGTCACCAATACCATCTTTGTCCCTTTGAAATACAGATTTCCCTTTTATTTCATTCATGATAATTTGAGGGGGAAAAGGAAGACAGTGAAGGAAGGCTAGCAGACAGGGGAGACCTGCTATGCTCCCCAGTTGGCTTCTTCCAAGACTGTACTCTTTCTGTCACTGAGGGATAGCTACTTTCCATGAGAAGCACTTTCCATGATTGACGAGGCAGGGTGAAGGGGACATATGAGTGCGCCATATTGGCTATTGCCCAGTTCAATGACTCAAGACTGTCAGGCCCTCACCTATTTTGAGCTTCAGCCCCCACTCCTTCCTTCCTTCCTTCCTTCCTTCCTTCCTTCCTTCCTTCCTTCCTTTCTCTTTCTTTCTTTCTTTCTTTCTTTCTTTCTTTCTTTCTTTCTTTCTTTCTTTCTTTCTTTCTTTCTTTCTTTCTGATTTTTAATTTTTTTGAGACAGTTTCTCTACATAGCCCTGGCTGCCCTGGAATGCTCCCTTTAGACCAAGATGGCCTCAAACTCAGAAATCACCTGCCTCTGCTTCACAATTTCTTTCCAGTTTTTTAAAAAAGATTTTATTATATTTATGAGTACACTGTAGCTGTTTTTAGACACACCAGAAGAGGGTATCAGATCATATTACAAATGGTTGTGAGCCACCATGTGGTTGCTGGAATTGAACTCAGGATCTTTGGAAGAGCAGTCAGTGCCCTTAACCTCTGAGCCATCTCTCCAGCCCTCTTTCCAGTTTTTGAGACAGGGTTTCGTTCTGTAACTCCTGCTGATCTAGTACTCACTGTGTAGCTGAGGCTGATCTCAAGCTCAAAGCAACCCTCATGCTTCAACCTTTCTGAACGCTGGGATGATAGGCCTGTGCCACCACACCAGACTTGATGGCTTTGCTGGCTATCATATGAGGAGTGCTGGTTCATTGATGTATACAAGATCTCTTTCACAGCAAATGGTACTAACCAAAATGACAACAACTAGGTGCTCCTCTGGACTGTGAGGGTGACATGACCTTGCAAGAATGACCTAGCCCAATGATCCTATCACCACACGTGTCCAAGGTGTGGAGTAGAATTGAGATCCCATGTGGAGATCTGCCAGGCCTCCCTTTATGGACAAGGTGTGAGGGGGTGCCTTGTAGTTCTGGCTCTGGAAGTGGGTCTGAATTCCAGGACTAGTGTCCCAAGCTGGCAGTGTCTTTGTCCTGTCACCTGTTCCCATGATGGGGAAGGCTTAGGTTCCTGTATGGGGCCAACTAGAATGGGCCCTCATTAGCCCCATCCCTCGGGTTCTGTAACCTTTCCATCTGTCACTTGCTCTAATCTGGTCATCTTTTTCTGCTTTCCCAGGCTCCTTGCATCCCCCTAGCATTGTTATCCCCTCACTGGGCCATTCTCTTTCTTCTTCATTTGCCCATAGAAGGTGGAGATGCAGCCTTCCTCTCCTGTCCTCTCCTCTGTATTCCCTCCTCCCTGCCCCTGTCTGCCCACTTCCCCTTCCAGTTGGTGCCCTTTACTCTGATTGCCCTTTTGTTTATCTTGTATTTCTTTGCACCAACTGTATGTCCCCTAAGGTGTTCCCCTCTCTCAATAACTTCTGATAGCTATGAGCTTGGCACAGAGTTGCTAGTCCCTATAATAGGGGTAAGACTTAGTGTACCTCAGTTGTCTCCATGTCCCTGAATTGGGCTTAGATATTCCCATATGGCCTTGCCTGACTTGGAGGGTAGAGAGGAGCATCTGATGACCACCCTGCCTGCTTCCCAAATATCAACAGGGTCTTTGTGGCTTCCTAAAGGCTGTGGTTAGAGAGAGAGGGAGGAGTCAGAGGAGGGTGGGAGTTCTTTTGCCAAGGGGAGGATCTGCTTTGCCGGCCTTTCTGGGAGCTTTTCTTTGTTCACTGCCCCCAACCCAAGGCCCCAGGAGTTTGCCACAGCTTTTCCAGGTTAAAAAGCTGTAAGGCCACTCCATTTCCACTCAGCAACTTGTGCTAGTCCCTGGCACCTAAACCCAGTAGTGGCAGCTTCGTAAACCAGCAGATGGGTGGGGCAAGAAGGTAGTAGAATATGCACTTGTCCATGGGGTACTTTGGAGCCTGTCTGTCTCAATTTTGGTCTAAATATAGAATTTGAAAGATGAGGACTTCTCTTTATGAGCCCCTCCCTTCTCAGAACTCCAGTATAAAGCATCCAGTGCTCGGCAGAAATGGGGGAGGTAGCCCTAGTTTGGAGGTCTGCATGGGAAAGTTGGGTTGCTGGGAAGCTTTGAACCTGTGTGTGTGTGCATTCTAGTATTTTTATTTGCTTGTGTGAGGCTCATGTATCTGGTCATATGTGTGTATTTGTGTAACTTCCATTAGTCTTGTTTGCTTGCATTGGGCTCCTATTTGGTTGTCTGTGCATATTTGTATATCTGTATGTATGTTCTTAAGAGATAGCATGCACACATGCACATCTTCCTGTGTCTACATGGGTCTCTTCAGTGGCTCTAACAGAGTCTATGCTGGGAAGGGGTGGGACCGGGGTGGTGGCTGGCTAATGCAGCACTGGTTCTTGTGGGGGGCAGAGCCTCTGACCAGGCCTGCTATTCCCTTGGGTCCCCTCCCCAGATGGCTTCATTCATGCCTTAGGAATGCTTAGGCCATAGGGAGGACAGAAGCACCATTGTCCACTCCCAGGCTTCCTGTGCCTCTTCTGCCCTTTAACCCTTTGGGAATAGAAGCCCCAAGAGTCTGATCTGCTGGGGGCCTGGCAGTGTCTGAACCATTTCCAGGAGTCATTTTGGAATCAGAGACAAGTCAGCTGCTGCTCTGTTCATCACATTTACCTCCTCTAATTCACATGGATTACCTATTTGTTTGGTGACCCCTTAAGACCCTCAGTGTGAGGCTCATCCTAACTTACCCATGAAATCCAGGGCCAGGAGAGTCCTGATACTGGCTGCTGCTTTGTGGCTCTGCCTTCAAGGCTCTAGAAAGCTGAATCCTGGTCTGTACTCTGTTGGAGTGAATTCTGGCTCCTGCTTGGTCTCTATCACCCTTCAGTACAGAAACAGAGCCATTGCTGTCCCTAAGCTCCTACTGGAGAGAGAGACTTTTGGGTGCCTTTGGTTAAGATTTGGGCTAGTAGTGAGGGGACAAAGAAGCCCAGCCTGCCTCTGAGTCCAACAAGAAAAGCAGTTAGCCTTCTCTTTAATTGAGTACTTGGATGAAGTGGTGTTATATGAGTCTCACAGGGAGGGCTTCAGGCTGAGGGAAACCCAAGTAGAAGGGCAGATAGGTTGTTTGGGTCAGGCCTACTCCATAAAGATATGCTTACATGGGACTTCCTCATGCCTGTCCTTCCAATACTCCACTACCTACTTTCTACATTTGCTTAGCAAATAAGCCCTTCCCCAGGGGACAGAATGGCTCGGAGACCATCCTTGACCAGGCCTCTGGTTCTATAGAATTCAAGTAGAAACAAATTAGGATGCTAGCTTTTTGCAGTGTCTGGAGCCTCTACACCATTTAAAACTCCACCCCTACTGAGTGCCTATGGCAGCTCTGCACACAGTTCAGCTCTGGGCCTCAATTTTGTCACTTCTCAAATGGAGCTAATAAGAATGAAATGAGTCTTTGGAAAAGTGCTTAGAAGAGTCCTGGTAGGTGGTAAGCGCTATGAGTTCACTTAAGAAAATGGAGCTGACAGAGATCATGGTTGAGGGAGTGTCGGATAGAACCAGCCAATGATGAGGATCCTCCCTCCCTTCCTCACAAAGGGTTAGCCTCCATCTGCTCCTTTTCCATCATTTAAGAATAGTCCTTAACAGGTGAGCCTTAGTTGTCTTGGAGACAGAAGCCTCAGGCAGAATGAGGGGGCTGGGATAAGGAAGGCTGAGACTGGATGGGTTGTACTCTCTTCAATCTCCCCTTAAGGAGGAGGTAGAGAGGAGTCTAAGACTTCTGGGCTTCCAGATACCTGTAGGGGCTTTTAAAAGCAGTCTCCTCCTCCTCCTCCTCCTCTTCTTCTTTTTTTTCTTTAACATTTTTTATTGGATATTTTCTTTATTTACATTTCAAACCTTTCCAGGTTCTCCCTCCCCCCAGAAACCCCCTATTCCATTCCCCCTCCCCCTGCTTCTATGAGGGTGTTCCCCCACCCACACACTCCCACCTCCCCACCCTCGAATTCCTCTACACTGGGGCATCCATCGAGCCTTCACAGGACCAAGGGCCTCTTCTCCTAAAGCAGTCTTCTTTATGTATTATCTAAATAACCCACAAAGGCTACAACAAGGTTTCCCCTACTTTCACTATCAGGCTCCATCACCATAGAAACCCAACAGTCTCAACCCATTTGGTTGGGAGAAAGCCTTAAAGGGGCAGAGTGAATAGGGTTTAGGTGACACTGATACCTTCATGTCACTATCAACAGAATACCAAATGTTATATACTTCCTCTCAAGCCTGAAAGATAGGCACCTGCCACCCATTTTGTCCCTGATATATATCCAGAGCACTGAGCCCCCAGTACTGCCCCCATTCTGGCCTGATGTCATTTCCCTAGACAGAGTTGGAAGCTTGGAGATTATTTGATCCACCTTTAAAGGGCCCTCTTCCTGCTTCTCCTTTTGGAAAGACCAGCAGTGGCAGTCCTGGAGCTGGTTAGGCATGTGTTCCAAGTGCATTTGCAGGGCATCCTTTTAGTGTGTGTGTGTGTGTGTGTGTGTGTGTGTGTGTGTGTGTGTGTGTGTGTGTGTGTACTGAAAGGTTGAAACAACAACCCTAAGTCTTAGCCAGATACCATGACCCAGACCCTTCCTTGGCAACTGGTTTGCCAGCAGTGCAGCACTGATAACAGTGACATGGTGTGATGTAGACAGGATGACTCCCCATGGGACTCAGGTAGGACACAGAATGGCCAAGGTGAGCTGTTACTGTGCCCTGTCCGGTGGTCTTGACTCTCATCTCCTGGACTTGCCTCTCCCAATGCTTGCTATACCCATTTTTTCTCCCTGACCATATAAGTTTTGCCACAATGTGGGTAGGATGACTGGAGGCTGGCTTCACTTGGGAGCATTATCACCTTTGTCTTACACTCCACAACTGTGTGGTAGGTGTACACAGTGAGAAGTGTACACACACACACACACACACACACACACACACACACACACACACACACACACGTGCACTGTTGTGCCTGTGATTTTCTATGGACCTCCCCCCAGTCAGGTGGCTGCCTATTCTGTGCTGGTGTGCACTCAGCAGTAATCTTGGATCTGCTGAGCCTCTCTAGGGGCCTCTCCCTCTCATAACCCTCCTCTCTGTGGGAACCTCCACCTGTTCTCTGGCACATGTGCATTAACCAACAGTGAATCATTTATTTTATCTTACAACTGTCTTCCTGCTCCAGTACGTTAAGTGAGTAGGACCACTGTCATTGTAGTACTTTGCCTCTCTGGCCTCAGTACTCAGCATCTCTACTCTCCCTGCCCTGCTTCTAGACCCAGATTGACCTCCAAGCAGAGAAACCCCCTACACTGGCCCAGACTTGTCTCTTTTACCCCCAACCCTTGCCTGGCACCTCTCCCTCCCAACCCACCCAGGAACTGGGACTACTGCAAAGGGAGGTAGCAGTGACCTGCATGCAGGTGCACACACCTACCCCTCACCCTTCTCTCTCTGCACTGCTATTTGCACCTGTCTCTCATCCTTTGTATTCCTTTTATTTTTTTTTCCCTGTCCTTACTGTCCAGATCTCTGTTTCTATATTTCTCCGTCTTATTTCTCTCTTGGCTATATAGTCTTCTAACAGCCGTCTTTGTCATCTCTTCCCAGCCCCCTAACCCTGCTTCTCAGACTCTCCTGCTTCCTCCTGACTTTTTCTCACTCTGTCTGTCACCCTTGGCAGGCTGGGCCTTGGATCCATCTGTAGAACACTTACCCCCTTTTGTCCTCCATAGTGCTGATGGGGGGTCAGGGCCTGCTGAGCTAACAACCTTAGCTCTCTCTATAATTGCCTGAGGAATGGTGAGAGATCAGAGACCCAGCAGCAGTGGGAAGAGAGACAGAAGAGAGCCCCCCATCTGTCAAAGGCTTCTCAATCTTCTGTCTCCTTCATGCCTGTCTCTGAGTGTCCAGACCAGTGGCAAGACAGATAACAAATAATACTAGGAGACATAAAAACAAATTGAATGCGGAGTTATTAAGATAGATCCAGGATGGGACACATGCTCCTCACTTTGCATGTGTACCAAACCTCATTCTGGGATCATAGGTTTGGAGGAAAATGAGAAAGTGGCTTGGTAGAAATCACCAGTTCAACACACAGAGAATCAAAGCATCCTCCCAGACAAGACAGTCCTTCTTTGAGCTTTCCTTGCTCCAGTCCCCACCCCACCCCCACCTCAGACCAGGGCTCAGAGCTCCCAAGGCTGTTGTTTGATCCCTTGCTCTCTGATCTAAGTCTCCCACTGCTTCCTACAGACCTTGAAGTCAAGACTAAGGCTGCCTGGGGCTGCCTGGCCCTGCTATCACTGGCTTTGTTGGGGGAGGTGTTGGTAAAACAAAACCACTCTTCTATTCTGGGCCCCAGCTCAGCTCTTGAAGGTTTGAACTGATCATCCATTTTCCACTTCCTACTATTTAAATCATTCCCTTGGCCTCCAGGCCAGCTGTGTTGACCCACTCTGGTGCTCTGCCACCCTCACCAGCTTTGGAGGGCAAAGCTACAAGTTGACTGCTACTCTCAGATCACCCCCTTGGGTGAAATTGATTTGTGACTCCTGGCTGTCTCCTAGTGGAGTTCAGATGCCTTAACATGACATTCTAGGACTTTTGACCTTCCTTTTGGTTGTTTTAATCTTTCTTTTATATTTATTAATTTGTGTGTTTATGCCAAGATGCTTACTTGGAGATCAGAGAACAATTTGTTCAAATCTGTTCTCTCCTTAACATTATGTGGGCTCCAGGAAGGAAACTCATGCTATCTGGCTTGGTGGCAAGCATCTTTACCCATGGAGCCATCTTTTCAGCCCCACTTACTTGCTTTTGAAACTTAGGTGTTCTAGATGAGGCACTCTACTTTGATAAGATCCTGGCTGGATGAATTTATTGAAGGCATCCAGATTAGGGTTTAGGGCATCTAATTCAGTTACCCAACAACACTAGCTCTTCCTTTGTCTGAATGTTGATGATCATCGAATGATCATCACCTTTTCCTCTTTTGTGTCTTTTATTGTGTCAAAGTGCCCCGTTTTCTTGGAAGTCTATTTCTTCTCCTAATCCTTGTCTGGACCCCAAGTCTCTGGGCCCCATTGCATCCAGAGGAACATACTTGGAATGACTTGGGCTTGAAATGGATGCATCTAGCAGTTGAATTCTGAAGACTCAACAAAAGAACCAGGTGCTGAGACTGCCAGACATGAGAGGTGTCTTGGGAAATGCCCCAAAACTTTCCATAACCCTGGCCTGGAACATGTATCAATAGGAAGGACATAGCTCTCACTGTTGCCCTCTGGGCCCTTTCTCCCAGTTCTTAAGAGCAGGCTTTATTTTTCATCCTCTCTTCCTTTTCTTGAGCCTATTCAATGAAATGCAGCTATCTTGGGCCCATTTTCTCCTTTCCCACCCAGTTCCCCAAGCCTCCAGCTTATAGGTGCAGATAGCTCCTAGGAATCAGTCAGCTCTTGGAAAGATAACAATGGAACTATAAGGAATGTTCTTTACATTCATGTGTGCAAGCCAGAGTCACAGGGATTCATCCTCCACGGGCACTTCAGACACAGAAAAAGTTAGTAGCAACACACTGGTTGCTCTACACACACATCAATATATGCATGTATACCCACATAAATACTCCCCACATGCAGATCTGCATCCATGCACAGGTCCTTGGACACCTGCTTACAGGTATATCAACATACACATACCCTGGTGGTACCCACAGGGGAGTTAACTGTGGTAACAAGTTGGTGCTGGAGAGGCAGCTGGCAAAAAGGCACAAAGCAAATGAAGGGAATGAAAGGGAATCTGGAGTCCCAACCAAGGTGGTCTCTTAAAGGTTTCTCCTTCCAAGGTGAAATTGCTTGTGTAAAGAGTAGGGAGGAGGAAAATGGGGGGGGTGAGGGGGGACGGAGCTAGCCAGCTGGGGGCGGTGCCAAGATCTGGGCCTAGATGTTAGTCACTAATGACTGCCCCATCCACTCTCTTCCTCTCTTCTCCCTTACCTTCCCTCCTCCCTTTTCTCAGTGCCCCCCCCCCCCCACTGTTAGCACCTACCGCTGGAAACCAACTACCAGCGGGAGGGTGAGTGGAATCTGGTCAGTTGTGCTGCACTGAGCTGTTGAGCTCACAGGAAGATGGTCGTGGCGCTGCAGTACGTGTGGCCTCTCCTCCTCTGCAGCCCTTGCCTGCTCATACAGATTCCTGACGAATGTGAGTAACTGGGGGGAGCTTCAGTACCTCCTACCACTGCTGTGCTGAGCCCTTCTTTATATTTTACCTCTTCACTTTCTCCCACTTTTAACCCTCACTTCTTCTGTAGCATGGGGCGGGCAAGAGTTACCTAGGACTCTCTTTACCTTTAGAAGGGTCAGGAAGAAAGCATGGGGAGTGTCAGCACCTTGGACAGGAACACAATGCTTCCAGCACCACGGACAGCAGATCGTGCAAAAGACATTCTTCTGGACCCTTTCCTCTGCTCTCCTTTAGCATGAACACCCTTTCCAAACCCACTCTCTTCTTTGCTTTCATTCCCTTTGAATACACCCCATGGATATCGCAGCCAGGAGAATGGGCAGTCCTAAGATTTCAGCTTTTTCCCATCTTAGGCACTGGGTAGTCTTGTCTCTTAACTGTGTCAGGAAAAGACACCTTGAAAACACCAGGTCTTGAGTCAACAGCTTTCTGAATTCTTTTGGGTGTGTAATTATTTGGAGGCATTGGGGAAAGGGCTGGAACATGTGTCTGTGATGCTTGGAGGGCTATCACAGGTAAGTGTGTGGATATTGTGGAGTGTAGCTGTAGAGTGGGACTAGGCTTTTGAGTTGGCTTGTTCATTTGTGTGTATGTATGATGTGTGTGTTTTAAATCAGTAGATGACTGTTGCTAGATATGATTTTAATTTCCTATTTCAGTAAGTTTGTGAGTCACTCTTAACTTATTTAGAGGTCAGGTTTGTGAAGATGTGCAGGTGTTTGCCTATAATGTTTCTTTGTTGTAGGCAAACAGGTGGATGGGTGAGTAGAGCATGTTTACATATGAAGAGTATGTTTACTGTGATGAGATTTCCACCTAAGTTTCAGCAAGAGTTGTACACACACTGCACTAAGTGGTTGTCATACTGTAGGAAAACATTTCAGAGGGTACATATATGATGGTGTTTATGCATATTGAGTTACTAAGCTTTAATCCTTGTCCACTTTGCTATTTTTATCTCTGAACTCAGACATAAAGAAAGGCAAGCTCCAGAGCAGGTATGGGGAAGACTGCCAAGAATGGGATAGGAGCCAAGAGAGGTGAACTTGAGAGGCACTTGACATCAGGGTATAACAAACTTTGGAGGACAGATTGATGGCACAGAGGTTAAGGCTACTACCTTAGATGCTCACATAGAGATCCCTACACCCATTCCTTATCCTCCAGAGATGCTTAGGGACATACAAATGTGCTGGGAATATGAAACAGACACTTGTTCCAACTAGGCACAAAGATATGAATGGAATGGCACACACCAACAGAAATACACACCAGTGATTTACACTTAAAGGAGCAGTTATCTACACAGAAATCAAGGAGCAATCGTTTATACAGACATGTTTATACAGCACTGTTGCACTGAGATGCAAGCACACACAGACAAGTCTGCACATGTGTTCTATTAAGGCCCAGGTATACACAAATACACCAACAGATACTGGATATGCACATTCCAGGACATCCACACATGTGCCAGACCCTAACTTTTGCACATTTGTAGACATATAGTGGCCCTTCTTCCTTCTCTGTCTTTCACTTGCTTTTCAAGGTCTGCTTCCTAATCTAAAATGCCAAGGCCTTTATGTTGGGTATCAGCCTGCCCTGCTGCCAGATGGGCTGGCCCATCTTGCCTCGGTGTGTCTCTTGTGTGGTGGGGGCAGGGTGAATTTAGAAAAATAAAGTGGCAGTGAAAACAAATAACTAGGCCAGAGACCAGAGCAGTTCTGAGGCTGCCCTGGGCAATGACCAGTCCTTGGTACTGACTCTGAGATGATGCAGCAGGCAGACATGCTATCTACCTATTGAGACCTGCCCTCCATTTCTCCTTCGCCAGCCTCTCTAGGCTCCTTTGTTTCTCTTCTTGTTTTTTTCCACTGAGTTGATTCCCCTTATTCTGTCACTGCTGTCACTCTCTTGCTCTCAGATTGGCTCCTCCCCAGATCATAGACCTCTGTGTTGTTCCTATGGAGTCCCTTTTTCTCTTCTGGGAGCCTTATGTTGAAGCTGAAGTCTGCAGAGACAAAGCTTTCAGAGCTAACCCAGTATTCTTGTTTCCTCCTCTCCCTTTTCTCTATCCCTTTGCTGCTCAGTTGAGTCCTGGGGTTGAGGCAGCTCCTCTGCCCCAGGGAGCTTGGTGGTCTCCTGAGAGGAGGAAGGAAAGGATGACTGGTGCAGGTCTGAGGGTTATGGAGAGTCTGATGTTGGCAGGGCCTTTGGAAGGGCCTGGGGGGGGGGGGCACCAGGCTCTGAAGGCTGGGCCTTCCTAATTGAAAACACTGAGCTGCACTAATTGGATTAGAAGGGAAGTGGTCTGGAGCAGGGGAGGATGCCAGTTGCCAGGCTGTCTGCCTCCAAATCTTCCAAGGCATCTTGGGAGAAGAGTTTAGTTCTGTGGGCCTCACACAACCTTGCCAGGGGCTATAACAACACCCTTTACTAAAGACAAAAATTCTGTATTTCTGGGCCTACAAATCCTGGGGCTGTATCTGGTGAAACCTTTCTCGTTGGACATTGTGCCATCCAGGGATTCTGTCCAGTGCTCCTGAATTTTCATAACCTTTCCATGTCTCTTCTCCATGGGAGTCTACTCCAGCATGCTTCTCCTCCTGCCATCAGGCCCTATTGGGACTGCTCTCAGCATTTCTCTCCCTTCTCTCCCTTGCTGTCTGGATTCTCAGATAAAGGATACCATGGTAAGTTGGAGGAGTGGGAGAGCATACTTAAAGGCCACAAACAGGGAGGGGGAGGAGCCTTGGGCTGAGCCAGCCCACCTTTGTTCTGTATATTGGAGAACACTTTTCCTGTAGTGCTGTAAATGGGTATGGTTGGGGCTTTTTTTGTTTTTGTTTTGGCTCAGGTCCCTTGTCTTTTGTCCCTTTAACTCAATCTAGAGGCTCCTCTTGGCTTCTTCTCTCACCTGAGTTTAGCATCTTTGTCTCTGCCTCTGTTGGAATTTCTGTCATTCCCACACTGTTTCTGTCTATTGCTTTCACTCTGGTGCTATCTCTTCCCACTAGGAATTGCTCTTCTTTTGGGGGGGATTAAAGACAGGGTTTCTCCATGTAGCCCTGGCTGTCCTATAACTCTGTAGATCAGACTAGCCTGAAACCCAGAGCTCTGTCTGTTTCTGCCCCTCGAGTGCTGGAGTTAAAGGTATGTGCCACCACAGCCTGGCTGGAGTTGCCCTTCTTGCTTTCTGTTTTTTGTTGTCTCTCTTGAGTTTTTGTTCTTTCCATCTCTCTTATCCAAGTACTAACCAGACCTACTTAGCTTCCGAGATCAGATTCACCTGGGGTAATATGGCCATAGACTATTCTCTCTGTGCCTTTGTCTATTTTTTTCTGTCTTTGTTTCTCTGTCTGTCCCTGTCTGTCTCTTTTTCCTTTCTCTAACTTTTATTGGTATCTTTTCTTTGTTCCTCATGTGTCCATTTCTGACTCCCTGTGCCTCTTAGCTTCTCCTTTTCCACATATGCTCACTGGCTATGGGCCTCCTAAGTGCCCTGCTATTCTCAGGTTGAGACAGAGGTTGAGGCCATGGTATCAACCAGACATAAATTTCCCCATTTTTCTTATTTTGTCTCCAGTGCTAGAGCCACCTGTCATCACAGAACAGTCTCCACAGCGCCTGGTTGTCTTCCCAACAGATGATATAAGCCTCAAATGTGAAGCCAGAGGCAGACCCCAAGTGGAGTAAGTGGCCCCCACCCTCTGATCCTCTGTTGATGACAGCTGACCTCAGCCTCTAGCCCTCAGGCCTCCCTGGGTCACCTAACTTCTGAGTCTAGAAGCCTCAGATCTGGGTTGTGATCCTGAGTCCCTGTCCACTCTGGGCCCACCAGCTGGGGTTCCCTGGCTTCAGGAACACTCACCCCTATCATGCTGCAGCATGTTTTGAGTGCTAGAACCTCTTATTCATGCTCTGCCCACAGGTTCCGCTGGACGAAAGATGGCATCCACTTCAAACCCAAAGAAGAATTGGGTGTAGTGGTGCACGAGGCACCCTATTCTGGCTCCTTCACCATCGAAGGCAACAACAGCTTTGCCCAGAGATTTCAGGGCATCTATCGCTGCTATGCCAGCAATAAGCTAGGAACTGCCATGTCGCATGAGATCCAGCTCGTGGCTGAGGGTGCGAAGCACTACAGGGCTAGGAAGGGCTTGGGGTACCTGAAAGGAAGGTCCTTAGATCCTGGGAGCTGAGTGGGGACCTGACTGGCAAACACTGTCACCTTAGCCGGTTGTGTTGTGATTGAGGTGCCTAGGTGCCCTGACAGCCCTCACCCAACCCTAGCTGTCCCAGTTGTCCTTTCCTATTTTCTCCAGTAGTCTATCCACCCTTCCACCCTCTTTTTCCACTGAACTTCTTGTTACCTTCTTGCCCCTTCTTTCTATTAGTCTTTCTTGGTGCCTATTTTGAATTGGTGCTGGTGGGCTGGGGGCATGGACTGTCTTGAATGGGTGGGTGACTGCCTCAGGGTCTACTTTGCCCACCTGTCTCTGTCTGAGTCACTCCCTGGCTTGGCCTTTGTAACTGCTGTTTCTGCCTGGGTTTTCCCCTTCCACTTTTAGCTTATCTCTGCCATTTATCTTTTCTTGGTTTTCCCACTTTGGTCTCTGCTGCCTTACACTCCTTCTGCATCTCTAACTTGGCTTCTCCATCCCTCTCATTCCTGGTTCCTGTCTCTAGAGCTGTGTCTTTATGCATGTCGCCCTTTCCCTGTGGTTTTCCCTCTGCATTCCATCCTCACTGAGTTTTCTGCCTCCTGAAGCACTCTCTTCTTCAGTTACCTTGGGAACCGTTGCCATGGTTTCCTGTGTCAAGATGATGGAAGGGTCTGTGGCTCCTGCATCCCTCCCCTGTAGCTCCCCTCCCCCACAGCTGCACCTCAGCCTTCCCCTACCATTCTTGTCCTTTCTCAGGGTGAGTGGGAGAGCTGAAAATTGTGGTGGATTAACCCTTCTTGGTCAGTTGGCCTCCTGCTTACCATCTCTTTGCTGTGGGGCCCCCATCCCCACTATGAGCCTCAGAAACATCCAGAATTTTTGCCTCCCTTTTTATGTAAACTTCCACCTGGCCCCTTTCCGCCTTTGTGAATCACCATGACCTCCCCTGTCTCTCCTTCTTCCTGTTCTTCAACTGTTTTGATCAAGATGAGAATGACAGTCTCTGTCCTTTCTAGGTGCCCCCAAGTGGCCGAAGGAGACTGTAAAACCTGTGGAAGTGGAGGAAGGAGAATCAGTAGTTCTGCCTTGCAACCCTCCACCCAGTGCAGCCCCACTTAGGATCTACTGGATGAACAGCAGTGGGTGCCAGAAGGAGCTGCTGCCTGGAACATGGGGCCTGGGGATTTTCTCCAACAGATTCCTACCTCAATCTCCTTGTCTCTTCTTCTGCAGAAATTTTGCACATCAAACAAGATGAGCGGGTGTCCATGGGCCAGAACGGAGACCTATATTTTGCCAATGTGCTTACTTCAGACAATCATTCAGACTACATCTGCAATGCCCACTTTCCTGGCACCCGGACCATCATTCAAAAGGAACCTATTGACCTCCGGGTCAAGCCCAGTGAGTACCAGAAGCTTTGATAACCCTATCTCACTCTTTTCTTGACTTCCAGCCTGGCCCCCAAGAAAAGGGGCACACAACCACAAATGTCCTCAAAGACAGCATGGCTCTCAACTGTACCCACTAAAGCCCCTTCCTTGCTGTGCAGATCAGAATGGTCTCAAACTCACAGAAATCTACCTGCTTCCAGGTGCTGGGATTGGAGTCATATGTTACCACATGTTAAAAAAATAGTTTCACTCTGTAGACCAAGCTGGCCTTGAACTCATGATTCTTCTGCCTTAAATTCATGAATGGATGCATGAATGGCCACTACATCCATCGGGCATCTTTTTATTTTTCTGGATCCCAGGGCTTCTGGAATGTTAGGCAAACTTTCTACCACTGAATCATACTGCAGCCATTCTTTTTAATGTAGGAGCAAGCAGAGGCCTAGGGCCTCACTGGGATGTCCAGTTTCTCCAAGTCTGATAACTTACTCCTTTTCTCCTGGTAGCCAACAGCATGATTGACCGGAAGCCACGTCTGCTCTTCCCCACAAACTCCAGCAGCCACCTGGTGGCCTTGCAGGGCCAGTCATTGATCCTGGAGTGCATTGCTGAGGGATTGTGAGTATGGGCTTCTAGGGTGGAGGACTGGTGCTCGGAGGCCCCCAACAGGTTTATGCCTCAGGACTGAGTGGTTTTGTTGTCTCTCCCTTCTCTTCTCCCTTGGCACTGTGACCCTGGGCAGCCCTACACCCACCATCAAGTGGCTGCATCCCAGTGACCCTATGCCAACAGACCGTGTTATCTACCAAAACCACAACAAGACCCTGCAGTTACTCAATGTGGGCGAGGAGGACGATGGCGAGTATACCTGCCTTGCTGAGAACTCACTGGGCAGTGCCCGGCATGCCTACTATGTCACTGTGGAAGGTATGAGCATGGTACATCCTTTCCTAGCTACCACAGGCTCCTCAGAATGGCTTTCAGGGTTGATGGTTTGCAATGTCCACTGTCACTGGAGAGGGCAGGGCCTGCACTTAGGGTCAGAGCAGGCTAAAGGCTCAGGGTGCTTTTTTCTCCTGCTCAGCTGCCCCATACTGGCTGCAGAAGCCCCAGAGCCATTTGTATGGGCCAGGAGAGACTGCTCGCCTAGACTGCCAAGTCCAGGGCAGGCCCCAACCAGAGGTCACCTGGAGAATCAACGGAATGTCTATGGAGAGTAAGCATGGCCTCAGCAGTGGTTGGGTGTGTAAGGAGTACAGGAAAACATCAAGGGGAGGAAGAAGAGGGTGAGGAGGGCTTTCAGCAAAGCTCAGTGTTCTGACCTGGGCTTTTGGGCCCTGCCTGTTGCATACAGAGGTGAACAAGGACCAGAAGTACCGGATTGAGCAGGGGTCTCTGATCCTGAGTAACGTGCAACCAAGTGACACAATGGTGACCCAGTGTGAAGCCCGCAACCAGCATGGTCTCTTGCTAGCCAATGCCTACATCTATGTTGTCCGTGAGTGCAGTGACCTTATCTCCTGCCTGCCTTCTTTACCTCTGTCCCATCTTTTCCCCCATCCACCTGCTTACCCTTGCCTCATAGCTCTCAGTCTGTCCTTCCAGTCCACCAAAACTACTCAGCCAGCAGCTGGTTGGGGCATAGATTCTTGGGGCTGCCTTGCTCCTTTCTAAGGCCTTTACCCCATTTTTCTTCCATTCTTACAATAGTTGGGAGTGGGAGTCATATAATGGGCAGGGTCTTGTCATCATGTCTGAGCAGAGGTGTAGCGTGAACAAGATGTAACCCAGGATAGTCTGATGACTTCTGTCACAGATACTCAGGAAGATCTGGGGCTGGGCAGGGAAGGCTTTGGGGAAGACACTAACTGCTCTTTGAGCCTTCAATACTTGATAGAATCCTGGTGGCTGAAGTACATACAAGGCTAAGGAGACCATTTAACCAAGGCTGAGAGGGACAGCCTAGAATGGGGAAGCCAATAAACATGGCTCCTAAGGGTCTGTGTGTGCCATCTGGGGAGTTACTGGATTCTCCTACACTTGGAACCTCTAGACCTACCCTGTCTCCTGAGATTATTCTTCCCCTAGAGCTGCCAGCCAGGATCCTAACGAAAGACAATAAGACATACATGGCAGTTGAGGGCAGTACTGCTTACTTGCTGTGCAAAGCCTTTGGAGCTCCTGTTCCCAGTGTCCAGTGGTGAGTGCCCATTCTATGGAAGCTTCTAAGCTATCTTCTCATCTAAAGATCACAGGAGGGCAGGGAGGCTAAGCTGGTCAGTCCAAGCCATGCCCTCTGCTTGCTCTAGGCTGGATGAAGAAGGAACTACGGTGCTTCAGGATGAACGATTTTTCCCCTATGCCAATGGAACCCTGGGCATCAGAGACCTCCATGCCAATGACACTGGACGCTATTACTGCCAGGCTGCCAATGACCAGAACAATGTGACCATTTTGGCTAACCTACAGGTTAAAGGTTAGATGAGCACACATGACTGTCAGACTTCCTGAGAGGTAGGGTCAAAGTCTGTGGAGAACATCAAAGTGACCTCCCCTCCCCTTTGTTCCCTCCAGAAGCAACCCAGATCACACAGGGGCCCCGGAGCGCAATTGAGAAGAAAGGTGCAAGGGTGACATTCATGTGCCAGGCCTCCTTTGACCCCTCTTTGCAGGCCAGCATCACTTGGCGTGGAGATGGGAGAGACCTCCAGGAACGTGGGGACAGTGACAAGTGAGGGCTCCCAGCCCTAAACTGGGCTAGGTAGAAGGGAGCAGAGTGAGAAAAACTGGGGATGAGACCTCCTAGCCTTGTCCTGGCAGGAGGCACTCCTCCTTAGAGGAGGAAGTCCATGGTGGGACAAGGGAAAGGGTCAGGAATAGCAGAAAGTTGTTCATCTGCCACTAGCTAAGGGGCATGTATGCCCCTACCTTTAGGTATTTCATAGAAGATGGGCAACTGGTTATCCAGAGCCTGGACTACAGTGACCAGGGCAACTACAGTTGTGTGGCCAGCACTGAACTGGATGAGGTGGAGAGCAGGGCACAGCTCTTAGTGGTGGGTAAGTCCTAATATAGAGTTAGGTACAAAGGGTACCTATCTTCTGACCCACCATGCCCATGCTCCCTCCTATTGCTGGAAATTCTGAGTTGGAGGTGGGGGCATGTGGATGGCTCTTGAGGAGGCTAGACTATCCACCTTCCATGAGAATCCATCTTCTGTGACTCAGGGAGCCCTGGTCCAGTGCCTCACCTGGAGCTGTCTGAGCACCAACTGCTGAAGCAGAGCCAGGTGCACTTGTCTTGGAGCCCTGCTGAAGACCACAACTCTCCCATTGAGAGTAAGAGACCTGAGTGTGGCATCCCCTGCACTGCCCCTGCCAGCTATACCTCTTCCTCAGATCCTCCTCTCTCCCAGAGCCATAGCCATAGGATGGCCTGCCTCATTAAAGCACATACTTGTTTTCCAGGGGGCTTGTATTCCTTTATAGCACCTACCTCCCCATTGACCTCCCCACTAAGCTACACTATATGCTCATTACTCCACTGTGGATTTGCTTCTTGGCAGAGTATGACATTGAATTTGAGGACAAGGAAATGGCTCCTGAGAAATGGTTCAGTCTGGGCAAGGTGCCAGGAAATCAGACCTCTACTACCCTCAAGCTGTCCCCCTATGTCCACTATACCTTTCGGGTCACTGCCATTAACAAATATGGTCCTGGAGAACCCAGCCCTGTCTCTGAGACTGTGGTCACACCTGAGGCAGGTAAGCTAAGGCAGCACCCTCTCCCATATCACCTGAAAGGGGTGATAGTCACTGGGTCCCAGGTTTTGTGGGTAGGGTGTAGAGAGGGCATGCTGTGCCCATGCCCCCTGATTCCAGAGTTCCAGGGGCAACAAGAAGGTCTTTGTTGTTCTCTTGGGGCTGTTGACTTATTGCTTCAGGAGCCAGAATGGGCCATTTGTTCCTTGTCCTTGCTGTAGCACTGATAGGTTGACACATTACTTTCCAGCCCCAGAGAAGAACCCTGTGGATGTGAGAGGGGAAGGGAATGAGACCAACAATATGGTCATCACATGGAAGGTGAGGGCCCCTACCCTGATCTGCATTATGGACACAAAGCCAAGACCCAGCTATTTGCTGTCCTTTGACTATACTAAAGAGGAAACCAATGCCTGGGATATATCTGAGCTGGGGGACAAGGCACAGAAGATGGGAGCTCTTGGCCAATGCTCTTCTTATCTACTGGCCTCCTCCAGCCCCTTCGGTGGATGGATTGGAATGCTCCCCAGATTCAGTACCGTGTACAGTGGCGTCCACAGGGCAAGCAGGAGACCTGGAAGGAACAGACCGTGAGCGACCCCTTCCTGGTGGTGTCTAACACTTCCACATTTGTGCCTTATGAGATCAAAGTCCAGGCAGTGAACAACCAGGGCAAGGGCCCTGAGCCCCAGGTCACCATTGGCTATTCAGGGGAAGACTGTGAGTATTGGAGTGAGCCTGGACCACATCCCAGGGCTTGAGGGCCGGGGACTGGAATCCTCATGCATGTCATCCTGTGCACATGTGTATTTCACTCCATTTGCCATTGCCAGCCCCCACCCCTCAGTGATTCAATGTACAATTTTTACAAGCAAGGACATGCTTTCCCATAGATACTATGATGCTATGAAATTCTGCACAGCTCAAATTGCTGCACTTTTGCCATTAGCAGAAATAGCAGCTGAGTGAACCAGTACTATGTTTCCTCTCTCTGGTCCAGGGAGTGTCTGGTATAGGCTGAGTATCCCTCATCAGAAAATCCCAACTCTGAGATGTTCCAGGAGCTGAAATATGGTACCCAAAATGGGAAATTCTACACTTGACTTTTTGTGTTGGATCAGTGAAAGCACAAGCTTGCTAAAAATAGTGTAGTATATATAAGGCTGGGGTGTAGCTCATTTGGTGGAGTGCTTGCCTGACATACACAAAGACTAGATTGGATCCTCAACACCATATAAAGCAAGCATGGTGGTGTATACTTGTAATCCCAACACACAGGAAGTGGTGACAGGAGGACTGGAAGTTCAAGGCCATCCTCAGCTACATATAGAGTTTGAGGTCAGCCTGAGTTCCAGAAGACTATCTCTAAATTATATGTGTGTGTGTGTGTGTGTGTGTGTGTGTGTGTGTGTGTGTGTGTGTGTTAATTAAGTGTGACATTCCAGAAACTGAGGCAGAAATTGGAGGATTCCCTAGAATACATAGTGAGTTGTAGGATAGTCTAGACTACAGACCTGTAGATTTACACTTGAATTTATCCTCAAGACATCTTATTATATATATACAAATATTTCAAAATGTAAAAGAATTTAACTCAATTTGGTCCCAGCATGTCAGCTAAGAGCTAGTTACCAAAGCCAGTTTCCATGCCTTGTGGGTTTCCTTGAGTCTGGAGCACCCAGTCAAGATTTTTTTTTTTTTTTGTGGTTTCTCTGTGTAAGTTATTACTTTCTTCCTGGAGAGCTCCATTCGTCACTGAATAGCCCCTCATGTGGCATGCAGCCCACTTTCCTGTGGGAAGGAGTCTAGCCTGCTGGCTCAGGTGAAGAGCTGTGTCTTCTCCAAATAACTGATGTTTTCAGACCCCCAGGTGAGCCCTGAGCTTGAAGACATCACAATCTTCAACTCAAGCACTGTGCTGGTCAGGTGGAAGCCTGTGGACTTGGCCCAGGTTAAGGGCCACCTCAGGGGATACAATGTAAGGATTCAGGATATGGGGAAAACTAAAGAGGAATGTGATAGTATTGAGGGTGGGGACTCTGTTGTCTGTGAGCAGCTCTTCTGGAAGTCCTTGGGTTGGGGAAAAGAGTCTATGACAAGGGTGGTGAGGAACATGTATTGGAGGTCCTGTTCGATCGATGACTTCTACCCTTATGAGGTTTGTTGGTCCTCTGGACAGGTAACATACTGGTGGAAGGGCAGTCAGAGAAAGCACAGTAAGAGGCATGTCCACAAAAGCCACATGGTGGTACCTGCGAACACCACCAGTGCCATCCTCAGTGGTTTGCGTCCTTACAGCTCTTATCATGTGGAGGTACAGGCCTTTAATGGGCGTGGCTTAGGGCCTGCAAGTGAATGGACCTTCAGCACCCCAGAGGGAGGTGAGTCTGCCTGCCACCCTACCCTATACCTGCACCCCCTATCCCTTCTCCTTGGACTCAGGTGAGGACCTTCTACCCTTCTATACTTCCACAGTGCCTGGCCACCCTGAGGCATTACACCTGGAATGCCAGTCGGACACTAGCCTGCTACTGCACTGGCAGCCACCACTCAGCCACAATGGAGTGCTCACTGGCTATCTGCTCTCTTACCATCCCTGTGCGTGCACTGTACCTGGTATGGAGGCTAGGAGACCTAGAAAAGGCCAGAGCTGGTAACTGAAGCCAGCCTCTTACTTCTTTCCATAGTGGATGGGGAAAGCAAAGAACAGTTGTTCTTCAACCTTTCGGACCCAGAGCTCCGGACTCATAATCTCACCAACCTCAACCCTGATCTACAGTACCGCTTCCAGCTTCAGGCCACCACCCAGCAGGGTCCTGGTGAGGCCATTGTGCGTGAAGGAGGCACCATGGCCCTGTTTGGTGAGCTGAAGCAAGGGTTTTGGTGGTGTTAGTTTTGATTGTTATTCTGTCCTTGACCAAGGGAGGAGGTTGATTGGGAGGCTAATCTCATGAGAGTGGGCTTTTGAAGAGCCTTGTGGTCCCTCTTTGCTCCTACATTCTCCAGGAAAGCCAGATTTTGGCAACATCTCAGCCACAGCAGGTGAAAACTACAGCGTGGTCTCCTGGGTCCCTCGGGAGGGCCAGTGCAATTTCAGGTTCCATATCTTGTTCAAAGCCTTGCCAGGTGAGTGCAGAGATATCCTTGGGGTAGAGAGCTAAGGCTCTGTCCCTACCCCTAAGGTGTCCCCAGTCCTCCTGCTGAGTCCCTCTGCCACCGTGCCTCATCTGTACAGAAGGGAAAGTGAGCCCTGATCACCAGCCTCAGCCTCAGTATGTCAGCTACAATCAGAGCTCCTATACACAGTGGAACCTACAGCCTGACACCGAATATGAGATTCACCTGATGAAGGAGAAGGTCCTCCTGCACCATCTGGCTGTGAAGACTAATGGCACTGGTGAGGCACCAGGGCCACCATCCTCTGCCAGGAAGCCTTGGGCACCACTGCTGGGTTTGTTGCATGCAGCTCCTAGCAGCCATGAACCACTCTTTTGCCTCCCAGAAATCTGGGTGTGTGTTGGCCAGTGTACTATTTCCTACACCATCAACAGAGGGTTCTCTTCCCCCTCTCCTTCTCATCTGCTGCTGTGGCACCCCCTGGTCCCAAAAGTCCCCTATAGCTTCAAATGGGTCCTGAGCACCATGCCTTAACTTAGAGGCTGCTGCTCAGGCTTAGGAATGTAGCATGCCTGTTGGCAGCATATCTCATCCCAGGGCCTGGGCTTTGTCTTCTTCCTGCTCTGTGCTTTCAGGCCCCGTGCGAGTTTCTACTACAGGTAGCTTTGCTTCCGAGGGCTGGTTCATTGCCTTTGTCAGCGCTATCATTCTCTTGCTCCTCATCCTGCTCATCCTCTGCTTCATCAAACGCAGCAAGGGCGGCAAATACTCAGGTAACCTGGAAAATGTGCAAGCTTGGGTAAGACAGCTCAAAGTAGAGAAAAAATACTTTATCCCAAGAGCCCAAACTTGGGAGTTGCATGACAAGCATAGTCATAGAGGTGGGGTGCAGGTCAGAGCCCAAAGATGACTTCTTCCCAGGCTGGGGCCACAGAGGCCTACACCAGTGGCAGCTGGATCCACATGGGTTGGGTGGGTCACTCTGAAGGTTTCTAAGTGCTGTCAAGACAGTGCTGGGGGCTCTTTGCACAAAGCAACCCAGAATCTGGGAGTGGGCAGGAGTTGACTCCTCTGGTATGTCTGTAGTGAAGGACAAGGAGGACACTCAGGTAGATTCCGAGGCCCGGCCCATGAAAGACGAGACCTTCGGCGAGTACAGGTGAGCAGGGGCAGAAGTAGGGGTTGGCCCAGCTCTGCTTGACCTTTGCTTCTTACTCAACTCCTCTCTCTTTTCTGTGCTTCGGGTGACTTCAGGTCCCTGGAGAGGTAAGATGTGACAGTAGGGATGTCCAGTTAGAGTTCAGGGACTGGGGAGGGAGGGACCCCCACTTTTCCTTTAGTGGTCCATCAGTTACCCTTTTAGGGAGAAGCCAACATTACCCAGCTATTATGTTAATACCCTAGTTGCTGGGCTGCCTGTAACTCTTCTGGCTGCCTTTAACCCCAAGTGAAGCTCCAGCCATAGGTACAGGTACAGCCTGACCTCCTAGAAGTGTGTCAAGATGAGTCCCAAAACTTCTTGAATGAACAGAAAAATAAAAAAGGGCAAGAACCTATGAGGGTGACCTGCTAGGGCATTCTTCCAGGGCCCTGCAATACATCTACTCACACACCACCTTCTCTCCATACAGTGACAATGAAGAGAAGGCCTTTGGCAGCAGCCAGCCATCTCTAAATGGAGACATCAAACCCCTAGGCAGTGATGACAGCCTGGCTGATTATGGGGGTAGTGTGGACGTCCAGTTCAATGAGGATGGCTCTTTCATCGGCCAGTACAGTGGCAAGAAAGAGAAGGAGGCAGCAGGAGGCAATGACAGCTCAGGGGCTACATCTCCTATCAATCCTGCAGTAGCCCTAGAATAGTGAGGTCCAGCCATGTGAGGCAGGGCCAAGCTGGGTCCAGAACCAGAGGTGCAGAAGAGCCAGGGGCCAAGACACCTGGCCAATGCACCATGCCACTAGCCTGCTGACTTTGGGATCGAGGTCCTTCCTTCTCTCCATAGCGCATGGAAGACTTGACTGGAGCAGAGGAGAGGAACTGTGGCTTCGAGTCTCTTTCGTATCACCCACTACCCTCTTTATTGCCAAAACCCAGCTGCACCCTTTCCTGGGCATACGCTGCTTTGCCCCAGCTCAGGGCAGTTCACTCCCATATCAGGGATCTTCAGGTGCTGCCTTGCCAACCCATTTAGACAGAGAGGCCACAGTTTGGAGGAAAAGACAAAGAAGAGTCCTCTGAGCTGTCTCTGAGAAGCTGTCCTCACTTTCTGACTGGAAACAGGCATGGTGGGGGTCTCCTCAGGACTAGGTTGGCACCTTTTCTTTCTCCCTGGCTAGCCTGACTGGAGACAAAACTCTATCCCCGCCATCTGTTCCCTTTCTTTGCCATTTTTTATCCAATCAGGATGGGGACCTGAGCAAGCTGGCCACCTGTGTAGAAGAGGCCATCTGGAAAGGCCAGAGTCGTCCCCCACCCCCTTGGCACACTAGGTTCACATCCTCCTCCCATTGCTATTCCACCTTTCAGGACACACACACACACACACACACACACACACACACACACACACACTCACTCATATTGCCTTTGATACCCACCAGACAACATCAAAGTGGCTTCCCTCTCTTCCTACTGGCACTGGCTAGGCTTCTCCCTGCTGCCACCATACTCCAGGACCCCTTAGCAGCCCTGCCTGTCCCCAGTTCTTGTCCTCAGACCCTACCCCTGTTCCTCACGTTGGGAATGTAAATACACCGTGACTTTGAAAGTTTGTGCCGTTGCCCTTTCCCCATATGCCACTAGTGTGTAGGCAGATGTCTGAGTCTCTAGGTGGTTTCTCCATTTTATAGCAGTTAGCTTTGATGATCCCACTCAACGAAAAATAAAAGCAGACAAAAAAAAAAAAAGCAAAGATTGGCTCTCCCAGCACTGCTGTGCTCCTGCCCAGCAGCTGTGGCTTCCCTGTATGCCTTTGCTTGGTCTGTTAATGAGCCCTCTACAAAAAATAAATATATATATATATATGTGTACATAATATCAGAATTATAACAGGCAAATAAAAACCTGGAAATGGAGAGACCCTTTCATCATTTTATTGATGAGCTCTTACTCCCCTATACATGTCCTGTGCTGCGGAAGCTCCATCCCTGGGCAGAGGATGGCCTGAGGTCTGTGATCAGCCCTGTCCCACAGTCTCAGCCCTGCCTTCCCTGCTTCTTCCCATAGTTTGGGCATCCCACCCCACTGCCAGGCCTTGTTATCTGCTCCTCTTGGATGTTATTATCACACTGTAGGTCTTATGGTCCCCTTTGCACTGATGGCCCTTCGATATCGAGTTTTAGCCCTCATTGTTGGGACCCTCCATTCTTTTTTTTTTTTTTTAAAGAGTTATTTATTTATTTATTTTATGTATGTGAGTACACTGTAGCTGTCTTCAGTCACACCAGAAGAGGGCATTGAATCCCATTACAGATGGTTGTGAGCCACCATGTGGTTGCTGGGAATTGAACTCAGAACCTCTGGAAGAGCAGCCAGTGTTCTTAACCTCTGAGCCATCTCAGAAGTTTTTGGACCCTCCATTCCAAAAGGAGGTAAATGCTACCTAAAGGAGCAGAATATGGCTGAGGACCCTGAAGTCTTGGAGCTCTCAGTCTGGGATCTTCTTTTTTATCAATAGGACACAGCAACTAAAGCCATTTATAAGTGTCTACCTGGCACTCAGGGTTCAGGTAAACCAGTATGTTGTGCTTGATGTCATTCCATCCTTGGAGTGTCCAGAACAGGGGATTAGAACCTCGCTAGGCAAACAATACTCTGCCTGAGTTACCTCCCTGTTGTGGGGAATATTAAAAAGACTATCGATATCCCATGCTATGCTGGGCACCTGACTCTCTAAGTTCCCTTGGCTGGTCACTGCCACGTCAGCCCCACGCAATGACCACCCACCCCGCAGTCAGCCACCACAACACCCAGCAACCCAGTAGAAACAAAACTCTAGAAGCTTATAATTAATCAGTCAGATTTATATATCAATAAATTCTCAATTCACAGGATGCCCACACAATAAACTCAGGGCCAATTGATAATGGTACAAGCTGACCACCTAGATTAGACAAGTTACCCCAATTATGTTATCCCTATATGATACAATATCTACCTGTGTCTACTTAAAACCACGCTGGTTCTGAATTATCCTGTTCATCCTCCATCTTGCTTCCTTCCCCTACCTGTCTCCTCCATCTCTGTCTCTGTCCGATTTTGCTCCGCCTCCCTTTTCCCTGTCCAATCACAGGCTTCTTGTTGTATAAATAATTAAATTAATTAGACAGGGAAAATCCTTCTATACCTCCCCAGCCTTCTTTTCACCTTTTATTTGATATAAGGTCTCACTAAATTTCCCAGATTTGCCCTGAGGTCACTCTGTAACCCAGGTTGGTCTTGAACTTAATGATTCTTTTTCTTTGGCCTTCCAACTAGCTAGGATTTGAGGCCTATAAGCAGGCCCCAAGCTGGCCATCATTATGCAGTCCTCCCATCTCAGCCTTGAGAATGCTGAAATTACAGATATCAGCTACTTCTTTATTAATGACAGAATTAGTGAAAAGCTTCAAAAGAAAAAAAAAATGGCTGGGTAGTGGTGGTGTACCCCTTTAATTTCATCACTCGGGAAGCAGAGGCAGGTGAATCTCTGTGAGTTTGAGGCCAATCTGATCTACACAGTGAGTTCCAGGACAGCCAGGGCTAAAGAGTAAAACCCTGTCTCTAAAACAACAAAATGTCTTCCCCCTTGTTCTCACCACCAGCCCAGCCCCAGGCTCTTCCACTGAGGCATCTACTCTCCTCCATACCTTGTGATTCACTGCAGTCTTGCCTTTGCTTTTCTGTAGCTCTTGTTTTGCTATAACAACCTTTACCATCAAAAATCTCCAGTTCTATTGCTGTGTGCTTCTAAGCTCTTGGCCAGTTTTCTGTTCCTATTCACTGAAAACCCCCTCAGAGTCAGCTGTTTTCCTTATTCCCACTATCTCTATTTGAAACAACATCAGCCTGCTATGTGCCATCCCCAGTGTGTTTATTGGCCCTGCCATAATAATAGTCTTTTGACTCAGGCACATGACAGCTCAACTAACATTCTCCAACTTCTGTTCTTGCCAAGTAGGTAGAAGAAGGGCAGAGGTAAAGAGTGGCATGGGAGTATGGGAGCAGCCACTGGTTGCTTTCAGAAGCAGAACACAGATATGACAGCCAGGTCAGAAAGAGCTGCAGGGAGTGCCAAGTGAAAGTTACATGTTCAGGATAACAGACCTATACCTCTATTCAGAGAGCCTTTAGGCCTGCCTGGGTTACATCCCAGGCTATTTTTTAAAATGACACAATTAGCCATGGGGTGGCAGCAAAAGCTTTTAATCTCAGCACTTGGGGGACAGACACAGGCAGATTTTTGTGAGTTTGAGGTCAACCTGGTCTACAAAGTTAGTTCCAGACAGCCAGGGCTGTTACATAGGGTGACCCTGTCTCCCAAAACCAAAGAAACCAAAACCAACCAACCAAACAACACCCCCAAAGGGCATACTTTTTTTTTTATGTGTACATGTATGGAGGCCAGACCTCCTCAATCAGTGTCCTTTTTAATTATTTTTTAATGTAAGGGTGTATGCACAAATTGAGGCTAGAGGAAGAGATCTGCTTTCCTGCTCTGTCACTGTCCCATTATTCCCTTGAGACAGTGTCTCTCACTGAATCTAGACTGACAACCAGCAAGTTCAGCAATCGCACAGTGTTAAGGTTCTAAGGAGTGCGTGACCATGGTTGAATTTTTTGTAAGTTCTGGAGATTTGGACTCAGCAAGTACTCTTACTGAACCCACAAGCCCCAGGGATCCTCAACACTGAGACTACAGTTGTTACAATGTCTATCTGACCCTTACTTCATCTCCAAAAATTTCCCTGTCTTCTTGCATCTGTCACAGTTGATTAGTCCTAATTAATATTAAGTATGAAGTTATTTAGCCTGTCCATTGAATGCATTGTTGTGGAGGGGTAGTGCACATAAAATACACATCTGAGGTTTTTATCTAAATATATTGATTCATGCGACCATCATTTGATCATCAAATTATTGAACACTTGAAAACTTCTTGTGCCTTCCCCAGGCCACTACATGACCCTTTTCTGCCACCTCAGGCTATAGGTGGATCTCACTGATGGTTGGCATGCTCACCAATGAAACTGTGCACCTTTCATTCTTCTCATGTCTGTGAGACTCACACATGTTACCCACTTGCAAGAAGATATCCTCTGTTGCCATTGGACCACGATTAGGGTCTGATCTCAACATACTCCAAGGAGGCAAGTACATACTAAGGCCCAAAAGGAAATAGCTTATACAACAAAACAGGAAAAAGATTTTGTTGTTTTGTGAGATAAGGTATCACAATGTATCCCTGACTGACCTTGAACTTGACTTCCTTGCCTCAGCCTCCCAAGAGCTGGGTGTATTAGTCAGGGTTTTCTAAAGGAACAGAACTCATAGAATGAGTAAATACTAAAAGGGAATTTATTATACTGGTTTTAAAAATGTGTTCATGTAGCATTGATAGCTGTCTCACAACAGAAAGACCAAGAAACTTATAGTTGTTCAGTCCACAAGGATGAATATTTCTGCAGTCCCAATCTGGTGTTGGAGTCCCAGGGAGTTCCAAGAGGTCTGTTGGCTTTTAGCTATGTTGTGGTGGTTTGGATAGGAATGGTCCCCATAGACTCATGTGTCTGAACGCTTGGCCCACAGGGAGTGACACTATTAGGAAGTGTAGCCTTTTTTGATTAGGTATGGTCTTGGAGAAGTGCATCACTGTGAGGGAGGGCTTTAAGGTCTCTTATGCTCAAGTCTGGCCAGTGTGGTGCACAGTCTCCTTCTACTACCTGTGGATCAAGATGGAGAACTCTCAGTTCCCTCTCTAGCACCATGTCTGCCATGCTTCCTCCCAAGATAATAATGAACTAAACCTCTGAAACTGTAAGCCAGCTCTAATTTAAATATTTTCCTTTATAAAAATTGCCATGGTCATGGTGTCTACAGCAATAGAAACCCTAACTAAACAGTTGGAATCTTAAAGAAGTTGGATTTAGTAACAGCCTCAGCAACAACACAGATAACTTGCCAGCAAGCATTAGGGCAAGCAAGCAAAAAGAAAAGTTTACTTCTTCCACTTCTTCCATGTCCTTTGGGTATGGACCAGATTCAAGGTAGGTCTTCCTACTTCAAATAATCTGATTTTTTTTTTTTTTAAAATCTCTCACAGGGGTGCCCATCAACTTAGTTTTAGTTGTTTCCAAATGCAGTCAACTTGACACCAATATTAAGCATCACAATGGGATTACAGGTGTGAGCTACCATACCCAGCTAAGGGTTTGGCTAATAAATATGGGGATCAATCCAAGGGAATAAATATATAGGTGAATCCTAAGGATGCCATGCCAAAGAGGATGTAATATGACATTGTGTTGGGTACACTTTATTGAGATGAGTGTGTTTGCCCTACATTGTGTATTTAATGAATTTTTTGGTTGTCAGTCTTGGAAAAATGACTTTACCCACTCAGCCATTGCACCAGCTACTCCAGCACTTTTTGTTTGTTTTTGAGACAAATTCTCACTACGAAGCTCAGGCTTATTTGCAACTCACTATATAGCTCAGTATGGCCTGAACTCACAGCAATATTCCTACCTCAGCTTCCCAAGTAACAGAATTACACACAGCATGATACACTAGTCTCAGTTGACATTCTTGGGGGAAATGCAGGGCCTAGCACTTTGAATTTGAAGCTTCCAGTTGACACTTTCTATATATGGCCAATGTAGTAAGTATTAGTATTGTGATAAAGGATAAGCACAAAACACTTTATTTTATTCCGTTTCTTTTTCTTTTCTTTTATTTTGACACTGGGTCTTATTACATAGTCTTAGCTGGCCTGGAACTCACTACATAGACCAGACTAGCCTGAAACTCACAGAGATCCAGCTGCCTCTGCCTCTCCAAAGCTAGGACTAAAGGTATGCTCCACTACACTCAAGAGCACAAAGCACTTGAGAAACCTCAAATGAGGTGGATATAAACTATATCAAAGGAGACACATCCCTTGGAACCTTAGCAGCCTTGAAGTTCAGCACAGTTTCTGGAAGTTCTGTGCTCTGAACGGAAGCAAGAAAGCCTATCCAATAAACAGGCTGAGAAAGAAATTTGAGAAACGACACCCTTCACAATAGTCACCAAAAATATAAAGTGTCTTGGTGCAACTCTAACCAAACAAGTGAAAGATCTGTATGACAAGAACTTCAAGTCCCTGAAGAAAGAAATCAAAGAAGACCTCAGAAGGTGGGAAGATCTCCCATGCTCATGGATTGGAAGGATTAATATAGTAAAAATGGCCATCTTGCCAAAAGCGATCTACAGATTCAATGCAATCCCCATCAAAATTCCAACTCAATTCTTCATACACTTAGAAAGAGCAATTCTCAAATTCATTTGGAACAGCAAAAAACCCAGGATAGCAAAAGCTATTCTCAACAACAAAAGAACTTGTGGGGGAATCAGCATCCCTGACCTTAAGCTGTACTACAGAGCAATAATGATAAAAACTGCATGGTATTGGTACAAAGACAGGCAGGAAGATTAATAGAATAGAACTGAAGACTCAGAAATGAACCCACACACCTATGGTCACTTGATCTTTGACAAAGG
>CM052722.1:112691843-112705780 GCA_028551405.1 Uromys caudimaculatus | reverse complement strand
GGACACTGTCAAAAGGACAAAATGGCAACCAACAGATTGGGAAAAGATCTTTACCAATCCTACATCTGATAGAGGATTAATATCCAATATATACAAAGAACTCAAAAAGTTAGACTCCAGAAAACCAAATAACTCTATTAAAAAATGGGGAACAGAACTAAACAGAGAATTCTCAACTGAGGAATATCAAATGGCCGAAAAGCACCTAAAGAAATATTCAACATCCTTAGTCATCAGGGAAATACAAATCAAAACAACCCTGAGATACACCAGTCAGAATGGCTAAGATCAAAAACTCAGGTGACAGCAGATGCTGGCGAGGATGTGGAGAAAGAGGAACACTCCTCCATTGTTGGTGGGATTGCAAGCTGGTACAACCACTCTGGAAATCAGTTTGGCGGACCCTCAGAAGAATGGACATAATACTACCTGAGGACCCAGCTATACCACTCCTGGGCATATACCCAGAAGATGCTCCAACATGTGATAAGGACACATGCTCCACTATGTTCATAGCAGCCATATTTATAACAGTCAGAAGCTGGAAACAACCCAGATGTCCTTCAACAGAGGAATGGATACAGAAAATATGGTACACTTACACAATGGAGTACTACTCAGCTATTAAAAACAATGACTTCATGAAATTCTTAGCCAAATGGATGGAACTAGAAAATATCATCCTGAGTGAGGTAACTCAGTCACAAAACAAACACGGTATATACTCACTGATAAGTGGATATTAGTCCAAAATTTCAGAATACCCAAATTCAATTCACAGACCATATGAAGCCTAAGAAGAAGAAAGACCAAAATGTGGATGCTTCAGTGTCTCTTAGAAAGGTGAACAAAATACTCACAGGAGGAAATACGGAGACAAAGTGTGGAACAGAGACTGAAGGAAAGGCCACCCAGAGACTGTCCCGCCTGGGGATACATCCCATATACAGCCACCAAACCTGGACGTTATGGTGGATACTGGGAAGTGCTTGCTGATGGAAGCATGATAAGCTGTCTCAGAGAGGCTCAGGCAGAGCCTGACAAATAGAGGCAGATGCTCGCAGCCAACCATTGGACTGAGCGTGAGGTCCTGGATAGAGGAGTTGGAGAAGGAACTGAAAGAGCTGAGGGGGACCAGGCAGTGGTGGTGCATGCCTTTAATCCCAGCACTTGGGAGGCAGAGGCAGGTGGGTTTCTGAGTTCGAGGCCAGCCTGGTCTACAGAGTGAGTTCCAGGACAGCCAGGGCTACACAGAGAAACCCTGTCTTGAAAAAACAAACAAAACAAAAAACAAACAAAAAAAAAAAAAGAAAAGAAAAAGAAAAAAAAAAAAGAGCTGAGGGGGTTTGCAGCCCCATGGAGGGAGCAACAGTGTCAACTGGCCTGACCTCCTGATGCTTCCGGAGACTGGATCACCAACCAAAGAATACACATGGAGGGACTCATGGTGCTGGCCACATATGTGGCAGAGGAGGGCCTGTTGGCCATCAGTGGGAGGAGAGACTCTTGGGCCTGAGGGTGTTAGATGCCCCAGTGTAGGGGAATGCCAGGGAGGAAAAAAGGGAGTGGGTGGGTGGGTGGGTGGGGTAGCACCCTCATAGAGGCAGGGGGAGGGGGGATGGGATAGGGGAGTTCCTAAGGGGAGACCTAGAAAGGGGGAAACATTTGAAATGTAAATAAAGAAAATATCCAAGAAAGAAAGAAAGAAAGAAAGAAAGAAAGAAAGAAAGAAAGAAAGAAAGAAAGAAAGAAAGAAAGAAAGAAAGAAAGAAAGCTTATCAAGATAAAGACACTGCACCTTGTACTGCCTATTTTTGATGACAATGTTTGGTGAACTTTTTGGAAACTGGAATATACACAAGGATAGTATGTTGACTCATTTACTGTGTCACCCATAGGCTGCCAGTTTTGTTTGTTTGTTTATTGGTTGGTTGGTTGGTTGGTTTGGTTGGTTTGGTTTGGTTGAGGGGGGCATGTCAAGAGGTGCAGAAATCTGTCTTTCCAGTTGGGCCTTACTGGGCCAGGAATATAGGTAAGAAGTAGACTATAGCATATGCTTAGCCCTGGATTTAAGCCTCAGTAAACAAAACAAAATTAAACCTACCTATTTGGTTCTTATGGTCAGGTAGGTCTAATACTATGTAAAGGACATATGAGGTGGAACTTGTGACAAGCACCCATAAAGGAATCACTGTTCAGAGTTCAAAGTAACAGCTCTGACTTGATACAGAGAATGAAGCAGGGTGGTGGTGGCGCATGTCTCTAATTCCAGCACTCCAGAGGCAGAGACAGGTGAATCTCTGTAAGTTCGAGGCCAGCCTGATCTACAGAGGGAGTCCCAGAACAGCCAGAGCTACACAGAGAAACCCTGTCTCAAAAAAGGCAACAAAACAAAAACAAACAAAAATATCAGAGAATGAACACTTAGGAACACAGGGCTACATAACAAACCATGGAATATGAATCTCAGTACAAGAGAGTTGAGGTAGTTTCATGAACCTCCAATGACATAAGCAAGTGGCTTTAGTTTCTGTAATACCAACCTTGTAACAGGACATCCTCTCTCTCAATCTATTTCTATGGCTTCCTGAAATGGTCAATATGACAAGATGGGAGGGAATCACCCAAGCCAGGCTTAGAGATGTTGACTCTGTCTTTATTTTGTTTTATTTTGTTGTTTTGTGTTCTTTTTGTTTTGTTTTGAGACAGGGGTCTTACTATGTAGCCCTGGTTGACATGGAACTCACTATGTAGACCAAGTTAGCCTTGAACTCACAGAGATCCTCCTGTTTCTGACTCCACATGCTGAGATAACAGGTGTGAACCACCATGCACAACTAGATGACAACTCCAAAGTACTGAAAGGAATAGTTCAGAAGGCCAGGACCTGTGTTTTATTTTTGTTGCTTTTTTTTTTTTTTTTTTTTTTTTTGGTGTTTCCGAGACAGGATTTCTCTGTGTAGCCCTGGCTGTCCTGGAACTCACTCTGTAGACCAGGCTGGCCTCAAACTCAGAAATCCACCTGTCTCTGCCTCCCAAGTGCTGGGATTAAAGTCGTGCGCCACCACTGCCCGGCTTTTGTTGCTTTTTTGAGACCCATTTATAGGCCTCTTTTGCCAACCCATGTTGATCCTCTGCCTTAGCTTCCCAAATGCTGGAATCATACTGTGTACCACACCTCGTTTTTCTTTTTCTTCTCCTTCTCTTCTCTTTTGCACTCTCTCCCTCTCCCTCCCTCCTCCCTCCCTTCTCTCTCTCTCTCTTCCTCCTTCCCTCCCTCCCTCACTTCTCTCTCTCTCTCTCTCCCTCCTTCCCTCCTTCCCTCCCTCCCTTCTCTCTCTCTCTTCCTCCTTCCCTCCCTCCCTTCTCTCTCTCTCTTCCTCCTTCCCTCCCTCCCTCCCTTCTCTCTCTCTCTTCCTCCTTCCCTCCCTCCCTCCCTTCTCTCTCTTCCTCCTTCCCTCCCTCCCTCCCTTCTCTCTCTCTCTCTCTTCCTCCTTCCCTCCCTCCCTCCCTTCTCTCTCTCTCTTCCTCCTTCCCTCCTTCCCTTCTCTCTCTTTCTGATGAGTTTCACTAACCCAAGCTGGTCTTATCTCCCTGTAACTTTAATTTTTTCAAAACCTTTTTTTTTTTTTTAAATCAGCTGCACAGATTTATTCTTAGTCTTCCAGCTTCTATAATGTGAAAAGGGTCAAGTATGAAAGTCAGCATAAAATTGTTAATTGAAAAATTTGTTAAAAGACTCAAAGAAACAGATATGCCCAGACCCTTGAGAAGAATTTTATAATAAAATGTTGTTATTGTTTTCTTTTTTTAATTTGGATTTTTTATTTATATTTCAAATAAATAAATAAAACCCTTTCCTAGTTTCCCCCTGCAAACCCCCATCCCACCCCCTCCCCCTGCTTCTATGAGGGTGCTTACCCACCCACTCACCCACCCACCCCCGCCTCACCACCCTAGCATTTCTCTACACTGGGGCATCAAGCCTTCACAGGACCAAGGGCCTTTCCTCCCAGTGATGCCAGATTCAGCCTGTTCAGCCCCTTCAGTCCTTTCCCTAACTCCTCCATTGGGGTCCCTGTGCCCAGTCTGATGGTTGATTGCATCTGTATTGGTCAGGCTCTGGCAGAGTCTCTCAGGAGACAGCTGTATCAGGCTCCTGTCAGTAAGCACTTCTTGGCATCAGCAATAGCATCCGGGTTTGGTGACTGTATGTGGGATGGATCCCCAGGTGGGGCAGTCTCTGGATGGCCTTTCCTTCAGTCTCTGCTCCACTCTTTGTCCCTGTATTTCCTTTAGACAGGAGCAATTCTGGGTTAAAATTTTGGAGATGGGTGGGTGGCCCCTCCCTCAACTGGGGGCCCATACCTAACCTTTGGATATGGTCTTGACAGGTTCTCTCTCCCCTTTGTGGGGTATTTCAGCTAATGTCATCCCCCTGGATCCTGGGATGATCTTGCTTCCTGGAATCTGGGATTTTCTGGTTGCTATCCCAGTTCCCCATCCCCCATTGCTACACACCATTGTTCAATTTCCTGACCCCCCCGGTACTTCTCCTCTATCTCCTCCCATACCTGATCCTTTCCCTCTTTTTCCCCTCCCCCTCTTCTCTTCTTCCCAAGTCCCTCCCACCCTCTACTTCCCTTGATTATTTTGTTCCCCTTCTAAGTAGGACTGAAGCATCCACTCTTTAGTCTTCCTCTTGAGCTTCATGTGGTCTTTTTTTTTTTTGGTTTTTCGAGACAGGGTTTCTCTGTGTAGTCCTGGCTGTCCTGGAACTCACTCTGTAGACCAGGCTGGCCTCGAACTCAGAAATCTGCCTGCCTTTGCCTCCCAAGTGCTGGGATTAAAGGCGTGCGCCACCACTGCCCAGCCCATGTGGTCTTTGAGTTGTATCGTGGGTTTTCCACGCTCTTTACCTAATATCCACTTATCAGTGAGTACATACCATGTGTGTACTTTTGTGACTGAGTTACCTCGCTCAGGATGATACTTTCTAGATCCATCCATTTGCTGGTGAATTTCATGAAGTCATTGTTCAAAACCTATTTTTTAAAAAAGATGTATTTATTTATTATATGTAAGTATAATAAAAAAGCTGTCTTCAGACACTTTTTCTTCTCTCTCTGGCCCTGCTCCCTCCAGCCATGCTCACTGTAGCTGTCTTCAGACACCCCAGAAGAGGGCATCAGATCTCATTACAGATGGTTGTGAGCCACCATGTGGTTGCTGGGATTTGAACTAAGGACCTTCAGAAGAGCAGTCAGTGCTCTTAACCGCTGAGCCACTTCTCCAGCCCTCAAAACCTGTTTTTATTGATAGTTCTTAAACTCTTTAACCTCCCTTCTAGCCCAGCACCCACCAGAGGTAGTGGGAAAGAAAGGATACAGGGGAAGTGGACCTGTTTAGAAAGGTTCTTTGGAGCAACTCCTGTCTGTGTTGTCTGGAAATTGGCAGTTCAGTTCATAGGTTAGCAGGCAGCGGCAGCTCCATCCACTCAAATGGATACACCAGAGGTCTAGTTTGATAGCGTTGGGTTAGCAACAGCAGTGACATGATCTAACAGAGACAGCCAGGCTTCAGCCTTGGCTAGAGTCAGCAGAAGAGACCAGGAGGAATACCAGGAGTTCTTGCCTGTGCCTCTCTCAAGGAAACAAAAAACATCAAAGACTTGAGACCCACAAGCATTGCACAGCTAGCTCTATAAGCAAGCCTAGCTCAGTCTCTGACTGTCACTGTCTGTTGAGTCCTATGTGTACCCTCCAAACATCACTTGTCCTCCATGGGTCTTGCCTCAGCAAGTGTCTTGTCTCAACACTGTCTCAGTTGACATCACCCTGCCAATTACCCTGAGTCTGCAGAAGTCGCAAGAAACTGCAGTACACCACCAGAAGTTTTTTGGTGCATTTCTATGGAGTCCTGACAAATGCAGCTCAACTCAAATGCAAGGCAGACCAATACATGTGTGTTGTTAGCAAAGAATACTTCATCATGTGTCCTTTCATGTGTTTGCTTTAGAAGAATATCCTTCCTCCTGTGTCTGCTTCAGCTAAACGTTCCTTCATGAGTCTGCCTTAGCCTCTCACCTGTATCCACTTCAGGAAAACATTCCTTCACATGTTTGCCTCAGCAAAACACCATCCAACCTACTCTCCAAAGAACCGTTAAGTTTCCACTTCAGCTCCCTATGTAATCAAGGATGACCTTAGACTCATGATCCATTTCTCAAGTGCTGGGATTGCAATCATGTATCACTCTAATGACATAAGCAAGGGGCTTTAGTTCCTGTAACACCAACCTGGCTCTTGCTTTGATTTTCTATACCATTCCTTAACTCTTAACTCTATTTGGGGGGGGGGGAGAAAGAGAGAGAGAGAGAGAGAGAGAGAGAGAGAGAGAGAGAGAGAGAGAGAGAGAGAGAGATAGCACAGAAGTCAATATGTCTTCCTCAGTCACCATCCACCTTTATTTTTGAGTCAGTGTCTCTCATGAAATCTGTCTCTGCCCCTTTAGTATTGGAGTTACAGAGACACACAACTGTGCCTGGCTTTTATGTGGGTACTGGACTCAGGTCCTCATAGTTGCACAATAAGCACTTTGTCAACTGAACCACTTCACCAACCCTTGTGATCTTCCTTTTCTTACGAGACTGGCATATAGACTGGCACATCTTTGGGCTCATAGACAATGGCTAACAATTTGGCAATTTGGCAAAATGCTCCTGGCCTCAGAAGGAACAGGGCTGTAAGTTGGTAACAGAAAGCTTGGGGAAGACAGGTGGAGAGACCTCTGAGAAGGACACAAACTGTACAGAGGACTTTCCATAAGTAGATGAGATGAAAAAGTATCATGTTCTGTGGTAGCTACCTAGTGCTCAATGTACTTTGAAGCCTGTGGCTATGGTGACAAGGATAGGAGCATCCATGAACTCAGCAGCATGTGAGGTGCCACCTGAGGACCACCAGTGCCCAGGGCCAATCATGCAGATAGCAATAGAACATTTTATTCTGGACAGTTTGCTTTTGACACTTCAGCTGAAAATGAAATATACAGAATGTAGCCAGATATAGGGGTATACACCTGTAATCTTTGCATTTGGGAGGCAAACAATTAGTTCATAGCCTCAGCTATACAATGAATTTGAGGATATTAGGCTACATAAAACCATGTCTTAGAAAACAAACAAAATGAAGAAATATGCAAAAGTAAGAGAAAGAATGTATAAAAATCAAGGGCTAGGGATGTAGAGCATTCATACCTAGCATGCACAGCCTCTGAATTCAATCCCCAATACCACTAAAAAAACAAAAAATTCATTTTCAATTCCTATTATATAAATAAGACTAGTAATGTATAATTACTTCCTCAATTTCATTAGTTAACATAGATATAGACATATTATATATTAGACATATTATTAACTAATTAGTTTTCTGAACCCCTTACTTGGGTTTCTTATATTAAGCAGCAATTGTTTTGATGATTAATCTTATAATTAAGTGTCCAGGCCATGGCTTATTTAGAGGAAAAAACAAACATCATCTTCACTGTTAGTGTCATTTAAGACAGTTACCAAGACTATGGGGACCATATTTTCCCCTCTTAGGGCAAGGGCAGGAACATAATAGTATAAAAGCTATCCGCATTGTGTTGCTTGTTGTTGCTGATGATGGAAATTCATGTGTACAAAGAAAGCTTTGAATTGATGTCACAAAGCCAGTCGGGTGGAAGAGGGACCACACCACACTCTGTTCTATAAGAGGCTGATGGTGATACATAAACACCACACTCATACTTTTTCTTTGTCATCTGGCTGTCTCTTAGGCATTGCCAGTGGGGTGTTTGAGGGAGACTAGAAGGCTGGAATAGGAGAGAAAGGTCTTGAGCCGTTCTACTGCCATTATGTTTATGTTGCCATGGTACTAGCCCCAGGCTGTGGCTTAGCAGCATCTCTTGGGTTCAGTCTCCAGCAACTTTGAAGATGGTAGAAAGCAGCCAGAAAAACATTCCTTCATGTGTCTGCACCATCCAACACAACTGACTTTCCAAAGAAACCAAAGATTCCACTTCACATACTGGCAAGCTGCCTTTGTGTGTAAGGCTTTTGCCCACAAATATGACAATTTGTGTTTGATACTTGGAATCTTCATGCAGGTTGTTCTATGATCTCCTTACATGTGTCATGCCATTCAAAAACACATACATATACATGCACACACATTAAATATTCATTTCAAGTATGGAAGTAGATGTTGAACATGTTAAGCTTCATCCAGGTGTGGTGGAACACTCTAATCCCATCGCTCAGGAGGCAGAGGTAGGCAGATATCTGTGAGTTCCAGACCAGCCTGTTCAACACAGTGAGTTCTAGGACAGGTAGAATTACATTGAGACCCTGTCTCAAAAACAAACAAACAAACAAACCAAAAAAGAATAAAACGTGAAGAGTCATCTGGTAAGGTGGCACATACTTGTAATAACAATACCTGGGAGGAACTGGTCCAGCTAACTAGTCACCAGGACAGTTAGGGCTATATGTCATGACCCTGTCTCAAAAAAACTAAATAACTAAATAGATGATATTATATGTATACACACACACAAATTTATATAGTTCCAGCTAGTCTAGAGTTTCTGATTCTCTTTCTTCTATCTCTTAATTACTGAGATTATAGGCATATGATACCATTCCTGGACCCCCTTTTCCCTCAGTGACAAGGACTAAATGTAAGACTTTGTGCTTAGCTAGTAAGCATCCTACCAGTGAGCTATATATATCCTTAACCCTTTAGGTCTTAAGAATAAACTTTCTTGGGGCTGGAGAGATGGGTCAGTGGTTAAGAGCACTTAATGTTCTTGCAGAGGACTTACAACCTCCTTTGACTCCAACACCTCCTGGAGAGTCTGATTCCTCTAGCCTCCTCAGGAGCCACCATTCATTTTCAAACACATAGACACAGACATACATACATGTGTACAATTAAGAATAAGATAAATATGAGACTGTAGAGATGGCTCAGCAATTAAAAGGACTGGCTGTTCTTCCAGGGACTTGAGTTCAATTTCCAGCACCCACATAGTGGCTCGAAACTGTGTAATTTCAGCCCCAGGGGAGCCAAGGGCACCAGGTATCCAGGTGGTACATAGACACATATGCAGACAAAATACCTATGTATATATAAAATAAATAAAAATTTAAAGAATAAAATATTGTTTGAAAACTCTTCCCTTTTCTAGTAACTTCAGGGTTGCAGCAAAAATGAGAGGAAAGTACAGAGATTTTTCTCTTGTCTTGTAGCCAATCTGGATGTAGAACTCTCAACTACCTTTCCTGCACCATGTCTGCCAGCATGCTGTCATGCTTCCAGCCATGATGATAATGGACTAACCTCTGAACTGTAAGCCAGTCCCAATTAAATGCTGTCTTTTATAAGAGTTGCTGTAGTTATGGTGTCTCTTTATAGCAATAGAAACCCTAAGACACTATTTCTGTTTCTGTCAACTTGACAGAAGCTATAGTTCTATGTGAAGGAACTGCAATTGAAAAAATGCCTCCATAAGTTTAAACTTTGCTGATAGCTGGGCCATCAATGAGTATGGCTCTGAAACACAGGCATATTCCTAGAAGCTGTGAAGTCAGAAGCATCTGGAAATATTCCTAAAAAGCCAGCCAACCCAATTGGTTGCTTCTGAAATATCAGTTTTTCTGCCTAAGGAAGACAGTCACCTAAGGAAGACTGGACGGAGGTTGCCACAGAAGGATGCTGTAGAGCCCCTGGTACTTGCACTATAGTTCACAGATGGAGGGGAAACTCTCCTTCTGGTCAAGAAAAAAACATCTCTCACCTGGGGAAAAAATAACTAACATTCCAGTTGGGCTGGGTCAATCACCTAGCTAGGGTACCACCACCTCTAGGAAGGCAGGCTCACCTTAAGACATGCTGTAAGATTAGGTGGTATAGAATCCTTTAAAGAAATGCTGTTCTTTTCCTTCCCAGAATTCCTAGCCCTAGCACAATAGTTTACTGACCTTGGTAAAGTAATTATTATACACTTTTATATATGTTTCTTTCTAAGCATAACTTCCCCCACGTTTTTAGGCTTCTTTACAGGTTTCTTTTCCTTTTGTTCTTTCTTTTCTTTCTTTCTTTCTTTCTTTCTTTCTTTCTTTTTTTTTTTTTTCAAAACAGGGTTTTTATAGACCAGCCTGATTTTGAACTCAGAAATCTGCCTGCCTCTGCCTCCTGAGTGCTGGGATTCAAGGAATGCACCACCACTGCCTGGTTTTGTGTGTATATACCAAACTTTTCCATTGCTGTTGTGCCATTTTACATTTCCACTAACAATGGGAATGAGGTCAAACACTTATTCTTTTAAACTGTTAATGCCTCCCTTCCCACCATGTGGCTGCTTTCCCACAATGTGTCTGACCTCCATGTCAGCTTAAATAGCTTGGCTTTTTCCCCCTTCTCTCTTCTATTCTCCTCCTTGTGGTAGCAGAGATTTACATCTTGCCTGTGCTGTTGCAAGATATTTGGTCACTCTATGAACACTGAAATTGTATTATTTACTAAAAAAAACCTGTTGCTAGTTGTGGTGTGGCTCAACCCTTAGTGCACACCTTTAATCCCTCTGCTTGGAATACAGACATGTCCTTAGTATACACCTTTAATCCCAAACAATGAAGGTAGTTTATATAAATAAGTACTCATGTTTGAAAGTGATGTCTAATTGAGTGGCAGGCAATGTGATGAATCAGAGAGAGATTTCACAGAATAGGATATGCCCAACTCTCACGAGAAGAGAGAGGAAAGGGAAGCTACTTAAGAGAGAGCAGCACAGGAAGAAAGAGACAGGTTTTACTGGGAGAAACAGGTTGCAGAGAGAGAACAAGTTAGACATGACACAGGTGAAGACAGAATGAACCAGAGAATGAATAAGGAGCCAGAAGATTAGAACAGATTGCCAAAGTTAGTATGAGGCCAAGCAGAGCAATTCAGGAGAGGCTGAAAGAGAGAATCCAGATTGGATCAGTCAGCTTGGAGAGGAGTTTGAGCCAGAACAGCTGAGTTGATCCAACCAGCTACAGCTCAATAAGAACAAGAAAGGGTGAGCTTATTCAGCAGTAAGTCTCAGAGGCTGAAGACATTCTAGGCCTAGATAAGACTGTACAAAGGCTAGAAGCTTCCAGGTCTAGGCCTAGGTTTGCAGACACAAGCAATAAGCCTCAAAGAGGACAATTAAATCAGGTGAATAAAAGATACTTTTACAACACTAAAAACCTCAAGAGGGGGACACAGATTTCCCCTCTATTAAAGGTATTCCAGGTCTGGAGAGATGGCTCAGTGGTTAAGAGCAGTGGCTACTCTTCCAGAGGACCTGGGTTCAATTCCCAGCAACCACATAGCAGCTCGCAATCATCTGTAACTCCAGTTGCAGAGGATTCAATACCTTCACACAGACATAAATGCAGATAAAACACCAATGTACATAAAATAAATAAATGAAGAAAGGTATTCCAGAAAAATCATGGTTGCTAGAGGCGGCCAGCATGCTTTTTCACAGTAGTTTTTGTTTGTACCTGTTGCAGGAAATATTAGAAAAGAAACCTCCAACTCTCCATGCTCCTGACTGCCATTGTCTGCCCCAGCATGTTCACACCAGCAATTATCTTCAGCTAGCCACAGCCAGCTCTGTCACACATTCTAGTAACTAAATTGATCCTCCGCCAACCTTGCAGTTCGATATCTCAATACCCAGTAACCTGGTAAAAACAAGACTCTTTATGCTTATAGGTAACCAATCAGATTTATGTATCAATAAATTCTCAATTTACAGATGCCAATATGATAATTTCTGAACCTTATGGTATCACAACTAATTGTGACTGGTAAATGCCACGCTGGTTCACATCTGCTGCCATATTCCTCCCTCTTCTCCTCCTCCTGAGAGACTCCCTGTCTCTGTAACTCTTAACGCTACCTCCCTTTTCCCTGTCCAATCACAGGCCTCCCACTTCCCTAATGTAATTGCACAGGGAAAATCCTGCGACACATACCCAGGACAAAATCCAGGACATTGCACATGCTAGGCAGGCAGGCTCTGTAAGCCACACTCCAGTCTAACATGCTACTTTTGTTAAAATTTGAAAGTAAAGTCAAGTATGGTGGGGCATACCTGTAATCCTGGCACTTAGATAAAAACAGAAGGAACAGGAGTTTAAGGCCATCCTTGACTATATATGAATCTGAAGCACTGCATGATACCATGCATTCAACAAAATAAATAATAAATAAATGAATGAAAAATAATCAGTCTTGTTGAAATATTTTAATGTTGGGAAAAGTAATTCCCCATTGTACTGGTTGGTTTTTATAAACTTGACACAAACTGGAGTCACCGAGGAATAGAGAACTTCAGTTGAGGAATTGTCTTTGTGAGGTATTCTTTTTCTTTTTGGGGGGAGGCTTGTTTTTTGATACAGGTTTCTCTGTATAGCCTTAGCTGTCCTAGAACTTGTTCTGTAGACTAGGCTGGCCTCAAACTCAGAACTCAGAGATTCAAGTACCTCTGCCTCCAGAGTGCTGGGATTAAAGTCCTGAGCTACCACTGCCCAGCTTAATTTCAATTTGCCTTATAACTTTTGTTTGTTTTTCAAGACAGGGTTTCTCTGAGTAGCCCTAGCAGTCCTAGAACTTGATTTGTAAATCATGCTGGCCATGAACTCACAGAGATCCACCTGCTTCTACCTCCCTGATACTGGTATCAAAGGTGTGCACCACCACTGCCTGGCTGTGAGGCATTTTTTTTTAGACTTATTATAATACACACACACACACACACACACACACACACACACACACACACACACACGAAACCTTCCAGTTTCCATCTGTGGGTGGAGACTTCTGCCTGGGCCACCAGGGGTCCACAGCCAAGGAACGCCAGGAGAAGTCTACCCTCCCAGGAGCGTGGAAAATCCGTGAGTGGGGTTAGGGCGAGCACCACTGCTCACCAGGACCCATCCAGAACCCTCGGGTCACAGGGACTGAGGTAAGGTTAGGGACAGGAACTTTCCGGTTTCCATCTGTGCCTGGGGACCTCAGCCTGGGCCACGGGGCTGCAGGGAAGAGCTGGTATCCCAGGAGTGCTGACATACCTTTGAGCACAGGCAGGGCCACTGCTTGTGTTCAAGTTCACGGGATCAAGAAGGACCCTTGCAGAGCCATCAGGACATAGGAGCCAAGGGACAGCTGGGTACAGGATCCTTCTGGTTTCTGTCTGCACCCCAGAGCTGACCATGTGCCATGGCTCTCCAGGCCCAAGTACCTCTCATAGAGAGCTGGTCTTCAAGGAGTATTGACACAGAGGCCTGCAGGAGGGGCAAGCCACAGCCAGACAGAATAAGACCAGCTAACATCAGAGTTAACAAGATGGCAAAAGGCAAGGGTAAGAACATAAGGAACAGAAACCAAGGCTACTTGACATCATTAGAACCAAGCTCTCCCACCACAGCAAGCCTTGGATACTCCAACACACCAGAAAAACAAGACTCAGATTTAAAATCATTTCTCATGTTGTCATCATAGAAGACTTTAAGAAAGAAATGAATATAACACCCTTAAAGAAATACAAGAGAACAGAGATAAACAACTAGAAGCCCTTAAAGAGGAAACACAAAAATCCATTAAAGAATTACAGGAAAACTCAATCAAACAGGCAGAATTACAGAAAAACACAATCAAACAGACAAAGGAAATGCACAAAACTATCCAGGAGCTAAAAATAGAAATAGAAACAATAAAGAAATCACAAAGGGAGACAACCCTGGAGTTAGAAAAACCTAGGAAAGAGATCAGGAGTCATTGATGTAAGCATCACCAACAGAACACAAGAGATAGAAGAGAGAATCTCAGGAGCAGAAGATACCATAGATA
>CM052722.1:112611069-112691343 GCA_028551405.1 Uromys caudimaculatus | reverse complement strand
TCATAGCAGCCATATTTATAATAGCCAGAAGCTGGAAACAACCCAGATGTCCCTCATCAGAGGAATGGATACAGAAAATGTAGTACATTTACACAATGGAGTACTACTCAGCTATTAAAAACAATGACTTCATGAAATTTGCAGGCAAATGGATGGAACTTGAAAATATCATCCTGAGTGAGGTAACTCAGTCACAAAAAAGTGAACACGGTATGTACTCACTGATAAGTGGATATTAGCCCAAAAGTTCGGAATGCCCAAATTTCACTTTACAGTAACTGCTGGACTGAGAGTGAGGTCCCAGATGGAGGAGTTGGAGAAGGGACTGAAGGAGTTGAGGGAGTCTTCAGCCCTATGGAGGGAGCAACAGTGTTAACTGGCCTGACCCCCCTGGTCCTCCTGGAGGCTGGACCACCAACCAAAGAATACACATTGAGGGACCCATGGTTCAGACCACATATGTGGCAGAGGAGGGCCTTGTTGGCCATCAGGGGGAGGAGAGGCCCCAGTAAAGGGGAATGTGAAGGTGGGAATTTGGGAGTGGGTGGGTGGGTGGGTGGGAGGTGGAATTCCCTCATAGAGTTGGGGGAGGGGGAGGGGATAGGTGGTTTCCAAAGAGGAGACCTAGAAAGGGGGAAACATTGGAAATCTAAATAAAGTATCAAAAAAAATTCAAAATAAAAGAAAAAAAAGGAAATACAGGATTAAAAAAATAATACACACACACACACACACACACACACACACACACACACACACACAGTTGCTACCTTTTTTGTTTGTTTGTTTTTTCGAGACAGGGTTTCACTGTGTAGCCTTGGCTGTCCTGGAACTCACTTTGTAGATCCGGCTGGCCTCGAACTCAGAAATCTGCCTGCTTCTGCCTCCTAAGTGCTGGGATTAAAGACATGCTCCACCACTGCAGGGTACTGTTGCTATTTTTAGACACCCCAGAAGAGGGCATCAGATCCCACTACAGATGGTTGTGAGCTACCATGTGATTGCTGGGAATTGAACTCAGGATCTCTGGAAGAGTAGTCAGTGCTTTTAACCGTTGAGCCATCTCTCCAGATATGAGGCATTTTAATTGTTGCTTGAGAGGAGAAGTCTAGGCCACTGTGGGCAGTGCTGTCCCTAGGCAAGTGGTCCTGAGAGGTATAAGAAAGATAGCCGACTCTGAGCCTGGGAGCAGTAGCTTTCTTCAGTGGTTCCTCTGATCTATTGAGCTCCTGTCCTGACTTTTCTCAATGATGGATTGTGTTGAAGACTTGTAGGTCAATAGGTCTTTGATACTTGGCAAAGTCCAGTACCAGTTAGCCCAAAGATAATGTCATCACTATCCCAGCATCAGAGACCTACTGGAATCACATCCATAGAGATGAAGAGTGGCAGAGAAAAACATAGCAAAACTGGGTGAGGCAATGCATGCCTCTAATTCTAGTACTCAAAAGAGTCAGAGGCAGGAAGGATTATCCTGGGTTAGAGATCAGCCTGGACTACATAGAGAGGAGACTCTGTGAAAGCAGGCACTTTTATATAGGACTTCAGGAGACCAACTTTATATCATGGGATTCATCTTAGGAAATAAGTTCCATTTGGTCCACTCTGGGTGGTGATGAACTAGCATGCCTCCATCTTAGACTTGAAAGCCATCTTATAGTAAAGACAAACTATGTTCATTTCTGTTTATGATTAAACCTCTGTTTCTCAAGGATTGGGCTATGTCCCACCTATATATAACCTTAACTACAAATGGTTCTGTACTGCGTGTTCCTGGAAATAGCAAACACACCTTTGTTTCAAAAGATTATAATGACTGTCTTAGTCAGGGTTTCTATTCCTGCACAAACATGACCAAGAAGGAAGTTGGGGAGGAAAGTGTTTATTGAGTTTATACTTCCATGCTGCTGTTCATCACCAGAGGAAGTCAGGACTGGAACTCAAGCAGGTCAGGAAGCAGGAGCTGATGCGGAGGCCATGGAGGGATGTTACTTACTGGCTTGCTTTCCCTGGCTTGCTCAGCTGGCTTTCTTATAGAACCCAAGACTACCAGCCCACGGATGGTACCACTCACAAGGGGCCCTCCCCCCTTGATCACTAATTGAGAAAATGCCTTACACCTGGACTCATGGAGGCATTTTTCTCAACTGAAACTCCTTTCTCTGTGATAACTCCAGCTTGTGTCAAGTTGACACAAAATCAGCCAGTACAATGACCACCTTGCAACCATGTCTTTGTGTCACAAGAAGTTGTTACAACCAACTTGTTATGTTCATGTTCTGATTCTATAGCCTTGCCTATTTGCCTGCCAAATCCTAGGTTTAGAAACCCCCTATTTCTGAACTATAAAAATCCTTATCTTTGCCCGGTGATGGTGGTATACCTTTGCTCCCAGAATTTGGGAGGCAGGTGGATCTCTTAGTTCAAGGTCAGCCTGCTCTACAAATTGAGTTCCAGCCAAGGCTACACAGAGAAACCCTGTCTTAAAAACCAAACCAACCAGGCTGGAGAGATGGCTCAGTGGTTAAGAGCACTGACTGCTCTTCTGGAGGTCCTGAATTCAAATCCCAGCAACTACATGGTGGCTCACAACCATCTGTAATGAGATCTGATGCCTTCTTCTGGTGTGTCTGAAGGCAGCTACAGTGACTTAGATATAATAAATAAATGAACCTTTGGGCCAGAGTGAACGGGGCCGGAATGAGTGGGACGGAGTGAGAAGGAAAAAAAAACAAAACAAAACAACCAACCCTCATCTTCCCCATGTCCAATGCCAATCTATTGAACCCTGCCTTAGGAGGCAGCCCACATACGTGAATTTAAAAGCTTGACTTAATTAGTTGCTTGCTATAATTAGTTTGACCATGATTTGGGTCAGTGGTTTTTCTCCTGGCATTTGTAGGATTAAGAGTGGTAGGACATAGACTGTTACTCAAACAGATTTAATTGACTGTCATAAAACTGAAGACTCATTTGGAAGGACTGACATAAGAAAAAGTAGCAGCCAGGCAGTGATGGCACACGTCTTTAATCCCAGCACTGGGGAGGCAGAGGCAGGTCAATCTGAGTTTGAAGCCAGCCTGAAGTACAGAGCAAGTTCCAGGACATCCAGTGCTACACAGAGAAACCCATTCTCAAGAAAAGAAAATAAAGTGGGAAGTATGCTCTTTAGTACCCAAAATGGATCATATCAGGGATGGGTTTTTTGGTTTTTTTGTTTGTTTGTTTGGTTTTTTTTGTTTTTGTTTGTTTGTTTGTTTTGTTTTTTTTTTTTTTTTGGTTTTTCGAGACAGGGTTTCTCTGTGTAGCCCTGGCTGTCCTGGAACTCACTCTGTAGACCAGGCTGGCCTTGAACTCAGAAATCTGACTGTCTCTGCTTCCCAAGTGCTGGGATTAAAGGTGTGTGTCACCACTGCCCTGCATATCAGGGATGTTAAAGGCTCTAAGTTCTGTCTTTGCTCTAGAACATAGGCAGACATCCGTATGAGTTAATGCCCAGTGACCTTTGGAGTTCACATAAAGACTTGTTGCTTAGGAAAATCGAACAATCACTGAAGGGCCTAGATTTTCATGTAAATATGATACTACTGATCACTTGATGAAAGCCCAAGGGTTATGTTTTGGGACCTTATAAGGAAAATTTTTAGTTAAAAACTTATGGCCAGGCATGGTGGCACATGCCTTTAATCCCAGCACTCAGAAGATAGAGGGAGACAAATCTTTGTGAGTTTAGGACAGCCAGGGCTATGTAGAAAGACCCTGTCTCAAAAACAGAATAAAACAAAACAAACACCCAAACAAACAACTCCTAAAGTTATAGGACTTGAGAGTTAAAGCTATTCCTGAGGTTTGGAATTTGCAAGACATTGCAGTTGACTATGAAATAACACTCACACGGTACCATTTGAAGTCTCAAGCAATAAACAGGTTAGTGCAGCTAGTAAAATTAATGTATGAGGAGGGAAAACGCTTGCAGATAGCTTACTGAGCAGCTGACTTAGCCCTTAGCATGGGTGTAATGTGTTTAAATCTAGCTCTCCCATGGCAGGTGTTGTTTTGTGAATAATTGAAAACTGACATTCTGATCATTGCTTTGCTTGGATGTCTTACAGGCTGGTTGCAGAGCCAGGCATCTGCAACTTGTCCAGAAAAGGTAAGAACAACAATGGACATAATGAAATATTGTGAAGTTTCTATTTTGTAAAAACCCAGGAAGGATATTGTTAAAGGCAAATACAAATTCAAAAGAAGAGGCTTACTGATCTTGGTTGAAAAGAAGGGGAAGGCTGCCCTTCTTACTGAATTCCTTTCTCCATCCTTTTCAGTCTATGTAAATCATTTTTAATGGCTACAGAGGCTCACTTTCCCACTGGGGGAGATTTCTTTTCCTTGGGGACCTAGAGCCAGCTCTTTGAAATGTAATAATGGCTCATTCTGGAAGGTGATGTACTGGTAGGCAGACTTCCAAATTTCATTTTCCTGACCCCATTTTCTGACCAGAGAGACCTGCTTCCTTTCTCATCTATATTTGTGGAAAGACTGAGGGGTAGGAGTGGGAGGTCTTCATAGCCATAAAGAAAGCAAATTTTTTTTGTTTGTTTTTAAAGATAGGGTTTCTCTATTATGTAGTCTGGCTGTCTTGGAATTCACTATGTAGACCTGGTTGGCCTCAAACTCAAAGAGATCCACCTGGCTCTCAAGTGCTGGCATGTACATGAAAGAAAGCAACTTTCCATAAATGGAGTTGTCATCTAAGCATCAATACAGAGGAGTAAAAATTCCTTCAAGAAAATGCTTAAGTGCAGTCTTCAAATTGAACTCAAGTATTGTGGTACATGCCTGTAATATTACCCCACAGGACAATGGGCATGGAAGCAGGAAGGTTGGGAGTTCAAGGCAAGCCTGGGCTACAATAAACACCTCTTGCCTCAATGGAAATACTGAAAACCTCATAAAGCACAATGGTACAGCTTTTTGGGGGAAGTACTGGGGACCCAACCCAGGGTCTCAAACTTTAAGTAAGGGTCCATGATTCACCAAAGAATAATACCCCAGACTCAAATAGTGTCCAGCATGCTGTGGTTTCCCATTACCAAAATAGAGAGATAACCAAGTGAGCTTGCAGACCTGATTTAAGACAAGTTAGGAGATTCTGGGGTAGGTGATCTTTATCTTGCTCCACCTCTAGAGACATTTCATTACCAGGGTATGGGGGGGGGGTTGGAAAATGTTGCTAGGGAGGTCTGGAAACTGTTGCTGAGGAAGTAAAGTAGCTGAGGAAGTCTGGAAACTGCTTCTGACACATTGTCCTTGACTTAGGCCAGATGGCAGGGTGCTTCTGAGGCCTGGTCTTAGCTGGACTTGCCCAGTTCTTAGGCCTAGTCTCCTAGACTGCCAATTTGAAGCCTGTCATGGAGTTAACCTGTCTCAAAGCAACTGATCTACTGAGTCATTTCTTCTTTCCCAGGCACCAGGTACATTTTTGCAAAAGTCAAAGCAGCTGCAGCAAATATAAATGTGGGGCTGGATGATGAAAACCAAATAGGAAATTGCTGATAGGTGACAGTAAGAGTTCAAGCATAGTGAGGGTATCTTTCTTTTTTTTTCAAGTCAGGTTTCTTCTGTTATAGCCCTTAGTTGTCTGAGAACTCACTCTGTAGTCCAGGTTGTCTTCTACCTCCTAAATGCTGGGATTAAAGGTATGAACCACCATACCTAGTGCCTGAGGGTACCTTGACCCTTCAAATTATATTATGGATACATTTTTTGAGAAAACCAACAGCCAAAGTAGTTCTATATGAAAAAAAAACAATGCTGGAGGTATTGCCACACCTGAATTCTAACTGTACTACAAAGCTATATTGACAAAAGCTGATACAAATAAAAACTCGGGATCTTGATCAGGTTTTCACAGCCAGTTAAATAATTAAAAGGCAATTTTTGTGTAACAAGTCCTGATCAGGCCTTGAACTTGTTGAACCAGTCCATCAACGAGAGGCCTGCTGGTAGGAAACAAAAGCAAGCTGCCAGGCTTTTGTCTCAAGTCAGGACTGTGCCACCTTGGAAATTTTATTATCATGGCCCATCTCCCTATTTTTCTGCCCACCAGAGGAGTCTAACTCCTAGTCTCTCAATACCTTAATCTGAAATTTGAAGTTCTGAAGTTATTAGAAGAAAACACTTAAAGATATAGGTATAGATATGGACTTTCTAAAAAGACCTCCAGTAGTTCAGGAAATAATAGCAAGAATTGACAAAAACAAAAACAAAAAACCTTTACATAGCAAAGAAAACAAGAATGAAAAGATATACTACTTAATGGAGGAAAAAATTTTCACCAATTACAGGTCTGACAGGGCATTACTATCTAGAACATACAAAGAATTTTAAACATTAAAGACCAGTGGGGCTAGAGAGATACTTATTGATTAAAGGAACTCACTGATCATTGAGAGGTTTCCAAATTCAGTTGTTTTTTGTTTGTTTGGTTGGTTTTTTTGGTTTTTTTTTTTTTTTTGGGGGGGGGTGGTTGAGACAGTCTTATACTTTGTAGCTCAGACTAGCCTCAAAGTCATATTAATCCTCCTGCCTCAGCCTCGCCGTGTGCTAGGGCTATAGGGACAAACTCCATTGTGTAGCCCAGTTTGTTTGCTGGCAACAAGGTCTCATCTTGTACTCACCATCTTAAACATCTAGCAGGAGCTGCTAACTAAGGACTGATGTAATAGAAAGCAGAGGCTGGATCTATAATGGGGCCATAAACACTACTCAGAAAAGAGCAGCCACAGTCTTCCATGGAGAAAAACTGACAGATCCCAGCCCTCTTCATCCACACCTGTGGTGGTCTTAATTGACAGCCACATTCTCAGTAAGTTCCAGTAGCTGTCTCAGGAATGGAAAAGCATTTTAAAACCTGTCTCAGCACGCCAGCAGTGGTGGTGCATGCCTTTGATCCCAGCCCTTGGGAGGCAGAGGCAGGCAGATTTCTGAGTTTGAGGCCAGCCTGGTCTACAGAGTGAGTTCCAGGACAGCCAGGGCTACACAGAGAAACCCTGTCTCGAAAAACCAAAACAAAAAACCTGTCTCAGCACAGTGTGTAACTGTCTTTTACTACTTTGTGGGGTCTTCTTTCTTCCACCCTTCTCCATTCTTCTTTCTTCTGCCCTTTCAATCCTGTAACACTAAATTAGGGAGAAAAAGGATAGAGAAGAAAGGATAGAGATCCCTGAATGAAGTCAGGAGTTGGAAAGGGGACATTATCATCAGACTGCTTCCTACTGATTGGGGGCATCAAGTTCCTTGGAGCAAGTTTGATCTTTGCCATCAGGATATCTAATTTCTTCTTCTTGTTTTCTTCTTTACTTAACAAATCAGAACCACCAACAACCCACCTAGCAAGGCTCTAGCATTTATATACCCTCTGAAAAATTCTCAGAATTCCAAACGCCACACAATTGCGGAAACTATCTGCAGCTGGCAAAACCATGCCCCTGCTAGAGCAGGAGGCAAATCAGTCAGCTGCTGTGGACAACCTGAAGCAGCCCCACATCCCTATATCTGGGATTAAAATGAACACACATTCTTATACTATTTCTGTGTTTTTCAAAGAAACCAAAATTCCAAAATTGTCATTATAACAGTGCCATGGAGTTATTCTGACACTGTTAGAGTAAAAAACTCCTGATCTTGGCACATACCTTTAATCCCAGCACTCAGGAAGCACAGGTAGGTGGATCTCTGAGTTTGAGGCCGGCCTGGTCTACAGAGTGAATTCCAGGACAGCCAGAGCTACACAGAGAAACCCTGTCTCCAAAAATCAACCAACCAAACAAACCAAACCAAGAAAATTTAATTCAAGGGATTTGTGAAAACAAAGCAGTTTTTAGAAAACATATATTTAAATTTATCTTATGAGTATAGATGTTTTGCCTTCATATATGTTTGTACACCATGTATGTACCTGGTACCCATGGTAGTCAGAGGAGGATGTCAGATCCCCTGGAATTGAACCCAGGTCCTCTGCTAAAGCAACATGTGCTCTAATTAATTAGAGACAGGTTTTCTTTCCATAATTATAGCTGTCTTTGAACTTACTATGCACAACAGGCTGGCCTCAAACTCATAGATATCTGCCTACTTCTCCCTCCCAAGTGCTGGGATTAAAGGCATGTGCCACCTCTGCCTGCCTGGCAAGACTGGCTTTTAAAGTCCCCTTATTATGATAAATTCCTGTTTTCTTCCTTAGGTCAGGACTTGCCTCCTTCCCAATTTCTCCATCTCACTGGTTTATTACGCAAAGCTTTTTTTTTTTTTATCTTATTTTATTATTTTTTTTGCAAAGCTTTGTTTAATGAATATTCTGAGGTTTGAGATTTGGGCTCAGTCACATTCTGCTTGCAACTCCCCACTCTCAGAATTCTGAAAACAGCAGGTGTCAATCCACAGCTGAGGAGGGGAAGGGTCCTAGCACCTCCTTCTTATCTGTAACTCTGAAAAACTCTAAAAGCACCTCATACTGAAAATGAACCACAATAATTTGTTTCTTGCACTAATAAACTCTGGAGAAAGATTTAAGAGTTTATTTTATGTGTTTGGTTGTTTTGCCTACATGTATGTGTGCACCGTGTTTGTGCCTGGTACCCTGAAAGGTCAAAAGAGGATGTTGGACCCTGGAACTGGAGTTATAGGACAGTTGTGACTTTTTGTTGATGTGGAATCATCATTGTAATTCTGAAATAGACTCTTCTTGGTCTCATATCACGCTTTTTTTTCTGTATCCCCAGTGATATGTTTTGTAATGCGGTGGCATGATTTGTCAGGAGGGGTGCCTTAGCCGGCTCATGCTGGGGGATCCCCCCCTGAGCCAGCCATAGGATGGGTCTAGAATAAAATGAAGTTTATTTGGGGGCATGGGAAGAGGGTTTGAGAAGACAGAGAAAGAGAGGGGACAGAGAGGGACAGAAGGGAAGAGGCCAGCTGGGAACATGTGGAGGGAGAGGGAGAGGGAGAGGGAGAGGGAGAGGGAGAGGGAGAGGGAGAGGGAGAGGGAGAGGGTTCATGTATGTCTGTGTGCACCACATATGGTGCCCATAGAAGCCAGAAGAGGATGTTAGATCCCCAGGAACTGGAGTTACAGATGACAGATAATTGTGAGCTGATCTGTAGGTATTGGAAACTGAACCTAGATTCTCTGCTAGAGCAGCAAGTGCTCTTAACCTCTGATCTGAGTCATCTTCCAGCCCCCCCATCAGGTTACTTTAAGTTCATTTATTTGTGTTTTTTTTTTTTTTTAAAGATTTATTTATTTATTATATATACAGAGTTCTGCCTGCATGTATGCCTGCAGGCCAGAAGAGGGCATGGGATCCCATTACAGATGGTTGTGAACCACCGTGTGGTTGCTGGGAATTGAACTCCGAACCTCTGAAAGAGCAGACAGTGCTCTTAACCACTGAGCCATCTCTCCAGCCCCTATCTATCTATCTATCTATCTATCTATCTATCTATTTATTTAAGTAGTCTTGACTGTTAGCATTTTGTATAAGCTCCGCCCCACATTTGCCAGGCAACAGCCAGGTGTGCCTGACTCACTATAAAAGGGGCTGATTGCCCCCTCCGCTCTCTCTTGCTCTTACTCTGTTGCCTTCTTTGTCCTCTTGCCCCTTCCCCCATCTCTCCCCATTTCCCCTCCCCCCCACGTGCTCATGGCCAGCCTCTACTCCATTACTCTCTGCCTTTCTCTGACTCTACTACCCTCTCAGCTCCCCTCCCCATGCCCTTAATAAACTCTATTCTATACTATATCTTCGTGTGGTCCCTCAGGGGAAGGGATGGCTCAGCATGGGCCTGCAGAGGTACCCCTTTTCCCCATACCTGACTACACCTCCACCAAACATATTCCTTCTCTCCTCCTCTTTTTATAAACACAACAACATCAAACTCAATTCTCAAATAATGAGATTATACGCACGTGCCGTTCTGTTCTGTTTATGTGGTGTGCATATGTATACCTGTTTATGTGTACATGGTGTGTGTGTATGTATGTGGACGCAAGGCATCAACATCAGTTGTTTGCCTCAATTGCTCTCCACCGTATTTTACTTATGTAAAAAAATTAAAATTATTTTTTAATGCTAGGGATTGAAACCAGGGCTTCAGTCATGCTAAGCACTCACTTTGCCACTGAGCTTATTCTTTTATCTTTTGACTTTTGTTGAGATAGGGTTTTAATTTAGCCCTGGCTGGCTTGTACATAAAGTGGGCTGACCTCTAACATTTTGTGATCCTCCTGCCTCTGGCTTCCAAGTGCTGAATTTTCAGTCCACCATGCCTTCCTTCCAGCTTTTTTTCTTTTCTTTCTTTCTTTTTCTTTTTTTTTTTTTAAAGATTTTAAAGATTTATTTATTTATTTAATGAGTACACTGTAGCTGTCTTCAGACACACCAGAAGAGGGCATCTTATCTTATTACGGATGGTTGTGAGCCACCATGTGGTTGCTGGGAATTGAACTCAGGACCTCTGGAAGAGCAGTCAGCGCTCTTAACCGCTGAGCCATTTTGCCAGCCCTTTTCTTTTCTTTCTTGTTTTGATTTTTGAGACAGGGTTTCACTATTGTAGCCCTGATTGTCCTGGAACTCACTATGTAGATCAGGCTGGCCTTGAACTCACAGAGGTTCATCAGCTTCTGCCTCCTGACTGCTGGAATTAAAGGCCTGTGCAGTAACACCTGGCTTGCAACTTCCTTTTTAAAGAAAAATAAAATGAAAGAGAACTTTGGACAGATAAGTGCTGATGATTAATAAATAACATGACTCTTTGAATTGAAACTTAAAAAGACCAGAAAAGCAAATCTTGTGTTCTTTCCAGCAAGGGAACAAGGTATGTTCATATATAGAAGAGTTCTGGGGATGCCTCCATTTGCTTCCCCCATATTATATGAAGGGTGATCCTGTATGTGTTATGTGTTTAAAAGAGTTTTAATTTTTACGTTTATAGATGTTTTGCCTGCAGGTATATATGTGTGTGTGTACTATGTGTGTACCCGATATCTATGGAGACCAGAAGAGGAAGTCAGATTCCTAAGAAGTGGAATTACAGATTGTCAGCTACCACATAGATGCTGGGAACCAAATTTGGGTCATCTGCAAGAACAGCAAGTGCTCTTAACCACTGAACCTTCTCTCCAGCCTCATATATTATGTACTTTTGAGACAGGGTCTCACTGTGTAGTCTTGGTTCATTTGGAATTTGCTATGTAGCTAGGCTGCCCTTGAACTTGTAAAGTCCCCACATACACACCTTTGCCTTCTGAGTGCTGGCATCAAATGTATGTGCTACACTTGTTATGGTTTTCTTTTCTTTTTTTTTAAAAAAGATTTTATTTTTTTTAATTTATTTTATGTATAAGTACACTGTTATTGTCTTCAGACACACTAGAAGAGACAACCAGATTCCATTACAGATGGTTGTAAGCTACCATGTTGGCACTGGGAATTGAGCTCAGGACCTCTGGTAGAACAGTCAGTGCTTTTAACCACTGAGCCATCTCCCCAGCCCATGTTAGGATTTTCTTACTGCAAGAATAAAGCATCTCTAATCTTAGCAAGAAAATGGATTCAAATGGGTGGCCAACAAGCCATTCTAAAAAAAAAAAAAAAAAAAAAAAAAGGCTTCTGACATGCACAGATGCTTGGGACATCCAGAGCCTACAGCTGAGTATTATCAGGCCTATCAAGTTCAAGATACACAAATATTCAGGTCCAGACCCAGGCACAGTTGGGGTCAAGAGGCCTCAACAACATATGTGAACAGGTAATTTAGTCCCTATACCACCTGCTTCTATGGCCCTGCCATTTTTCCTAAGCTCATACACATGAACTCAGACAGGGGCTCAACTGCAATCTAGTTCCTTTATGAGTTAGCTTGTCAGGATAAGGAAAAGCATGCTGCTGGCCTGAGGATATCTGGGAGGGAAAGCCTCCATGGAAGCCATACCCTTTTGTAGAGGAAGAAATGGCCAGTCCTGCCAGGTGGGCAGTAGTAGCCCATACCTTTAATTCTAGCACTTGAAAGGCAGAGGCAGGATCAGAGACCTCTGAGTTAGAGGCCAGCCTGATCTATAGAGCAAGTTCCAGGACAGCTAGAGCTACACAGAGAAACCCTGTCTTGAAAAAAGAAAGAAAGAAAGAAAGAAAGAAAGAAAGAAAGAAAGAAAGAAAGAAAGAAAGAAAGAAAGAAACAGAGAAAGAAATAACCTGTGCTAAATTCTGTGGATTAGGCTAGGGGAAAATGTTTTTGATGACTGCTCAGGACGCTGGTGGAATACAACTAGAAGGTAATAAGATTTGGAGAAGACATTCCTAAGAGACTGCTCTTGAAGTAAGGTGATCTAGACCTCATGCTCTAGGCATGAAGAAGCTCAAATTACAGGACAGAGGGAACTGTGTGATGGCAGTAACCATGGTGGAAGGTCTAGGGTTCATCTCCTCTTCCCAAGGCTGATCTAAACACAGTACCTCCCATCCACAGACACTCTCAAAAAGGGTATTCCTCAGGAAGACCTACTGGTCATCTCCTGAGAGGCTCAAGTTTTGCTTTCTGGGAAAGACACTTTATAAGCACCCATACTTCCTTTCTGGATTTCAGGCTATTCCTATTTCTGTCTTTGAACCAAAGTGGGGATGGAAAGGAAAAGAAATGAAGCAGCCTCCCCCAACAGTGTTAATTAAACATTTCTATGCTGTTATAAATCCCTCACTCGACAGAGCCTGGAGATAAAGCACCAGGCAATTTTACCAAGGGATCTTCTGCAGGTAAGAGGGCTGAGTAGCTCTCCCAGGCAGCCTCTGGGAATCTAGCTTTCAATTGGTCATTGTTTTCTAGCCAAAGGCCATCTTTTCTTCTGGCTTATCCAAGAAGAGGGGCAGCCTGTGGGAGGGAAGAGATTGAGATGGAGAGGCTAAAGGAGAAGTGTGAGGAGTGAAGACTGGAACTGAGAAACAAATAGACAGCAGTTCAAGAGCAAGCAAGAGGGGTGCCCATGAAGGCCCCAAAGAATGAAGCTTCTCTGTCGTTCTCCTCTTGCCACCTACAGCACCCCAGGCTTTTCCTCTAAACAAAGGTATCCGTTTCAAAGACAGCAAGGGAATGGCTCAGTTAAACCAGGGAACCAGTCTTTAAAGAAAGACAGAGGAAGGAGTACAGACATTGGGGCTGATACGTTCAGAACCAGAGAAAGGGGGCAAATAGCCTCTCCTTGAGACCAAGGCCCTGAACTCTCTCCAGGAGTCCAGGGAAGCTTCTTCTTCAGACAGGACTCTCTTTTTCAGGGATACACCTAGCAGACAAGTCCGCTAGACACCTCACCATAGGCGTTATCTGGTCCCAGGGACTCAGGCCCCGCCCTCAGCTCCCTGCGCCGACTCCTGAGGCCCCCTGCCGCTCCCGCCCGCACCCAGCCTCTGCTTCTCCCACGCGCGTGCGCCCCGTCCCCGCACACCTCCCCCGCTGTTGCTGCGGGCGTGCGGGAGCGCGCGCGTTCCCGACGTCCCAGGCAGGAGCTGGAGACAAGCGACCCGCTGTGGGCCAGGCTCTGAGAGAGCGCCGTGAGCCGGAGAAGCGGGACCCTGCGAGGCTACAGCTGGCGCGGGTCTGGCCGCCTCTCCGTCGGCGGGCGGGCCACGTCGCCAAGCCCGGAGGCTGGACTCCCGGGGCTGATGGCCATGGGCGGGAGCTGGAGACGGCAGCGGCTGCAAAGGCAGAGGCAGCGGCCGGCCCCGAGGGCGGGGAGCTGTGTGGCCCACGGCCCCTGACGGCCCCGGCGGGCAGGCGCGCTCCCGCGCCTCCTGGGGTAGGGGGGTGCCGTAGCCAGGCAACGCCCGGCGCGCCCGCCCATCCCCCCGTCGGCCTTTTTTCCCCTGGCTGGGTGCAAAGGAGCATGCCTGTGTCTGGCTTCGGCCAGCAAAGAGTTAAGTCGAGAGGCGTGGATCTGCCTTCCTCTTGGGGGCGTGCCCCCCTCCCCCGCTAGGCGGCTCAGCCCCCCGGGGTAGGGTATGGCCTCGGGCCCAGGCCCGGGACCCGTGGTCCCACGCACTGGCTAGTGAAAGACTCCTTCCTCTTCCCGCTTTCCTCTTTCCCTCTCCGGCCAGCACCATGGGATGTAATATGTGCGTGGTCCAGAAACCGGAGGAGCAGTACAAAGTGATGCTTCAGGTAGGGCGCCTGGGCTGCTGGGGCGAGGGGCGCAACCGGACCTAGGAAAACTGTAAACCCCGAGGGGGAGGGCCAGATAGAGTCAGAGAGGCAGGTGTGGGAGGGCGAGAGGGCTCTAGAGAAAAAGGTAAGGGAGCCGATCTCGCCCTCAGATTACGGGTTGCTGGGTGCTAGCGCCCTGTGGGAACCATCCAGGGATGGAAGGAACTGGGTGAAGAAGATAGGTGTTCGAGACACATCACCTGGCACTCCGAGTGCGTAAAGACCACAAACCATGTGTCCAGATCAGCCCAGGTGGGAAGTTAAGATTCTGTTCTGGGACACTGAGGCGCTCAGTGGCCCGCGCGGGATAGAGGTTGCATAGCAACGGTCTGGATTCCCGGCACATGCTCCCCTGGTTGGACCCAGAACCAAAGAAGCAGTTAAGTGCCCGCGGGACAGAGGCGAATCCCGATCCTGGCAGGCCAGATTCAAAACGTCGTCAATGGAGCTGGGTTTGGGTACCCATTCTCGCATCCACTCTCTAGTCTGACTCAGTCACGACTGTCGATTCCAGGGCCTCAGGCATTTTGGGTGAGTGGGTGACGCCGGGATCGGTTGTGCCCAGCACGTGCTCTGCCTGTTGGCATCCGCTTTGGCCTGTTGGGCCTTGAGGACAAGGAGGGCGTTGAGAGGGACGAGTGCGGGTCAGGACACCATTCTGCCCGCTTGCACCTTGAGCCAGCTCCTCAGCCACGAGTGGGGTTTCCTTGCCTGTGCGTGGCGTGACTACGTGCCTGTGCCCCGTCTGTGTGCGTGGAGGCTCGCCAGCCCCGCACGTGTATACTTTCTGTGTGTGCATCCTGAGAGTACTTTTGTGAAATGTGTTCCGGATGATGTGCACTGAGATGTACTAGGGCTGAGTGCAGAGATCAGAGGAAGTCGGGACCAGGAGCCAAAGTGGGAACAGACAGGTGAGTCTAGTGACTTGTGCCTCAGCTACTGAACTTGTTGATCAGAACCTGGGAATTAGTGCGCGCAGGTGTTGGCTGGGGGAGAACCTTTAGGCTCCTGGATGAATAGAGGAAACTCCCTTTAGGAATGTGGCGGGAGTAGCAGGGGGGATTGTGTCAATCACAGTAGTGGGGTTTATTGAAGTGGCCTCCGGAGCCCAGCATTTTTGCTGTGATCTTACCTTCTCTATTAGCAAGAATAGGAGGTAATGGGCAAGAGAGGGTGGGTATGGAGGGCCAGGTTGGGGGAGGTCTTGTCCAAGACTACTGGCATTTCTGGTCTCCTCTATTTGACTATGTGTGGTCTCCTGTTATCGGCCCTCAGCCTAACCGCCACATCGGTGTTGTTTCTCCTCTCTTGTTCCCACTATTTGGAGCTCTCTCCTGTCCATTGCCATACCTAGTGGAATAAGAATCTGGAATGGCCGGGCAGTGGTGGCGCACGCCTTTAATCCCAGCACTTGGGAGGCAGAGGCAGGTGGATTTCTGAGTTCGAGGCCAGCCTGGTCTACAGAGTGAGTTCCAGGACAGCCAGGGCTACACAGTGAAACCCTGTCTTGAAAAAACAAAAACCAACCAACCAACCAAACAAACCAACAACCAAACAAAAAAGAATCTGGAATGACCTAGCTCGGTACCGACAAAATAGGTTCAGCAGAATCCATTGGATTTCAAAACTAGGACTGCCTCCATTGAGGTTTCAATGGGCAGGAAGGCTGAGGTGATCCTAGGTGAGAGAGTCCCTGCTGGATTTCTTATTTAAAAGAGAGACCAACCTCTTACAGAAAGAACTTGCCCTCTAGGTGGCTGGCTAGAAAGCAGGCCTCTGTAGAGCAACCTTTATCTTCTGTGTTCAGCTTCCATGGGATGCTACTTTTTAAAAGTTTGGACACAAACTTTTCATTTTCTTGCTTCTCCTTGGCCCAATTGGAGAGCAGTTTTAACGGCAGAACTAGCCTTTCAAATTAAGTAAAAACAAAAGGAATGAATATAGAAACAATATATGGAAAACTAGTAGCCTGGATGAGGAGCTTATGGGAGATGGATGTTCATATAAGCCTCAAGGAGAGTTTCCTTCAGAGCAGAAGGCAGTTTTTATCCTGCAAACCCTGGCAATTTCCAGTATCCCTATTCTGCTTCCCGAGATTCTTAAACGTGTGCTTTCTCCATATTGCGTGCTCTTCTCCCTGTCTCTCTTTCTTTCTTTCTTAAATGTATTTATTTACCATTATTTTATGTGCATTGGCATCCCACCTGCATGCATAGCTATGTGACAGTGTCAGATATTGGGGTTACAGACAGCAGTGAGTCACCCAGATCCACCACATGGGCACTAGACCCAAACCCAGGTCCTCTGAAAGAGCATTCAGCATCCCTAACTGCTGAACCGTCTGTCTAGACCCCCTCCTTGTATCTTTAAAAGTGACTTCATCCATGTATACTCATGACCTCTACAACTTGCCAGTACAGACTTTCTCACCATGACACACTAGAACTTCAAAGAAAATCATAGCTTTATTGACATCAAATTCACAGGCCATACAATATATCTTTTCAAAGAGTACAATTCACTGCTTTTGGCTATTGTGGATAATACTACAATGAATACTGGTATATAGATGTCTGAATGCCTGCTTTCAATTCTTTTGAATAATACCTAAAAATGGAGTTGCTGGATCATATGGTAACTTATAGAAGAAGTACAGTAACTTCTCAGCAATGGTACCATTTAACACTAACACCAGAAATGTTCCAATTTCTCCACATGCTTGTCAGCACTTGTAATTTTCTGGTGATAAAATGGCATCTTTTCATGGATTTTTTTTTTTTTTTTTGGTTTGCTCAGATATAGTGCTGGAGATGGAAGCCAAGGACTTGTACATGCCAGGCAAGAGCTCTACAGAGGAGCCATAACCTCCCCCACCCCAGCTCTCATTGTAGATTTGGTGATTTGCATATCTATTGGCTAAATGCTGTAAAGCATCTTTTCTTGTGCTTATTGCCCATTTACATATCTGCAACGCATAAGGGTCGGTCTTTATGCTATTATGATGGAGCATTCTAGGAAGTTAAAAGTTAGGAAGTAGTCTTCCACTTTTATCTCTTTTTAAAGATTGTTTTGGCCTTTTGGAGTCCCTTGTTTCTTTCCATGTGAATTTTGGAATCATCTTGTTTTCTGAAAATAAACTGGAATTTTGAAGGGGTAAATCAGATTGTAGAGTATTTATTGTCTGTTTATTTGGGCCAAGTCTTTATTTCAAATATGGTTTGTATTTCCTTTGTTAAATTTATGTTGAGATTTTATTATTATTTTTAATTGTATATGAGCATTTGCCTGCATGAATGTGTATACAGCAGGTTCTTGGTTCCCTAAAAGGCCACAGAGGGCATCAGATCCTTGGGACTGGAGGGAGGGGCTAGAGGGACTTCTGGAACTGGCATTACAATCATTCATGAGCCATGTGGGTACTGAGAACTGAAACTGAGTCCTCTGCAAGAGCAGCCAATGCTCTTAACTGACAAGCCATCTCTCCAGCCCAAGAACTTTATTCTTTTGATGCTATTGTAAATGGAATTTCGTTTTAAGGCAGTGTAGCTGTATCCCAGGCTAGTCTAGAACTTACTATGTAGCAGGCTGGGCTTGAACTCATAACAGTCCTCCTGACTCAAGTCAAGTCCATGAGCAAATATGCCAGGCTTGGAATTGTTTTCTAAGTTTCATTTTTATCTTTCTCATTGCCAAGGCATAGAAATAGTTTTGTTTTTTTTTTTAATTTTTTAGTGGCGGAGGTAGGGAAAAGTGTTCACTTTTCTACCATAAGAAGGGTATCTTTTTAAATTAATAATTTACCGTATGTGTATGAGTGTTTTGCCTTTTTGAATGTCTGTGCACCATATTCATTCCTTGCTCTTCCCCTGACCATCCATCAAATTTCTGGAGCTAGAGTTACAGATAGTTGTGAGCCACAATGTGGATGCTGAGAATCAAATTTGGGTCCTGTGGATGAGCAACAAGTACTTTGAATTGCTGAGCCATTTCTCCATCCCCTGGCCTTATTTTATCATCATCATCATCATCATCATCATCAATCATCATCATCATCATCATGTTATAAAGTAGAGGCCCCAAACTTTTGATCTTCCTGCCTCAGTGTTGGAGTCCCAGGTGTATACCACCACACAGGGCTTACTTAGCAGGTTAAGGAAGCTCCCTTCTGTCCATAGTTTGTTAAAAATTTTTATGATGAGAGATTGTTATTTTGATAAATGCTTTTTCTGTCGATATTGAGATGATTGTGTAATTTTGTAATCAATTTGATAAGATCTTACAGCCCCTTTAGTGAAGGATGTCAGAACTTGATGCCCATGTCTATTCAGGGTGAATGGAGTGCAGGAGTGAGTATGCTTGTGAAATACAAGACTTCCCCCTGACAAGAAGGATGATTGCATGTTGAGGTAGCAAGGAAAGGTGGAAAGATTGGAAGCATTATGTGTCTGGGACCACACTACAAAGCATCTTCCCAGAGGTTTTCCTGATACTTCTGCTTGCCACCCCTTTGTCATGCAAGTTTCTAATCAGATCCCAAATTCTGCATCCTGGTCTTCCTAAACTTGTCATTCCTTCTGTAATGTTGACATGTTAGCTTGCTTTCCTTCTGGGAACATTATGCCCAGCTATTACATTAGGGGAAGGGTGAGTTTAGGACAGGTCTTGTTGTTTTGTTTTGTTTTTTTTGAGACAGAGTATCTCTGTATAGCCCCAGATGTAATGGAACTTGCTCTGTAGACCAGGCTGGCCAAGAACTCACAGATTTACCTGCCTCTGCCTCCTGAGTGCCTCCTCGATTAAAGGCTGGACAACCTTTAGATAGTCTTGGAAGGCTTTCTTCCAGTATCTGCTTACTAAGTCTCTGCTGTGATAGCCACCATCCCAGGTGTCAGGTATGGTGGAAATCCCTCCCCTACTGCTCAGCTCAAGAAATTTGGATCTGCCTGCCCACCCTTCATCCTTTCCCAAGGGAGGAAAATCACTGGAAGGAAGGAATGGAAAAGGGGTTATTGAACTTTTTTTTTTTTTTTTTTGGTTTTCCTGGAACTCACTCTGTAGACCAGGCTGGCCTCGAACTCAGAAATCCGCCTGCCTCTGCCTCCCAAGTGCTGGGATTAAAGGCATGCGCCACCACTGCCCAGCACTATTGAACTTTTAAAAAAAGATTTATTTATTTTATGTATATGAATATGTTGTCACTGTCTTCAGACACAGCAGAAGAGGGCATCATTGGATCCTATTACAAATGGTTGTGAGCCACCATGTGGTTGCTGGGAATTGAACCTCTGGAAGAGCAGTCAGTGCTCTTAACCACTGAGCCATCTCTTCAGCCCCCTGGGGCTATTTAATTTTAACAGCTATCTTTTATACATAGTCAACCTGCTTTGTACCATTATCCCAAGATTTTCTCTTTTATCATTTTTACATATGTGGGTGCTAAGAATCAAATTTGGGTCCTCTGGAAGAGCAACAAGTACTTTGAACTGCTGAACCATTTCTCTATCCCTTGGCCTTATTATCATTATTATTATTATTATTATTATTATTATTATTATTATTATTATCCCTTGGCCTTATTATCATCATCATCATCATTATTATTATTATTATACAGGATCATGTTATGAAATAGAGGTCCCAAACTTTTGATCACAATATACAAAATAATGTATATTGTGTATGTGAGAATGCATGTGTGGGGATCAGAGGTTAGCTTTCAGGAGTGGTTTTTTTTTTTTTAACCATATAGGTTCCTTGTATAGGCACAGAGCACAGATCATCCATTGAAATAAATTGTGACAAACACATTAGCAGTTGTAGGTATGTTAATGTAATATACAAAACCTGTTTCACTTCACATTTCAAATACATGCAGTTACCATATGGTAATCATGCCTCAGTAAACTTCAAAACTAAGAATTTTGTGTTTACACAGAATATATGTGTTTCTGTTCAGCCCTGTGATCTGTGGCTGTATATCCATGGTCTAATTCAGGTTGATGTAGTAGGTAAGAGTAGTTCTGACCCTAATTCTTACCTATGGGCAATTCCCTTTATGGCTGGGTGCCTCAATTTCCCCAGCTGGTATGTATGAGTGAAAGCATTTGTTTATGGTGGATAAGCTCATAAAAGCACCTTTCATATATCTCCTTCATGGTCAACATTGGGTCCCTGGGATAGCAGAGGTAGAAGTAAGACATTGTTGCTGTAGCCCATTCAGTTGATCGTTAGACATAAAATATCCAGTGACAGAAGACTGTCTTACCTTATTCTGAGAGTTTCTCTAGTGAGAAAGAAAAGGGAAGGGGGGGAAAAAAAACAGAAAAGGACTCTAAAATTATGAGGACATATAGCATGCAGGGTGAGTTAGGAGAGGAACAGGGAGGCATAATTTGTCTTTTTGCACAGAAGGAATAGGCTAAGAAGTTGCCGACTAGATGCTAAAATATATCCTTCTCATAATGCATTCTGTCTGATCTTCACTAGTGCTTGGAACAGATAACATTCTGATTATGGCTAGCTGTGGACCTTGTTCTCGATTTGCCAGGCTGGCAGGAGGTGGTAGGAGCTTTGGCTCTCTGCTGCTAATGTTTTTTGTGCAGAAGAAAACTGAACACCCAAAGGGTATGGTTTCAAGAAGTTGGCTATTGACCTTATAAGGCATTCCTTCTTCCTGTCTGCTTCTCAGGCAGTACTACAAAGTTGTGGAGGGGCAGCTGGCCTCTGAAAAGGCAGGGGAAGTCTCAGCCAACTCTGAGTCAGCATTACCCACACTGCTGCTTTGGAGAAGAAAGGTGCTGGAGCCTGGTCTAGTTTCTAAAGGAGTTTTTGTAGGGGAGTCTTGTAAGTCTCTGTTTCTCAGTGCACGACCCCCTCCACCCCTTTTGAGGCCCCAGGCCAAACTCTACCCCCACCAGAGGGAGATCCTTGTTCAAATGTAAATCCAGATTAAGGGAGGTGAGGGTGAGTGGGATGGGGACTGGCTGTTACCATTTCCTCAACCACTCAAAAAGGTCTTGCAGGTGCTTCCTGCCCTGGAGAGATGGATAGAAAGGATGGGTACAGAGAGATTGGGAGTGGTGAGCAGCCAACACTCTTTCCCTGGTTGGCAGATGTGGGTGGAATGTGTGCAGTGTCTGTACTAGAAATTAAGGCATTTCATAGCCACCAGTGGAATAATTCACTTAGGCAAGGGTCAACTTCTGTTACTGTGAATAAGAAAGAAAGTGCACCTTATGCAATGCATAGTGGTACACATATAATCCCAAAATTAGGGAAGTAGAGGCAGGAGGCTGGCTAGCCTGGGTTTTATGGCAAAACCCTGTCACAAAGTGCACCTTATAAGAGAGATCTGCAGCCGCTCTTTTGACTATGTAATGAAGTTGGGCATCTCCATCCAACCTTGGAATACAGTGGGGTGGAAGTGAGGACACTGTCATCACATGGCTGGTGTTCTTGCGGAAATGATTAACCTGAGTCTCATCACAGAGAACAAGTCAGCAAGTGTAGATTTTGGGATATTGTTCTATAAGGACTCTGCCAAGAGCCCCATATCATGAAAGGTGAAAAAGAAAAAGTGGATAGGTTGTTTTTGACTAAAGTAGATAAGGGTCAAAAGTGATGTATGTTTCTTAATTTGATTCATGATTAGAAGAAATTATAAGGATATCATGGTACAATTGGAGATTCAAGAAGTGCCAGGTGGGATCTGTGATAAATTACATAAGGTGAATGGAGTGGTAGCTTGGGGTTTTCTTTCTTTCTTTTTTTTTTTTTAAAGATTTATTTTTTATTTATATGAGTACACAGTAACTGTCTTCAGACACACCAGAAGACGACACCAGATCTCATTACAGATGGTTGTGAGCCACCATGTGGTTGCTGGGAATTGAACTCAGGACCTCTGGCAGAGCAGTAAGTGCTCTTAACCGCTGAACCATCTCTCCAGCCTGAGTTTGGGGTTTTCAAATGCTTCTGAAAAATATGTAGGTGAGAGCAGGTGTGCATTCTGGGAAGATCTGGGAAGCATGCAGATGTTTATCCTTGGAAGTTGACAATTTTCCAAACCCAAGTTGGGAAAACATAAATAGGAACTTCTGTTGGGCCACTGTGGGGGATAAACTCAGAATGTGAAGACCTGCTGTGTTTCCTTGGGGTTTCTTTTCACTCTGTTGATCTGCTCACTTCAATGTCCCAGTAACGTATCTGAGCCTAGGAAGCTGCTTCCAAGATCTCTCCAGTATACTCCAGAAAGCAGAACTGATTGATAGTCCGTGGAAACTGGAGGCTAACTTTTGGTTTCTTTTCTTCCCCAGTCTCAGAGTTCTCATCTGAAGAATGGGGAGGGCAGACTGAGTGTGGCACTTGGGTTCTCTAGAAATAGTGTACTTTCACTAGCTACTTCTTGCATTATTCATGAGAATGCAAAGGAGCCTTTCTCAAGCTACATAGGAAGTCTCAGGCCTTGCAGGATATCCCAACCTCTTTGGCCCCACCTCTCCTGTTTCTGGAGCCCCCACCCCACCTCACCCCCCACCCCCGCACTAGTAGGAAGGCAGCCCAGCCCAGTGCTCATCGAGGCCAGGCCAAACAAGGCACAATGCAGGATGTGTCCTTAGGTAGGGCCTTATTCTCTGGTAAATGACCAGTGCTGGGGGCCTTCCTGCGCCTGCCTCTGCCTCTGCCTCTGCCTCTGCCTCTGCCTCTGCCTCTGCCTCGCCGCCGCCGCCGCCGCCGCCGCCGCCTCCGCCGCCGCCACGCTCCCTTTGTCTGCAGCTTCGGATTCAGAAGGCGGGGCAAGTACTCCCCCACCACCACCCGCATATCTGCCGCTGCATTGTGGCCCCACCTTCTCAAGGTCTTGGTTCCTAGCCATTCCCTACTTCTGGCTTTAGGAATTTTTTTCCTTCAGTAATCATTATCAGCATTAATCCCCACCCCACAAAGTGTCCTTTCACCCCTGCTAAAAAACAAAACACTCAAAACCAAAGGGAGCAGGTGTCCTGAGTTGTCCTCATCCACCAAAGAAGGTTATGCCTACTCAGACTGAGCTTTATGATAGGTCTGTCTCGCTCAGGTCAGTTTCTTCTCCATCTATCTTGTCCCCTCTCAAGTCTGGTTTTTTTGTCCTTGGTTCTCTCTCTTGATGACTTTAGAGCTCTATTCTCCTTCCAACAAGTCAATGTCAAAGGACTCCATTCTTTTTTCCTTTTCATGTCTGTCTCCTTATATCAAATCAAGAACCATTCATAATTAAATTCAGCAACAGCTTTTAATCCCAGCACTCTGAGTTTTTGGCCAGCTTGGTCTACATAGTGAATTCCAGGACAGCCAGAGGTGAGATCCTGTCTCAAAAAACAAACCTCAGCAACAATGCTTACAGGATACTCAAGTTGCTGGCTCTTGTTTTATAACTGTAGGTGTAATGGGGCATCGGACATACTTGTGGGTCTCAGGACTTTCAAGCTGCAATGAAGGGAACACACTTAGCTCCATGCGGTGAACCAGCCTGTAACCTCAGTACTTAAATGGCAAAGGAAATAGAACAGGAGTTTAAAGATAATATCCACTACAGAGAGAATATGTGATAGGCAAGATCCTATCTGAAAAGGAAGCAAGCATTTCCATTTCTAGTTAAGCCTCAACCCTGGAGTGTCCCTCAGCCTTCCTTTATTTTGTAAAGGACATCCCTGGTCTCTGTGGATATCAGCAATAGCTTTCACTTTTATTGTGGTAAAATACACATAATGTAAAATGTACTATTAGTGACTTTTCATCTATTCACAGTGTTCAACCACTAGCACTGTCATTCCAGAGCATGTTCATTACCTCCAAAGAAAACAGATCCATTAAACTGCACTCCTCACTCACCTTCCTTCAGCTCCTGGCAACCATTACACTGTTTTCTGTTCCCATGGATTTGACTGATGGAGACGTTCCATTTCAGTGGAATGCCATACAATATGTGCCTTTTGTGTTTGCTTTCTTTTGCTTAATATAAACCATTTTTAAGGTCCATCCATATTTGGGCACATCTCAGCAGTTCATTTTCCATTTTTTTTTTCATTTTCCATTTTGTGGTACAATAATAATCCACTTTACATGGATCATAACATATTCATCTGTTGGTCCTATGTGCTCAGGGGACTTAGAGTCACATGTCCATTTGCCATGTAGTGTTGGATATAACTGTCTGCCCTATCCCATCACTTTCCAATTGTACTGTTTTTTGTTTTGTTTTTGAAACAGGGTTTCCCTGTGGCCGTCTTGGAACTCACTCTGTAGACCTCAAACTTGAGATCTGTCTGCCTCTGCCTTGGATTTCTGGGATTAAAGATGTGGGCCACCACTGCCTGGCCAAATTATACTTTTGAGCATGGGGATGGGACACTGTGTTCCAAGCCCTCTGCCCCACAGAGAAGCAGCTGCTACTGGTCTTTGTCTTACTTTTCAACTTTTTTTTAGTCCAGGGTGGGAGCAGAACTCCTCCCCATCTTCCAGGGGAGTTTCCAGGCTTCTACCAGGAATCACCAGTGCTTTGCCCCTGGGACAATGGGTTACTCTCCTCATAAGATGCCCAGTCTGGGTGCCTCTAACAGGACACTGGAGTTGGTATATCTAGGACCCCACTTTCCTCACTTATCCTCTATTCACAAAGCAGCCACCCACTCATAATCTCAGCGTTGGGAAGGTAGAGACAGGAGACAAGTTCAAGGGTTCAAGGCTAGCTTGGACTACTGAGACGCTGTCTGAAAATTTAAAAAAAAACTGCTCTAGGTAATTTAAATGTGAAATAAAATCATAGTATTGTGTTATGCAGGTGGCTGTATAGCATTATAGATTCTCTAAACATTTCTTGGTTGTGTATTTAAATAAACTTTTTAGATTATAAATTTTTTTTATCATATTTTGAAACACGGTCTCATTGTGTACTTCTGGCTGGCCTGATACTCACTATGTGAATCAGGTTGTCTTTGAACTTACAGAGACCTGTCTGTCTCTGCCTTCCAAATGCTTAAACTAAATGCATGTGCCACTCTGTTCAGCTTGATTGTATATTTAAAAAGTACTTAATTTTGTGTTAGGTATATTCTACCATAATAATAACACTGATGCAAATATCCTTGCAATTAAATTTGAATAATAGTTGCCTTTACTCAAAAGGCCTTTCTAGTTACTTTACAGAAGGTTGACTATTCTATATTTTGAGGTAAAATCCTATTGACTGTGTGTTTGGAGATGATACTAAATCAGGTTGGAATGAGGAGTGCCCAGTGCCATGATGTCTTCACTGTACTTAGAATCCCTGTCCCAGCCAAGGGTTCCAAATTCAGCAACAAATTGGGAAATGAGTAGACTTGAATGCTGAAAAGTCTATCTTCCAAAGGAAACAGTCCTAGGCCAGGGAGTGGTGTTTCTGGGTGGCAATTGCTGGGGACTTAAATACAGATCTTAAGATGTTCTGTATCCTCTGTGTATTGCTTTGAGTTCTTCTATTGATTCAAAAAAAGATGTTGTGACTGTGCACAAAAGCAATGAATGGTGCTAGTGTAGGATGAAGGAGCAACTGGTGTGAACAACCTTGAGACTTGTGTTTGATGCAGACACTCAGCATAAACTATGGCCAGTGCAGATTAAGGCCAACACAGGCCTTGGGGAATGCCAGCAATGAATTGTATTGGCAGCTGGAGTTGGTTTAGAAGTATAGGAAATGTTGGGAGGTAAAGTATTCTCCTGGATTGTTACAAAGTAGGTAGATTGTACTTGATAAAGGAAACAATTTTGTTTTCTGACAATAGTTTCCTTTAGCAAGTGCCACTTTTCTATTACTAGAAACAAAGTAGATTCCTTTAACATTGTTCCAAAGGAGAGGCAGGCTTGCATTTAATGAAGGAAGTACTTTTTTAACCCCCCACATCTCTCAGTAATGTAGATGCTAGTAGGCAATTGTCCTGTTGCTAAACTACATTCCCAATCCAGAAACTTTTTGGTGTTTGTTTTTTTTCTTTGAGACAGAATCGCATGTATTTCAGGCTGCCATCAAACTCACTATTTTAGCCTTGAGTGCTGGGATTAAAAGGCGTGGGCTATGACTGCCCAGCTAGGTTTGAGCTCTTGATCCTCCTCCTCCTTCCTAAATACTGGCATTTAGTGGTTTGAGTCACCATACCTGTCTCAGAAGCAATTTCTTTAAAGAAATTTTTTTAAATTAGCACATATAGTATTAGCTTTCATTACAGAATTATCAAACAATTTGATGTTGTTGATTCTCTTTTCTCCATATTCTCCCCATCTTCCTGGCCTCTTTGTTGTATAGCCTTCTAACATGTTTACTGTTCTGCTTTCATCATTGTGTGCTACCTGCCCTCTTCTTTAACACCTTGTTTCTCCCTCATATGTTCCATCTTTTCATTTCTTTTGTTTCTTGGTTCGTTCTCATTCTCTCTCTCTGTCTGTCTGTCTCTCTCTCTCTTTCTCTCTCTCTCTCTCTCTCTCTCTCTCCTCTCTCTCTCTCTCTCTCTCTCTCTCTCTCTCTCTCTCTCTCTCTGTGTGTGTGTGTGTGTGTGTTGGTGGTCTCAGAGAACTCCTAGAGAGCTGCTGGTCTTCAGTCCACATTGGAATGGATAGATAAACTTGCTAATGAATGTGAGAGCAATCAGGCAGCAAGGAAGAAACCTCCTTTGTTCTTGTCTTTTTATGTGGGCTGTCACCAGAAGGTATGGCCCAGGATTAGGATGAGTCTTCCCATGTCAAATGATCTATCCAGATGTAGTCAAGTTAACAACCAAAACTAGCCATTACACCTAATGAGCCATCCCCCAGCCTCCACTGTTTTTAATTTGTAAATTTTTTTGTGGTGTAAACAGTGTGTGTGTTGCACGTACATGTATGTACTGGTGTTTGTGCCTGTTTGCATGCATGTAATTCTTCTATCACTCTTCAACTCTCAGTGCACCAGCCAATGAGTTTCCAGGATCTACCTCTCTCATTCCCCCAGTTCTGGGGCTACAGGCACATGCTATCACTGCCAGCTTTTACATGGGTACTGGTCATTTGAGCTCAGAACCATCTTCCCAGCTTTCCTTCATCTTGGGGAGGGTGGTCCTCCTCCCCCCTCTCTCAAGGTCTCATGTACCTCAAGCTGGACTCTATCACTGAAGATAACCTTAAACTCTTGATGCTCTTGCTTCCACTTCCCATTGCTGGGATTATAGGAGTGTGCCAATGTGACTGGCTTTCCACCTTTTTTTATTTCAAATTTTATTTTATTTGTGTGAATGCTTTGCCTACATGTATACAGTGTCCATGAAGTCCAGAAGTAGGTGTTGAATCCCCTGGAACAGGAATTTCAGATGGTTGTCAACTTCCATGTGGGTACTGAAAATTGAATCCAGGTCCTCTGGAAGAGCAGTATTCTTTTTTTGTTTGTTTTTGTTTTGTTTTCAATCAGTTCATAACTACTGAGTCATCTCTCTAGCCCACTACCTTGGTTTTTGAGACAGGGTTTTTATCTGGCTTGATATTTAACTGTTGATTTAGCTATGCAAGCTGGCCAGTGAACCCCAGGCCAGCCTCCTGTCTCACCTCCTCAGCTCTGGGATTACAAGTATACACCCCCCAGCATTTTTCTTCTTTCTTTCTCTTTCTCTTTGCCTCTGTGTGTCTGTCTCTGTCCACCACTACTCCCTCTGAGTCAGAGCCTAGCTATATAGCCCTGGCACTTGAGATATATGGACCAGAGTGACCTTCAACTTATAGCAGTCAACTTGTTCCTTCCTCTAAATTGCCCACATTTTTCTTAAAATGTGTTTTTCTTAGGGTTTTTGTTGCTATGATAAAAAGGAAAATGGTTTGTTTCAATTTACACTTTCACACCACAGTCTATCCTCAAAGGGAGTCAGGACAGGAATCTGGAGGCAGGAACTGAAGCAGAGTACTTGGAGGAGTGCTGCTTAATGGCTTGGATCCCATGTTTTCTTTTTTTATTTGTTTGTTTTGTTTTGAGACAGGGTTTTTCTGTATAGCCCTGGCTATCTTGGAACTCACTCTGTACACCAGGCAGGCCTTGAACTCAGAGATCCCTCTGCTTCTGCCCTCTGAGTGCTGAGATTAAAGGTATGTGCCACCACTGTCCAGCCTCCCATAGCTTGCTTTCTTTCTTTCTTTTTTTTTTTTTTTTTTTGGTTTTTCGAGACAGGGTTTCTCTGTATAGCCCTGGCTATCCTGGAACTCATTCTGTAGACCAGGCTGGCCTCAAACTCAGAAATCTGCCTGCCTCTGCCTCCCGAGTGCTGGGATTAAAGGCGTGCGCCACGACTGCTGGGCTCTCCCATAGCTTTCTTAATCTACTTTCTTGTCATACCAAGAACTACCAGCCTAGCAGTGGTATTGTCCCCTGTGGGATGGGCTCACCTATATCAATCATAAGTGAAAAAAATGTGCCACAGGCTTGCCCAAAGACTACTTTGGTAAATGATTCCAGCTTCTGTCATGTTGACATAAAATTAGCAGCACAGTATTCTAGTGATTGAACTAGAGGCCCTCAAACTTATGTGGCAAGCACTTTCAGACTGAGCAATCTAACCAGCCTTTGTGGCCCATCCCCGTGAGGCATGTGTTGTGTAGCCTTTATCTTGAATAATTTTGGACAGGTTCCTTTTTTTTTTTTTTTGATACTTTATTTACATTTCAAATGTTTTCCCCTTTCCAGGTCTCCCCTTTGGAACCCCCTATCCTATCCCCCTCCCCCTGCCTCTATGAGAGTGCTCCCCCACCCACCCACCTGCCCACTCTCATCTTCCCTCCTTGGCATTCCCCTATACTGGGGCAACTGTCACTCTCAGACCCAAGGGCCTCTCCTCACACTGATGGCCAACAAGGCCCTCCTCTGCCACATATGTGGTCAGCACCATGGGTCCATCCATATGCATTCTTTGGTTGGTGGTCCAGTCTCTGGGAGTACCGGCAGGCCTGACCAGTTGACACCGTTGCTCCCTCCCCATGGGGCTGCAAACTCCCTCAGCTCCTTCAGTTGGACACATGCTCTGGTCTAGTTGGGGAACAGGCAGAATTCCATGCAGGATAAGAGCTGCTGTCATCTCTGGCCATATACCTGGCCCTACACTACTTTGCACAGTGTCTCATGAATTTCCCTCTTATTAGGAGTCTTTACCTGCTCACTCTAGAAGAACTTCTTCCTTGTCACAGTTTCTCTCTTTCCTATCTACCTTCTTGAGTTCTTAAGAATCACCATGACCTGAAGAAGAAAGGAAAGAAGAGTCCAATGGGTATGGCCACCACATGGGCCAGGAGAGCCCTCTGGCCTGTCTCTCTGATGGCTCCTTTTCTAAGGTGCTAAGACTGTGTGTTCCCAGCCCCCACATGCCTGCCCTGCAAGCTCTTCCCAGCGCCTGGGTCTGGTTTCCATAGTAACACTGCTGCTGGGTAACTTAATGATTCCAAGGAGAAATGCATTCCTGCAGTTCTGTGTTACCTGAACATCTTACTCTGTGCTTGTGCTTGTCTTCCTGCCCTAGGATTTTCAGGGTAACTTCTTCCACACAGAAATCCTCAGATCATCTCTGACATCTTCTACTGCTTTGTTTCCAGTTGAGTAGTGATGAACTAGCAGATGTTAGAAAACAAAACTAAGTAGTGAGCTGGAACACTGGCTGATTTCCGTGGTGTATCCTCTACTATAGCCCATTTCAAGCCACGACTATGAGCTACCACTGAGCAGGGTGAAGAAATGTACAGCCACACACCATCAAGTGTTTACTTCCAGACTCACAGAATGGAAATAATGCCAAGCACACAGATGACAGCAAAGTGTAGGAAAGCAATTAGAGAGCCAGAAGGCTTTAGTCTTTATTGCTTTTATTTTTAATTCCATTCATTCAGTTGCAAGTTTCTCAGTCACAATGCTAATATTAATGTCTGCTTTTAACAGCTGGCTCTGGCCACTGCTATGAAGACCATTCCTCATATCCTTGTCACAGGCCTTTCCCAACACATCTTGGCTGATGTCCAGCTGGTATCCTGTGCATAGCCCCTTTCCTAGCCTGCCTGCTAACTATGACCTCTACAGTAGTGGATGCAGTTTTTTTCTGACCCTCCCCTCTCTTCCTATCTTCCCACCTCCCTACCCCTTTTTTTGAGTCAGGATCTCATGTAGCCCAGACTAATATAGAGGAGGCTAACCTTGAAATCCTGATTCCTCTGCCTCCTGAGTGCTCTGTGCTACCAGACCCAGATCCATCTAATTTTTTTTTTTAAAATACTTTCCTTGAAAATGTTTTTTCTGAGCCGGGCAGTGGTGGCGCACGCCTTTAATCCCAGCACTTGGGAGGCAGAGGCAGGTGGATTTCTGAGTTTGAGGCCAGCCTGGTCTACAGAGTGAGTTCCAGGACAGCCAGGGCTACACAGAGAAACCCTGTCTCGAAAAACCAGAAAAAAAAAGAAAAGAAAAGAAAAGAAAGCCAGCTGAGCAAGCCAGGAGAAGCAAGCAAGCAAGCCAGTAAGTAACATCCCTCCATGGCCTCTGCATCAGCTCCTGCTTCCTGACCTGCTTGAGTTCCAGTCCTGACTTCCTTTGGTGATGAACAGCAGTGTGGAAGTGTAAGCCGAATAAACCCTTTCCTCCCCAACTTGCTTCTTGGTCATTATGTTTGTGCAGGAATAGAAACCCTAAGACACATCCCTAAGATCACAAGCAATTTTGATTTTTGTATAGTTTTAAAATGTTCCACAATAGACTGGTGCCTCTTCAGACAAAGTGGAAGTTTTGTTGTTGTTTTGAGCTTTGTTTGTTTGTTTTTTGGAGGGCCTCATGTAGCCCAGGTTGACATCCAACTCTTGATCTTCCTGCTTTCACCTCCCAAAATGCTGGAATTATAGGTATGACCCACAACAAAAATGGAGGTTTTTATAAATTGCATCTTAGAACATGAAAATTCAGGGTACTCAAAAAGAATCCAGGCATGGTGCAACATACCTTTAATCCCAACACTTGGGAAGCAAAGGCAGGCAGACCTCTGTGAGTTCAAGGCCAGCCTGGTCTACAGAGTGAGTCCCAAGATAGCCAGGGCTACATAGAGAAACTCTGTCTCAAAACAGAAACATACAAACAAACAAACAACAACAAAAAGTTCAGGGGAGAAAGGAGACAGGAAACAAACTTAGCTACAAGGACATCATGAAATAGCACAGGGAAAAGAAGCGTTGAATGTTGAAGAATGAAATAGAGTGAAGGAATGAATATAGTAAAAGATAGTTGCTACATGAAGAGCTGTACTCTGATACACAATAACAACAGATTTAATTTGATGACACTACTATAGAATAATGTTGATTAGTGGCTAAGTTGAGGGATGGGATCCACCTCTTTTACAAAGATTATACAAGGCTTTGGAAAAGCCTTCACTCTTTTTTTTTTTTTTTTTTTTTTTTTTAACAAAGATTAGTCTCAGCTGTATCAGACCCTGATTCAAGACAGGTGTTGATAGAGATCTTGGCATCTGAAAATGTAAATACTGAATGTAAAAAAGTTATTAGATTGTTCAAGGAGTGAGCACAGCCTATGGACAAGTGGATAAGGGATATGACCAAAATTGGTTCTAATGTGTACCATGCTAATATAAGTCAAGCTATAGCTGGAGGTCTACAATATCAATTCAGGAAATACGGTCATTTGTAAAGAGACTGACTGTGACCAAGCTCCTAAAGGTTTAAGATCTCAAAATGCGAAGTACTTTGTGGGGAATTTGGTCATTTGCATCAAAATTATGAGCAAGGCATTTCTAAATGCAATAGTTTTTCTAAATATAAACCACAAAGAAGGCCTAGGCTTCCAGGGGTGTGCAGGTGATGAGGCCAGGGTTGCCACTGGACCAATGAATATAGGTCCAAAGGAAATTACCCAAGATAATTTCTTCTGTTTATAATTTTCCAATACACACAGCATAATTAATAGCTTAAAACAGAAGGGGGGGGGAATATAGTAAGAATTTGTTTTCTTTAAAAAACACAGAAATAGGTCTGTGTGCTTGTTTTAATCCCAGATGTACGGATATGGGGTGTTGCCTGTGCCCTGAACTGTTCGCCACCCGATCCTACCTGTCTTTGAGGGTTGGAGGTGAGGTGGCACAGAGTCAAAGACACAGACTCCGTGAACAAGTAGAGGGTATTAAAGAACCTTGCAGCAGTGGGGCTGCTTCAGGTTGTCCACAGCAGTTGACTGATTTGCCTCCTGCTCTAGCAGGGGCATGGTTTTGCCAGCTGCAGATAGTTTCCGCAATTGTGTGGCGTTTGGAATTCTGAGAATTTTTCAGAGGGTATATAAATGCTAGAGCCTTGCTAGGTGGGTTGTTGGTGGTTCTGATTTGTTAAGTAAAGAAGAAAACAAGAAGAAGAAATTAGATATCCTGATGGCAAAGATCAAACTTGCTCCAAGGAACTTGATGCCCCCAATCAGTAGGAAGCAGTCTGATGATAATGTCCCCTTTCCAACTCCTGACTTCATTCAGGGATCTCTATCCTTTCTTCTCTATCCTTTTTCTCCCTAATTTAGTGTTACGGGGTTGAAAGGGCAGAAGAAAGAAGAAACAGGCAGGTGTTGATGCTGCGAGTACACAACACAGGATCTTTGCAGATGTTGGGGCAACTAGGCAAAGCAGAGGACTTACAACTAACTGCATTTTCTACAACTGATGTAGCCACAGTCATAGCAAGGAGGTCATCTCTAATCCTTTCCAAGTACTTTCTTCCTTGTTCTGTGTCCTATGAAAACTAGCCTTCTCACTTGTTTTTTTCTTCCCTCCCTCTTCCTTCCTTTTTCTATGTCTGACAGGTTTTCTTGTAACCTATGCTGGTTTGTTATGTAGCTAAGGATGACTTTGAACTCTTTCTGAGGTCTTATATTAAAGGCACAAGCCACCATTCCCAGCTCTTCCCCACCCCCAGAGAGGAGAGTAGGGCAATATGTCAGGCTGGCCTCAAATTCACAGTGATCCTCCCCAGCCTCCCAAGTGTCACCTCTGTTTTTGGCCCATCACTTTCTTTGCACCAACTCAAGGATGCTGCCTCCCTCCCTTCTAGGTGGGGGTGATTGTTGGCTCCATGCTCATCCCAGTGGGGACCAATGGGTGTGCTCTTGCTCAGTCCAGAAAGTTTCTCAGCAACTGCCATCTCTAGAAACTGCTTCCTGCTTTTTTTTTTTTTTTTCTGGACTTTGACAAGCACCCTGAATTCTGGTGGCATCTGTTTGTTATGTCCTCTATCTTTCTTTCATTCTTTTCTCTTTTTCTTTATTTTCTCTCTCTCTCTCTCCCCCCCCCCCCTTTTGTCAATTTCCAGGAAGATCTAAGGAGTAAAGCAAACTGCTCCAGAACTTAACAGATTCTGGTTGGGCTGAGGTCAGCCTTTTGCCAAGGGGCACTTGCTTGACACCCAGCTGAGGCTGCCTGCCTGCTTGCCCACTCAGTAATGGGCTTTTTCCTTTCTCACCCAGGGTCTCTGTCTGAAAGACACCCCCACCCCCATCATTCTGCTCTTCCCAGTCCTGCTTCTGCTTCAGGAATCTTCCCTGTATAGGCTTTCTGGCCACTGTGCAGGCTCTATTTGATTCAATTTGTTCACCTGGCTGAGCCACACTTTCCTCCTTTGCTCAACAGAGGCGATACCTGTGTCTCCCTTAAAGTTGCCAGGGATATGGATTGGTGAGGACTCACTTTAAGGGGCCCTGCCTGCAACCTGGTATATAGCAAGTGTCCAAAAAATTGTGTTGGCCACCATTTGGCACCTTTTAAAGGACACTTTGCAATTCCAGACCTTTTTAGTGTCAGGGAACATTCTCTTCAGCAAGTCAGTTGTCATCAAAAGGAACAGCCTTGTACATTTTACTGTTTTCTCCATTACCCCTTTCCTGTGTTTGTTGATTTTGTTCAACTCAGCCATCCTCTGACCCCAGTGTTGGGTGGTACAAATTGACAGTCACTGAGGCTGGCTAGTTTGTCTCATTTATTATTAAGGAACTCTGCAGTCTTCTCATTGTCTCTGGCCTCAGTGCTGTCAGAAGAGAGGAAGATCCTGTGGGAGGATCAAGGAGTTCTGGATGGTTCCTGGTGGAGGAGGGACTGCAGATTTTTCAGGGTGATAACAGAACTTTCACACCCTGTACAGATAGTCACCTGGCTTTAAGGGAATTTCAGCAATACACAGACAGAACTCTGGGTTGAAGGCTGACAAATGGGGTCTGCCTGGAAAGGAGGGCAGTAGGGGTAGCCAGGGCTGTGGGTGGAGAGCACATTCTTGGTTGAACAGGTCTGGGTGCTGGCTAGCAAGCAGCTCAGGGTCCTGCTGGACTTCACTTCCAGAGGGGAGAAGCCAGTTCTTGAGGGTTCTCACAGAGGCATATCTCTGCCACAGGTGAACGGGAAGGAGCTCTCCAAGCTGTCTCAGGAGCAAACCCTAGAGGCCCTGCGTGCCTCCAAGGAGCCCCTGGTGATCCAGGTGCTGAGACGCAGCCCCCGTCTGCGGGGGGACAGCTCCTGCCATGACCTTCAGCTGGTGGACAGTGGCACTCAGACCGACATCACCTTCGAGCATATTATGGCGCTGGGCAAGCTGCGCCCGCCCACCCCACCCATGGGCATCTTGGAGCCGTACGTCCTCTCTGAGCTGTGAGTTGCCCTCAGGAGGGCCTGGGCCCTGCCTCCAGAGAGGACATGCCACCTGGGCAGCTGTCCCCATGTGACCCACAGGCGGCTTGCTGCAGCTCTAGCCATGGTGGGGAAACACAACTCAGCTGCCACTCTTGGGCAGGAAGCAGGCTTGGCCACTAGAGCTGACCATGGCACTCAGGCTCAGAACCTCCAGGCCTCTGACTTCAGGCTTGGCACCAGCTGGCAGAAAGGCTGAGGGGAAGCCTATGTGCCTGGGACCTAGCTGCTCCTTCATCCTCTTTCCTCTTCTGCTGCCATTGTCTCTGCCTCCTCACAAGCATCTCTCCTTGAATCTTCTTGCATCCCTTGTCTGTCCCATTCTTCTACTTGCTCTGAATTTCCTCCATCCCTTCGGCTTCTTTCTTTGGCCTTCTAAGAAGGGCCTTTCATCCTGGCCTGGTGGCTATGACCATGGGAGCAGCACTGACTCATTCTGCTAATCCTACCGGGGCTGTAGGGAGGTGGTCCTGGGAACCCTTTTGTTCAGAGAGGTAGGTCATAGAGCAGTGAGCAGTCAGTCTTAACTTTGGGGCAAGGAGGGCAACCCCTCCCTGGAGACAGAAGAATGCTGCTTTGCAAAAAACTCCTGAGGGTTTTGCATGAGTGGTTACAGCACCAGAAGCAGCCTGGGCACTTAGAGCTTTGGAGAAGTCAGCTCCTGGTCTGGGAGTTGGGATGGGGAGAGCTAGGTATACCTGCCTAGGTCCTTAGGATAGATCCCTGTGAGCTCCTTTGAGAAGCATTTCCAATCCTTCTACAGCATTTGTGTCGATCAGAGAGGACAGTTCTAGAGGCAGTAGCTTGGCCATTTTTTCTAGAAAGTACATCTAGAACAGGGTTCTCTGCTTACTATACTGGGACTGGCCAGCTTGGAGCTGGGGCTAGGGTACCAAGGAAACAGATAGCCCATCTGACCCCCCCTTCTCCTGGGCAGCCCCCCCATCAGCCATGAGTATTATGACCCAGCGGAGTTCATGGAGGGCGGCCCGCAGGAGGCAGAGCGAATGGACGAGCTGGAGTACGAGGTGAGCCTAGTGGCTGGCCTGCCTGGCCAGAACCTGCAGCCACCAAGAGTCTGTGCAGGCCCACTTTCTGCAGTTCTGCCCAGGCTTGGCCCCTGCCGCCCCCTGGTGGCTGAGCCTCATGACCTTTCCCAGTAGAGAGCAGCCTGAGTCAGGGAGGGTGTGGGTGAGGTAGTGTGTTCCTTATGTCTCTGTTGGTGACTCTGTCCCACGCATGTCTGTGTCCTGTGTGTTCTGTACATCTTGTGTCTTGGGCGTTTCCTGGTAGGGAAACCACTGAACACTTGCACATTTAGGATGGTAAGAGAAGGGAACCCTCAAAGGGAAGGGCTACACACTCAGTTCAGGTAACTGAAGCAGAAGGCAAGGGGTGCTAGGGGCAAGGGTCTGGGCCAAGGCTGCAGGCATCCTTGCTTATACACTTCAGTTCTTTATACCTCTACTTCCTCCCCTACCTCTTGTGGCAGGAGGTGGAGCTGTGTAAAAACAGCCACCAAGACAAGCTGGGCCTGATGGTGTGCTATCGCACAGATGATGAGGAGGACCTAGGCATCTACGTTGGAGAGGTATGGAGAGGTGCTGCAGCAGGCTTTGGCACACAGAGCTCAGAGCTGTTCTAGTCCAGTTCTGTGGTTTTTCCACAAAGCCTGTCCAGGATTTAGGGCTGCCCAGAGGTCCTAACTACCCCCTAGGTGTCACAGTAGGTTGTTGGTGTCAAGGTCAGGGTGGCTATGGTTTCAGTATATCTAGGGAGTCAGTCCTGCTGACCCATGCCCAGACATCAAGGATTTAATGGGGCCCACCTTCCCCCCTTCTCTCCCCACTTTCTTCCCTTTGGCAGATGTCTATGTATGCTAGCACTATCCTACTAAAACTACTCTTCCAAATGGAAAAGGTCCCACTGCCCAAAACTTGCCCCCTCACCCCCCAAAAATAAAAGCCTCTGAGCTGGGTATGGGTAACTCAGAGGCACTCAGAAGGCAAAGGCAGGTAGATTTCTGTGAGCTTGTGGTTCGTTAGAGCTACATAGTGAGACTGTTTTAAAAGGGGGTATGTATGTGGGAAGTGTTCTAGAAGGATGATTCTTACTGCTTTTTCAGAGGACCTGAGTTCAATTCCCAGAACTCACATAGGATGTCTCACAACCACCTCTAACTCCAGTTCCAGAGGATCCAATACCTTCTTCTGGACTCCACCAGTACCTTCACTCAGCTGCGCACATACATGCAAAAAAACCCAACAAAAATGAAAAAATAAAATAAAGCTTCAATAAAGTTGGGGGTATAGCTCAGTGGTAAAGTGCTTTCCTAGCATACACAAGGCTATAGGTTCCATCCATATATATATATATAAAGAAAGACTTTAATGCACAGAGTATAGTAGTACAAGGGATAGAGGCAAAACCACTGAAGTGTTGGGTAGGGGCTAGGGAGCTGTTTCTGGTCACCCTGTATCTCCCAAGCTGAGGGAGCAAACTGACTTGGCTCACTGTCCCACCCCTGTTTCCTAGAGCTTAGACGCTCCTAGTTTGTGGTGAAGTGGGAAAGTGAGCAAGCCTGGCATTTGCCTTGTGAGCATCCCAAGCTGATGCTATTCTCCCACACTTACACACACACACACACACACACACACACACACACACACACACACAGAGAGAGAGAGAGAGAGAGAGAGAGAGAGAGAGAGAGAGAGAGAGAGATTGATTGATTGATTGATTAAAGGTGCCCAAGTCCCCAAGATGCATGTGTCCTGCAGGTAAATCCCAACAGCATTGCAGCCAAAGATGGCCGGATCCGTGAGGGAGACAGAATCATCCAGGTGAGCATTAGAAGTCAGGCTGCCATGCCTGCCCTGCCCTCTCCTCAACTAATTCCTAGATCTTTTCTGCTGAGAACCTGTCCTTCTACCCTGGAACCTACCATGTCCTGGGCCAAATCTCATCTCTGTTCTGCTCAACTGCCCTGAGTAGCTCCCATGTATTCCTGCCAGCACCTCCCTGCCCTCTTTACCCTCCACTTCTACTCCTTCATTCTCTGAGCACATATGCTCTTGTACAGGCCAGGCCATCCTTACCCCTAATGCATTCTGCTAATTTATACCTTCCAAGAGTTCAAGACCCTGTCCTTGGCACAGCCAGAGTCCTCCACTAGCATTCTTGTTGACTGTCCCTTGAACCTCTGCAGATTAATGGAATGGATGTCCAAAACCGAGAGGAGGCAGTGGCCATCCTGAGCCAGGAGGAGAACACCAACATCTCCCTGCTGGTGGCCCGGCCTGAGAGCCAGGTGTGTATGCCTTTCTGAAAGGGTGACACGGGGCGCCTCACAGGCTTTCTGTCTTGAAGGCTGCTGGTCTGTTTTACTTCACAGAGTCCATAGTATCTAGGGCAAAGTGGAAGGACATTGGGGAGGTCTGTAAAGTGTTGACTAGCTCATGTTTGTCTCTGCAGCTAGCAAAGCGGTGGAAAGACAGTGACAGAGATGACTTCCTAGATGACTTTGGATCTGAGAATGAAGGGGACCTTCGTGCCCAGAAGCTAAAGTCACCCCCTGTCCAGCAGGTAAGGAAGGAAGAAGGCCTAGGAGGGAAAGAGAGGGAGGAAGGAGAAACGAACTGTTAATTGTCTTCCCAGCATGGGCCTGGAGAGGAACAAGCTGTGATCTTCTTTCTAGTCTTTCTGCAGCACACTTGTCTGTGAGAACCTAACTGACTGTGTTTGTCATTTCTGTCCCAGACTGGAAATGATGAGAAGGGGGCTCCTGATGGGGGCCCAGGCTTGAGTAACAGCCAGGACCTGGACAGCGGGGTGGGCCGGACTGATGAGAGTACCCGCAATGAAGAGAGCTCTGAACATGACCTGCTGGGGGATGAACCTCCCAGCACCACCAACACTCCTGGAAGTCTGCGCAAGTTCGGTCTACAAGGGGATGCCCTACAGAGCAGGGACTTCCACTTCAGCATGGATTCTCTGCTAGCTGAGGGGGCAGGGCTGGGAGGGGCTGACCTGCCTGGGCTTACTGATGAGGAGTATGAACGCTACCGAGAGCTGCTGGAGATCAAGTGCCACCTGGAAAATGGCAACCAGCTGGGCATCTTCTTCTCCCGGGCCTCCAGTGGCAACAGTGCCCTAGATGTCAACCGTAATGAGAGCCTAGGCCATGAGATGGCCATGCTGGAGGAAGAGCTTCGGCACCTAGAGTTCAAGTGCCGCAATATCTTGCGGGCACAGAAGATGCAGCAGTTGCGGGAACGCTGTATGAAGGCCTGGCTGCTGGAGGAGGAGAGTCTCTATGACCTGGCAGCCAGTGAGCCCAAAAAGCATGAGCTGTCTGATATCTCTGAACTGCCAGAGAAATCAGACAAGGATAGCACTAGCGCCTACAACACTGGGGAGAGCTGCCGCAGCACTCCGCTGCTTGTGGAGCCTCTGCCTGAGAGTCCCCTGAAGCGATCTGCTGCTGGCAATTCCAACTTGAACCGGACCCCTTCTGGCCCTCCTGTCACCACCCACCTCAAGGGGGCTCCTTTACCAGGAAGCCCAGCCAAGTTCCGATCACTCTCTCGGGATCCTGAAGTGGGTCGGAGACAGCACACAGAAGAGCGTGTCCGCCGAAGCACCAAGACAAGCATTACTCTGGAGCGTGTGGGTCCTGAAGGTAGCCCTTACCTCTCCAGGCGCCATCGTGGCCAGGAGATAGAGCAGTACCACAGCTGTGTGCAGTTGGCCCCACCACGCACCCTGGAGGATCTGGGCCATGGCTCCTTGAGCTTGGCTAGTGGTCCTCGGGTGGGTGGGGTAGTGGCTGCAGCTGCCGAAGCACCCCGCATGGAGTGGAAGGTGAAGGTGCGAAGTAATGGGACCCGTTATGTGGCCAAGCGGCCTGTGCGAGATCGGCTGCTGAAGGCCAGGGCCCTGAAGATCCGAGAGGAGCGCAGTGGTATGACCACTGATGATGATGCAGTAAGTGAGATGAAGATGGGCCGCTACTGGAGCAAGGAAGAGAGGAAGCAACACCTGATCCGAGCACGGGAGCAAAGGAAGCGGCGTGAGTTCATGATGCAGAGCCGCCTGGAGTGTCTAAGGGAGCAGCAGAATGGTGACAGCAAACCTGAGCTCAACATCATTGCGCTGAGCCACCGTAAGACCATGAAGAAGCGAAACAAGAAAATCCTGGACAACTGGATCACCATCCAGGAGATGCTGGCCCATGGTGCCCGCTCAGCTGATGGAAAAAGGATCTACAACCCTCTGCTCTCTGTCACCACTGTCTGAGCTGCTCCAGCAGGAGCCCAGCCCAGGCCTAGAAAGCCTAACCCTCACCTTCCCTTAGAATCTAGTGTGTGTTGATGTGTGTGCTTGCACGCTGTGCTCATGCACACTCCTACCTGTTAATGTATGTGTGCACAGAACTTTGGCAATAGAAAGCCCCAAGAAGGGACACTTCTCTTACACCTAGTTCCTTTTCCCCAAGAAGCTATGCCAACAACCAGCATAGAGGCATACCCATAAAGGGCACCTCTGTGTGCATACACATGGTATTCTTGCTATGTTCTTGGAGACAGGGAAGTCAGTGCAGAGAGGTAAGGTGGACTATCCTAAGCACAAGAGTATGTCCAGCTTTATGCTGAGCACAACCTCTCCCCTCCTAGGAGCTGCAGTTATTTGTAGACAAAGGCAACCCTGAATTTTGTGGTTTTTTTTCTTTTCTGTGCTTGCCAATAGTTGTTTTCTGTTTTCTGTTTTGTGGGCCTGCTCTGGGGGCTGGCAGATCCTTTAGGCAGCCTGATAAAGGTGGACCCCACTGAGTGCTGGCTGGGAAAGAGGTTGGGGGGAGGAAAAGAGGGAGGGTTGGGTGGGAGGGAAAGGAAGAGGATTGGAAAGAATAAAAAGCAGCTGTCCTGGTGGCCTCTACTCTGAGGAGGGGGGGCTGGATCTGCCTTGGCTTTCAAGGCTTAACCATGAGGCCCACCTCTCTCGCCAGTGACTGAAGAAGAGTGAGATCACAGGGATTTTGGGCACAGCATCCATGTGAAAAGAATTTATCTTTGCCATCTGGAGCAGAGCCACTCTTCAGTGGCTTAAGCAAGGAGGGCCAAACCCAATGAGCAATACAGAAGACCTCACCTAGTCTAGAGATGATCTACTGGGAGTTGGAAGGCCTAGGCCCGATGAAAGTTGGGCTGAGAGATGCCTAGAACCTTTCCCAGGTAATGCAACTTTAAAATGTACCATTTATTTGGTGCCTCTCAGGCTTGGTCAAACTCATTGGATGATACAGGATGCCACTTTTCCCCACCTACATCTCAAGAATAAAGCAAGCTGTCTTTTTACTGTTGATGTGGACTTGTGTTCATTGCCATCATGCTATTTGTGCTGGGAAATGTCAGTACATTAGTTCCTGAATGCCCAGATTTCTACAGCAAATTAGTGGTGAGCAAGATGTCAAGATGGGTGTGAGTGGGAAATCTAAGGGCCCATTCTTAGAAGCTGAGTCCTGTTGCTGGGAAGGTTGGGTCTGAGTGGGAATACATATGACAGTCCTGTTGGTGAATAGGGAGAGAAGAGTCTTGTAGGGAGTGGTGAGAATGGGAACGCTGGGGCTAGATACTAGTTCCAGATTCTTTTAGGGGCCTCTCCTATAGTGACAGCTTTGGATTCTTTGAAAAACACAGAATTACTACATATTTTTGTTTTAATCTCAGGAGCCGGGTATGGGGCTGCTAAAGATTGTTCATAGCAACTATGATTTGACACATGCTCTAGCAGAGGCATGATTTTGCCAGCTGCAGAGTTTCTGTGATTATGTGATCTTTAGAATTAAGGGGACTTGGGAGCTGGAGAGATGGCTTAGCAGTTAAGAGCACTGACTGCTCTTCCAGAGGTCCTGAGTTCAATTCCCAGCAACCACATGGTGGCTCACAACCATCTGTAATGGGATCCGATGCCCTCTTCTGGTGTGTCTGAAGACAGCGACAGTGTACTCATATACATAAAATAAATAAGTCTTAAAAAAAAAAAGAATTAAGGGGACCTTTCAAAGGGTATACAAATGCTAGGGCCCAAGAGACGGGGTGGGTTGTTGGTTGCTGTGGGTTAGTCAAGTTATGTTTAAGTACTACAAAGAAACAAATTAACCTGATCAAACTTTTCCCAAGGAATTTGATCAGCAAGTAGTCTAATGATAACCTCGCTTCCTTTCCTTTCTATTCTTTTATTTTTTCTGCTTTCTGGTATCAGGGGGCTGAAAGAAATTAAGAACTCACTCCCTGGTCCTTCCAGTGAAGGAGACCAAGGTCAAGTATTCCTTGGGCATCCCTTCAGCTACTGGGAACTTCTGGAGTCACTCCATTGTTCTCTGATGGTGGGTTCTCAGGACCAGGAGGTGGGCTGATACTGCTCTGAAGCTTATACTCTGTTGTCTGGCTCAGGGAGAGATGGCACTAGGGCAGCTGACATTACTGGGTTACTGATAGCTTGGAACATCAACTTCACATTTGGTTGTCATTGCCATCTGGCTAGGTGGTGGAACCAGAAACAGACACAGCAACTGGTTGACTAACAGCCGTTGCCATTGCCTGACTATACAGACTACTGGCAGAACACAGAAAGTCACTTGCTATTTGTTCCTTAGCAGCCAAGGGGAGAAGCTACTGCTCCCACTTCTGGCCTTTATCCTGCTGCTTACCTGGTGTCCAATTCTGATCGTCTCAGTACTACTCCCTATTGCATCCCAGATTCATCCCAAGAACTGGGGATGGCAGAAACCCTGTCTTGGATGAACTTGAGTCATAAGCTGTGTTCATATCATCCAGGACACCTTCCAGTCCCCCAACCAACACCCAACCACCCAGAAGTTAAGGAGCCCCCACCACTCTTAGGGTATGGCCAGCTCTTTGAATAGCCTATCCTGGAGAAAGCACTAGAAAAGTGGCTTTATGCATGTGGTAGGATGCATTTACTTGGGACTTGCATCCAGCTTCTTCCCAACTAGCCTTCAATGGCAAGTAGCTGGTGTCCAGCTTGTGCAAAAAGATGACGTGGAACACTACTGCAGGGCTTCCTGGCTCATACACTAGTGAGCAGACACCTCAGTAGAGAACAGGGTACTCTTGGGGTGGGAGGTGGTTCTTCAAAAATCCAGCACTAAACTGGATGCTATGAACAGCAGCAGACCAGAAAGAAACATGGTGTGGCTAGGGTTAGGGTGCAGAGTCCAGGAGTGTTCCCTTATGCTTAGGGCAGGTGTTATATGTGACAACTTGAGGTGCATCAGCACTTACATGCAGTTTATGATCAGCCTCCACACAGGAGACACCATAAAGATTAAGGCTAGTTATAACTTGGTGAGAGCTCTGACTAAATCTGAGGGAGATTAGGAAAGGTGCCATTCCCAACCACAGGTGCAATAAGAGCCCTCCAACCCAGAGCAGTCCAAGAGACTCACAGGGTCCTGCAGCCCTAGGCTGACCACTGGAAGATTTCCTGACAAAAGCCAGAGGGTGACCCAGCTCTGCCCTGGGTACTGGTGAGTAAAGGAAGAGATGGTATTTCCTCCTCTTCTTTTTTTTTTTTTTTTTTAAGAGAGGGTTTCTCTGTGTAGGCCTGGCTGTTCAGGAACTCACTCTGTAGACCAGGCTGGCCTGGTGATTCACTGGTGAACTCAGTGATTCACCTGCCTCTGCCTTCTGACTGCTGGGATTAAAGGCTTGTACTACCACTGCCCAGTTAAGATGGTCTTATTTTAAAGAGGCCACACACTAGAAAAGAGAAGACCAAGGCCCAAGCCATGCTGACAATCAGGACAAGGCCAGAGAAAACAGAGGACACTGGGGGAAATATAGCTCTGCTCAGTATTACTATCTGCTGTGCAGGCAGACAAGGGCAGCTGGATCCCCAGCTCTCCCCATAGACACAGGAGTCCCGTGTCTTGAATGTATTCATGTCAAATAGTGACTGTTTATTGAAAGAAGCAATAGAGGGCTGAGGTTGCTGCCCTCAGGCCTGGATGTGGCTCTTTGCACTGAAAGCTAGGTAGTAGATCACTATGCCAATTGCTGCAGCCAGCACCTCCGTGGAGACCCAAGGCCCATTCCAGGTACCCTGTAAAAAAAAGAAAAAGAAAAAAAAAAAAAAGAAGACCAAAAGACAGCTCAGGGGAGTGCCAGGGAGTGGAGCAGTCACCCTTAATCACTTGTTCTCAGGACATACAGATCACTAATAGCCCAGAACCTGGGCTGCAGAGGATCAGAGCTTTTCCTTAGACAACCCAAAAAGATGAGGTGTGCCCTGTATTCTCTGCTTCCAAAACAAGGGCACTTACCCGATGGTCCACACTGACTGTGAACAGGGGTGGGATGATGGAAACGTCCTCATTATTTCTTTGAGCCTGTAAGGGAGGTGCTAGGGTCAAGAAGTGCTGGGTGGGTTGCCCAGATAAGGGAGAAATGAGCAAGAGACAAAGGAAACAGGGACAGGAGCTCAGGAAGACAACCACTTGGCTGGTCCTGGCCCCTAGAGTGCTGATGTTGCAGAAGGGAAATACAGAATGACCAAGGTAAAGAGGACTTCAGAAATGGGGCATGCCCTCCCTCCTTGGGGCCTCAGAGGAGTTCCAGATGATACTCGCCTTCCTTAGGAGGCTGTAGGACTCTTCATCGAAGAATCTGACCTCATAGGTGCCTGCATGGGCGCTCTTGTGCTCCAGGCTCCAGGACACCTGGTTGGGTGTTTGGCAAGGGGCGGGCATAGCAGATATACATGGGGGATTACTCTGCTAGTGCTGGCACAGTACCACCATGAGCAGTGCTTAAATCTTTGGTCTCTAAACCTGCTTTGAACCATTTCCCCAACAGCCCTGGATGCAGTATCCCTTACCTGATATCGACCCACATCCTGGCCACGAGTTACAGGAAATTGTTTTCCACTAACGTCGGCATAAAGAGCCATGTTCTGGATGGGGGGGGGGGGTAATAAAAGCAAGAATCACATTTTCCTCCCTTCTCTGGGCATACATAGAATCCCCATTGTGCTGCTCAAAGCAGTACTATTGACTGGGGAGGGAGAGTAGGCCAGCAGAGGGCTATATTATGTTGGTAGGGGTTGCAGTAGAAGACTCAAGAAATAGGCCTGCCACAGCCCAGAGCCATGCCAGGCCTCACCCATGGACACTGTCACGTCTTTCTTCATCTGTTTCCCTAGAGGTGAATAGAACTATATATCTCTCATAACCAGTTTATCCTAACCCACAATAAGCCTGTTAGCTGTACACAGGGGTAGGATGATAAAAAATGGCCTTGTTATTTCTTGGAGCTTGAGGAGGTGCCAAATGAGGTGTTTAACCCTAGGAGTATTGTCCCCCCAAAAGTTCCAATTTCTTTCTTTAGATTTTTTGGAAGAGCAGGTTAAGGGTTCAGGCTGGGGTTTCTCTATTTTAAACTTATAGAACATTCATACAGACACACACTCAGGCAAACTATAACCAGAAAAAAGATAGAGGGGCCTGAGCCTACTCTTACTCCCATTCCAGACATTCATCCAGGAAACAGTGGGGTGTCTACCCACAGTACTGCATGGAGGCAAAGCATACCAAGCAGGTCAGGAAAATGCTCTTGAAGTACTTGCTAGGATCTGGCCTCGCTGTGCCCTCATCTCTCCTGCACCCTGTGAATTGGAATCCTTATTCTCCCTGTTGATAGGATCCTCAGGTCACTGTCAACTGCCAGTGAAAGAGTACTGCCACCCTCATCTCTTCCCCTTCACCCTCTCTGCTGAGTCCCTACTGTCTCACCTGGACCCTGTTCTTGCAGGTCAGTGAGATCTCCACGATGAATACAGTCTCTGTAGAAATGACGGCATCTGAAGTTGTATAGTAAGAAGGGGTGATCTGGGGTTCCAGGCAGGCCTCTGCTGTGGGGAGGAGGCAAAGCCAATTTGTGTGTTCCAGGCACAAGGCAAAAGGGCTTACCCTGGCTCTGCCTCTCAGACTTGGTGAGCTGAGGATACACAAATTCTTCTATTCCTGACAAGAGGTGGGGTCTGGGAGATGGATCCTAGTACTCAGTCAGAAGTATAGTAGAAGGGGCCAGTGAGGGCTGTTGAGACAGGCCAGGGTGAAGCAGGAAAGCTCTGCAGAGGTAAGCCTTGATGCAACAACATGGGAGGAACAGGCATGTTTGAGACAGGCAGGGGGCTGATTTATTAAATTAGTATCTGAATCTATGACATGGAGGCCACAAAGCAGCTCACCTGCTCCTAGAGTACACCAGAAGCCCAGTGGGCCAAGGTAGCCTCAATTCAGAGCCATGTACTTCCTCAATAGCCTACTGAAAGCATTCTGCAGACACTAAATGGGGTGTTGTCAACACATAGGGACTTTCAAGATAAGGGTCTCTAGACCCATCCAGCTGACAGAATGTCAAGACTGGTCCTAGTGTTTCCTGAGAGAAGTAAACTCTGGGCCCAAACACCAAACCTGCCCCTATAAACTAAACACCTCCAAGGAAAAGTACTCATCCAATTCTTCTCCAAATGTGATGTCTTTTTTTTTTTTTTTTGGTTTTTCGAGACAGGGTTTCTCTGCGTAGCCCTGGCCGTCCTGGAACTCACTCTGTAGACCAGGCTGGCCTCGTTCTCAGAAATCCACCTGCCTCTGCCTCCCAAGCGCTGGGATTAAAGGCGTGCGCCACCACTGCCCGGCCCAAATGTGATGTCTTGAAAGAATGACCAATTAAGCTGGAGAAGACCTTGTATTGGCATGAATAGCAAGAGAAAAATGCCTGAGAATGGTTCTCAAAGGCTATATTCCACCAACCCTTCTTTGACCTGCTAAGCTGGACCTTTCCCTGTGGACACTATGGAGCCCCTAATAGGTTTTACAGCCAGGTTTGTCTTTTGAAGACACTGCTAACAACAGACTGGAGAATTCTCTGAGGGATGAGTAGGAGAAATGGCCAGTGGCTACCTGTATGTACAGAAACCAAATCCTCCTTAGTTCAGGCTCTCAGGTCTGAGGCACTAACAACTTTCAAAACACATGCCTGGACTACACATTGAGCTCACCCCCACCACCAGGTGTTATAAATGGCTCACAAATATCAATAGGTCTGTGGCACAGTTCAATTTTGCTATGAACGTTGGAATGGATGTACCAGGGCCTCATGAAAAGTCGAGGCTCTGGGTACTAAAAGCCCTTGCTTATTTCTTTGGTTCCCTATCTAACTTGCCTCGTGCCCTTACTCTGATCTGCCTGGAGTGTTCTTGCTCCCTCTCTTATCTTTCTCTTGGGGAAGCCTGGACTAGACAGCTTTGGTTCCTCGCTGCCAGTACTACTCTTGTGCGACTACCTTCTGACACAGGAACCAGGGATTTATCACCGTCCCTGCTGGAGCTGGAGGTGGTCGGAGCATGGTGCTGCTTTCGGGCTCTCCCAAAAGCAGACAAGGACGTTTCTTCCCGCAACCTGGTTGCCGGGTAAATGTGTGTGTGGTGCTTTGGTCGCCACGACACGACACCTATCGGGGGAAGATCCCGCCAGTAGCGACGAGTCCCGGGAAGGGCCAGATCCCTACCTCGCGCACACCCTTCCTCCCCCAGCACCACCTGCCAAGGGGCAGGGGCGCGCCCGAAACAAGCTCCGGCCAGGCCGCTACCTGAGCAGCAAGATAGGCCGGACAGCAGGAGTAGCGCCAGGGCGCCGAAAGATGCCATCGCCGCCATCGCCTCTTCTCTGCCGAGGGGAAAAGAGAGCAAGCCGCCCTGAACATGCGGAGCAGACAAGGAAGCGCGACGCGTAAGCGGCCTCAGCACCCAATCGTGCGTCGGCGGGCAGGGTCGGGCATGGTGACGTCGCTGGCGGCACTGACGTGTCCGCTTCCCTAGCCAGAGTCCCAACCGGTCGCACTTCCCTCCTTCACAACCTTCCCCTCCCCAAGATGGCGGCAACAGTGCTCCAGGCACCGGAAGGGGGCGTAGGAACCGGTGTAACCGTGCGCGTGCGTAGTGCTAGCTTTTTCTCACCCCGTACCCCGGATTTCTCGCTGTGCCCAACTGTCGCGAGAACGGTGCTTAACGTTTTGACCTGTAGAGGTCCTCACTTTTCGTCATGGCGCTGAAGGTAGTGATGGCTGCTGGTGGTGCTGCAAAGGCAATGATCAGGCCAGCTCTCTTCTGCCGTCCTTGGGAGGTGAGTGGTGAATGGGCGGTGGGACAGTTGCTGCGCTTACAGAGGGACTTAACACCCAATTGAGACCCGGAGTCGGGTAACGGCCCTTTGAGCAAACTCGGAATTCGATTGGCTGTGCAAGCCTTAGGAGGGGCGGGGAGAGGGCTGCACTCTGGGGTTCATTGGTCGTTCTGCTGTCAGCGAGGAGGTTGGCCGAAATTGACTCTGGTCTGGCTTCTCTGTGACTGGTGACAGGGTCTCCTCTGGAAGGGTTGGGAAGGTAGACCTCAGTAGCTAGGTGTCCCCTCCGTAGTGTCCTTGTGGAAGCCCTTTTGAAAAGGCCACGTGTCCTGGCCCTCCTTTCATGTACCACCAAGGCTGGTTGTGTCTGGCTTTCAGACTCAGTTCCTCCTTGGTTTCTCTCTCTCTCTCTCTCTCTCTCTCTCTCTCTCTCTCTCTCTCTCTCTCTCTCTCTCTCTCTCCCTCTCCCTCTCCCTCTCCCTCTCCCTCTTCCTCTCCCTATCCCTCCCTCCCTCCCTCCCCCCTCCGTCTCTCTCTGTCTTGTCGGTTTCTCTGTGTAGCCTGGAGCTGGCACTATAGACCAGGCTGGCCTTGAACTCAGAAATCCTCCTGCCTCTGCCTCTCAAGTGCTGGGATTAAAGGCATGCACCGCTACCATCTGGCTATCAATAATTCTTGATCCCTCCAGATCTCCTGCCTATCAAGCACCTTGATACTTGATTCTAGCCAAAAGGCCAACAAACAAGCCCAAGCCCCTGTAATGAGAGTGAACCAGGGTTCTGAGACTGGAAGCCTCTACGGCTTTGCTTTCCTGTTTCTTTCTTTGGAGTCTTGGTTAGCTGGTTTAGCTCCTGGGTAGCACTGCTTAGCACCAGAAAACCATCAACTAGCTCTGGGGAATAAGAGCTATGACCTCTAGGCCTTGCTCTTTCACTAACCCAGAACATGGCATTAGGCCAGTTCTCTTCTCTCTCTGGGTTCCAGTGAGGAGAGAGGACTTAATGTTCTCAAAGCGTTTGCTGATTCGGAGCTTCCAGAATGCCATGTTTTTTTGCCTGCAGCCTCTTCTGCTTACCACATTTCTCTCCTTGTTGTCTGGGGACGGGAGCTACATATGCTATATGAAATTCTATTTAAAATAGGGACTTCTGGTTCAGCCAGATGGCTCAGTGGGTAAAGGTACCTCCCTCCAAGCTTGGATACCAAGTTTGATCCTTGGAATTCTTGTAAAATGCAAGCAGAAAAAGGACCCCACAAAATCATCTTCTGATTGCCACACATGTGTGCTATGACTTCTTCCACACTGTTGAGGAAAGACCAGCAGAATATAGAGGATTACCAGAGGCCCTGATGGCTCCAGCATCGAGGCTTCTGTAAACTCTTAGTAAAGACCTTTCCTCCTGAATGTTTGTGTGCCTTTGTTGGGATGGGACTAGGTAGCAGTGAAATGATTGGTAGCCAGGTAGGTCTTTGCCCTGATACTGATTGTCCTGGGTATAGTAACCCATATTGAGAACTCAAGGTCTTGCTTGAGTCCTGCTGGTTGACATCCCCTGGAAAATCATGCTATCATTATTGGCAGTTGACCAAACACAAACATGACAAAAAAGCCTTAGGAAAACATCAAGTATGGGAGCTCATCAGCAGGAGATTGAACCACCCTGGACCTTTGTCTTTCTGCAGATTAGCTAAGGATGATGACTGAGCAGATGATTTGTGCTCTCCTCAGCCTGCCTCATACTGGGCTTCTTTGATTGGACAACTTGGACTCAAGAGGAAGAACTTTGTAACCCCCTAAAAGAAACTACCCATATCTGTATATAGCAAAATCAGGGGCCTGTGGTTGGGAAGTTTTCTAGAACTGGGACAATGCCCCCTGTAACATCTGGCATAGGAGGCAGCTGTGGGATAGAGTCAGCCCTAGCAATGATGTTGCCATCTGTAAACAGGCTGCACAGATTTTGAGCCACACCTGGTGTAGGCTCTTAGAAGGCTGGATCATTGCCACAGCTGAAGTCCAGGAGGAATTAACTACTGGAAGTTACAGGAGTCATCCTTGCATCTCCCAAGGATGCTAGTCTTGAACTCCGACTGAGAGGCTGATAGAGTGAAGGGTGGTGTACTTTAGCTCATCTCCATTCTGCTGGAGCTTGTGAACAGCTTGAATACCTCCTTTTGGTTAAGTTTTTCAGAAGTCAAATGTTGTTGCCTCCATTCTATGGATTGACTAATTCCCCCCCCCCACACACACACACTTTTGTTTTCTGAAGCAAAGTTTCATGTAGTACAGACTGCCCTTAAGATCTCTCTGTATGTGAGGATGATCTTGAATTTCGGATCTTCCTGCCTCTACCTTCTAGGTACTAGGACTACAGGTGTGTGCTACTATGCCTTGCTTCTGTCCATGGATTTTGGATGTAGATCCAAAGCCATGTCTAGAGTAGCAGATGGTGGGTTTGGTCTCCGATATCCTTGGTCTCCGATATCCTTGGTCTCCATCTGTTTCTTCATTTTCTGATGTGCTTATTCACCTAGAAAATGTACCTTGTGGTCCCAGCTCTGGACCAAGTGCTGTGCTTGATCTTGAAGTGACAGTAGAGGGTGAGACAAATATGTACTCTGTTCTCATAGGCTAGGAAGAGAGAAAGGAGGTGATAATCAGGTAGAGTGATGTCTCTTAGAGGAGTAGTGGGTAGGATATAAGTAGAACTTAGCAGTCTAAGGAGACTCCTAGGAGGAGGGGCAATCTATGGTACCTTCTCAAGGAAGGCATGGAGACCCTACAGACAAGATGAATCTGATATTGGCAAGTACTAGAAAGAAAACAAATATGCATATGGCTGCATATATAGTGAGGGACTCTTAGGGCTCAGTCCTAGTGGTCAATCTTCCTACCTCTTGGCTTGGGCTACTGAGTGGTATTCCTGCATTGCTAGTGCCTAGGTAACTGCGTATCTTGTAACTGTGGGCCAGGGAAACCCAGAGGGGAATGGTCAGACTCTACCTGAGCTTTCTGGTCTTTCTGAAAGAAAGCATGACTCTTTAGAAAATGGCTACAGTGTCTCAGCTATTGGATAGAACACTGTGCTGTCTGATGGGTGAGTGGCAAAGAATCCTCAAGTTACAGGGAAGAACTTGGCTGTACCTTGCCACTACTTCCTCAGGTACTCCTGAGTGGGGCACAGCAGGGAGGGGAGGAAACCTTTCCTGTGGAGCTGAGGACATGGCCTCTCCCTACAGGACAGTGGGTCACTTCTTAGGACCTGGTCCATTTGGCCCAGACAGCTTTTTCTCTGAAACTGTCAGAGTGTCACTAGCCTGGCCAAACATAGCTGCCTCCCACTCATGGGATTGGCGACATTTACCAATCATCCAGGCTATATCACAAAGCAGCTTACAGTCCCTTGTGAAAGTATCTGTCATCATTCTTCCAGAAATGACTGTATTTTTCTAGACATTTGATTTTTTTTATTTCTGTTCTGAAGGACCATTTCCTAGGGGTAACAGTGCTTACCTCAGGGCAGTCGTGTGCTATTTCCTCCTTACCTTTCCATTTGCATTTACTATACTGACCATGTATTAGCTTTGTAATAAGGAAAAGCAAGGGAAGACATGAAATTATTGCTCAGAGTTGGTGGCTTGCTGAGATTTTTCTTTTGCAATATGTCAAGTTTGCCAGTCTCTCTCCTTATACACATAACAACAATAACAACAACAACAATTGGCCAAAAGAGAATCAGAAGCCAATACAAAAGTAGGATGGGGACATACAGTTCTGATTTTAAAGACAAGGCCTTTAAAATCACTGTCACTGTGATTGACCTGGAACTCACTATGTAGACCAAGGCGTTGAATTCACAGAGATCTATTTGCCTCTGCCTGCTCCGTGCTGGAATTAAAACTTCGGTGCCTGGCTCATACAGCTTTTATTATATTGACCCACAAGGATAGTGAAGTGTTGGGGCAACTTTGTCTGATGTTCCTGTGGGACGGTTGTTGAGAATAGGGGCTTTGGAATGTCCTAGACACATTATGAACTGTTGTTTACTGGTATCAGTTTCTCTCTGCCAAGAGCTAGGGTAGCTCTTGCCAACTTGAGTTTTGGAACTGGACAACTAACATTGACATCTGGGTTCTCTTTGACAGGTTCTGGTTGCCCATGAGGCCCCCCGAAGGAACATTTCCTCAGTAAGTACCTGCCTTGGATGTGTGTTTATATATGAACACATACATGTGGGGGAGAGCTGTAATCATGTATTTCCATGTGTGCACAAGTGTGTGTGTGAACATAATGTGTGTGTATGAGACTGTGTGTATTAGGTGTACATATGCCCATGCACACATGCCTTGTGTCTTTGCTCCCTGGCTTCCTGGCCTCCCCTCCAAGGCATGGTCTCCAGAGGTCACTCACACCTCCCCTTTCTCTGAGATGTGTTAGACAGCATCCCCAGGGAAAAGATCCCAGTTCTTTAGTTACAGCCTTGTTCCTCCAACCTTGGCTGATCCATGTCTTCTTCCTTTCTGTCTTCCCTCTAGCAACAAACAATTGTGAGTATTCTCTGTATTAGATTTGAGGGGTTCTTAGTTGCTTTGGGGTTAACCCAAGTCCAGGTGGGCTTGAGGGGGTGGTGGATGCTGATAAGGAGCTCTAGGACAGCAACTCTGCCTTGGCTGGCCTGTGGATTGGTGCTGGTGGGAAGAAGGGAACTGACTCACACCAGGGTGCACATTGGGATATCCAAAAGGGCTTACCTTCACCCTCTCCCTTCTTCCAGCCTCCATCTGCTAAGTATGGTGGGCGGCATACAGTAACTATGATCCCAGGGGATGGCATCGGCCCGGAGCTCATGTTGCATGTTAAGTCTGTATTCAGGTATGGAGGGCCTGGACCTTGCCTTTTCTCCCAGGGAAGATTGTATCCCAGACTCAGCTGGAAGCCCCCAAGAACTTTGTGGCCCTCTTGTTTGGTATGAGTGGGCCCAGTTCCCTCTTAGCTGGAGCCAGGTCAAGGTGGGAAGCAGCAGGGGAAAAATTGGTATAGGCTTCAGGAGGGGGTGTGGAAGGCCCTAGGCTAGTATCTTTAGCCTGACTCTACTGCAGGCATGCATGTGTGCCAGTGGACTTTGAAGAGGTGCATGTAAGCTCCAACGCTGATGAAGAGGACATCCGCAATGCCATCATGGCCATCCGCCGGAACCGTGTGGCCCTGAAGGGTGAGCTCAGGGGCCAGGTTGGGGTGTTATACATGATTCCTTTTGCCTATATACTGACTTTTGTGGGTCCCCATGGCTCCAATTTCAGGGATTTTCTGATTCTTGATGACTCTTGTTCTTGGCATCTGAGTAGAAGTTTTTGTGGGCCTGTTGACAGCATGACTCTGTTATCTCAGTAGCCTGTATAAGCTTGCTCAGTGGCTTCCTCCCACCCTCCTCTTCCTTCACTTCACCTTGCCTCTGTTAGAATATGTTTTAACTCATAATTTTTCTTCAAAAGATCAGAGTTGTAGTTTGCTCTTCTACCTGCTGCCTTGGCACCAAGTGGCATAGTCATGGACATAGGACAAGGATTATAGCAATCTTTTCTGGGTTTTACCTTGGTATTGTGCACATCCTTAAACATCAATCATTCTGTGAACTTTAGCCCATCCACTGCTTTGTGTGAGGAATATGTTGGCATTAAATTGGCCTTACATGAGCCACAGAATGCCATAAGCACTCTGGGTGAAGTGAGTCTGGGCAGGGAATAGCTTGGGGGTTGGGGCTTTTCTGTTTGTCCCTATCTAATTACCTTTCTAGCAGATAATACCTTACTGACCTCACTGGCCCTCTGGTTTCTTTCCTCTAGATGCCTGGGCCACGGTCCAGACATGCTATGGCCTAGTTGGGACATTTTACAGGCAACTTCCATCTGCTTCTGAGCTAGGCATGAGTAGCACCTCAGTTTGGGGCCTGGCAGTAACCCTAACCAAGGTCTCTTGGCCAGCTAGTTTACATACACCCCTTCCCTTGTGGAGTTCACAATGGCAGTTACATCCTAGAGTTCAACAAACTATTTTGCTTCTGAAAATGTTCTTCTCCAGTTGGATCAACCTTTGGTGAACATTTCCTGGACCAGGTAGGGGAATATGTCAACACAGCTGAGCCCAGAGGATTCCTCTCTAACTTGCCTATCTTGTTTGCTTTTGTCCTGTAGGCAATATCGAAACAAATCATAACCTGCCACCATCCCACAAATCCCGAAACAACATCCTTCGGTGAGAGCCATGTACATAGACTAGTGGCTTGGTGAAGGCTAGGATGGGTTGTTCTGGCATTCATGACCCTGGTTAGTTGCTAGTTGAGCCTGTTTTGACTTTTTCCTTGTCACTCTCCCAGCACCAGCCTAGACCTCTATGCCAATGTCATCCACTGTAAGAGCCTGCCAGGAGTGGTGACCCGGCACAAGGACATAGACATCCTCATTGTACGGGAAAACACAGAAGGCGAGTACAGCAGCCTGGAGCATGAGGTAGGCAAAGCTACTTGACCCTCTTGGGTAGGTGACAATTATTACGGCCAGGGTCAGAGTTGAGGAGAGAACTTCAGAAACGAGGTAAGGTACTGCCACTCAAAGGGCTGGAAAGCCAGATATACTTAGTAATAAGGCTGCATCCTCTAGTACTCCCATCAAGCCTTTTGTCCTCTGGCTTCTTCTCAGAGCGTAGCAGGAGTGGTGGAGAGCTTGAAGATTATCACCAAAGCCAAGTCCCTGCGCATTGCTGAATATGCTTTCAAGCTGGCCCAGGAGAGTGGGCGTAAGAAAGTGACGGCTGTGCACAAAGCCAACATCATGTATGTTCACTCCATACTCTCCTGCCTATTTTGAGTAGTTCCAAGGCAGCTGGAAGAGCCACATACAGAGCTATGTCCTGTTGTTCCTGAGGCTCTATGTCTCACTACACTGCATCCATAGGGGAGGTGAGATAGATGGGATTATGCTTGTTTTTCCATCTGGAGAACAGGTTACAAGTTAGTCCTTAGAGTTCTATGACTCTCTGTATACCCTGACTCTCCAGCTGACTGTAGTGAGAGGTCAAGCTGGTTTCTTATATCCCCCATCATCTAGGAAACTGGGTGATGGACTCTTCCTCCAGTGCTGTAGGGAAGTAGCAGCCCGCTACCCTCAGATCACCTTTGACAGCATGATTGTGGACAACACAACAATGCAGGTAATTAGCCCAGCTGGCTCCATAGCCTTCTGCTCACCTTTAGTTCTCATGGCTTCTACAACCCAGTTCACTTCTTTTCCCATAGCTGGTATCCCGGCCTCAGCAGTTTGATGTCATGGTGATGCCTAATCTCTATGGTAACATTGTCAACAACGTCTGTGCAGGGCTAGTTGGAGGCCCAGGCCTTGTGGCTGGGGCCAACTATGGCCATGTGTATGCAGTATTCGAGACAGTGAGTAGCCAGACACAGCTCTGCTGTCTTTCTCTTTCTCTTATAGTGGCCTTGTGTCAGTTGGTATCCCACAGTGTTGTGCAGCCATTGGTACTGCTTAAAGGCTAAAGGTTTCTAAAGGAAACTCAGACCCATGAGCATCTCCCTGAAGCCCTAATATGCCTTCATTTGCTGTGTCTGGGATATGCCTCTCTTTGGATATGGTAGATGAATAGAATCATCTACCCTGCATTCTTATATTTTCCCAACTACTTCTTCTTCTCTTTACCAGGCTACGAGGAACACAGGCAAAAGTATTGCCAATAAGAACATTGCTAATCCTACTGCCACACTGCTAGCAAGTTGCATGATGCTAGACCACCTCAAGTAAGTGGGTTCCTAATGTCTGATAATGAACCCTCTGACTAGCCCCTAGGCACTGAGAATCAAAAGCTTGTTCTCTTCATCCTCTAGGCTCCACTCCTATGCCACTTCCATCCGCAAAGCAGTCTTAGCATCCATGGACAATGAAAATGTAGGCTCCTCTTGTCTCCTCCTTGTCCCGCCCCTAGTCTCCCCTCATCTACCCCATGTTATACTGGTCTGACCAACCCTATATGCTTCAGGCAGTGACTAACACTGGCTGTGACTGTAAAGGAAGGGTGGTGTCAGGTAGGGTAAGGTTTCTGGGCCTTATTTAGAACTGGGCCTCTTGGTACTAGTTTTTTGCCTTTCCAACTATAGGAAACAGTGGGTAGCCCTAAGACACCATGGGGTTATGGCAGATGTTGGCCTGATATGTCCAAGCTTCCTGTTTTCCTACAGATGCATACCCCAGACATTGGAGGCCAGGGCACCACATCCCAAGCCATCCAGGACATCATTCGTCACATCCGCATCATTAATGGACGGGCTGTGGAGGCTTAGCTATCCCTACAGTTTGCTCAGCTTGTCTGTAGGACTCCCTTCTCACTTTAGCACTCCAGCTAGCTTGGGGGACAGGATCCAGAATAAAGCCACTTCTGTTCCAGAATTTGGCCCTGTTCTTCCCTTACTCCAAGACACTGGCATTTCGGGTTCCTACTTTATTAAGAAACAAATAGGCAGTTTTCCCCATTTAGGACCTTCTAGAAGGATCACAAGTAGAGAGGCTGAGATATGGGCCTTGCCCCAGCATCTCATCCTGCCATGGGGGGTAAGCACAATAGCACCCAGCAGGATGGGAGAGGAGCTCCCACAGGATGGAAGAAGTTGCCTGCTTTCCCTCAAGGCACCGAGAGCTAGCATAGCCCCTATTGTCCACAGCTACAACAAAACCTAGGGATTAAGCCAGGGGTGCTGGAGGCAGTCGGCAGCACTGGCCCGCTTCTCAGGGATGTACTCCATCATGGGCAACAGGAAGGCACTGAACTGTGTCGCCTGCTCCAGGGGCCATTCGTACTTCTCCATGAGCACCTCATATAGGCCCCAGTGCTTGAGGTTGTGGATGTGCCGCAGCTCTCCTAGAGGGTGAGCAACATTAGGCATTGTCCCCAGATAGGCTGATACCTGTAGTGCCCACAACAGGCACCTATTGTTCTCTCTCAGAATCAAGGTCCTTGACCTTCCCTCTGCTCTCCTAGTCCCTGTGGCCTAAATGTACTTAATCCCCACCTCTACGGTTGAAAAACTCCCGTGAATATCGGCCTGAGAGGGCAAAAGCTGGAGGGATGTCTCCTAGAAGTTCCACGATATGAGCAATGTGGTCTGTAGGCAAAGAGAAGGTTGGGAGTTGGGATAGGGCAGCTGGAGGTCCTGAAGCCAAGACCAGGGCCTGCCTCCCCTACCCTCATCACGACTGTAGTCTTCTCCAGAGTGAGGCTCAAATAGGTAGTCACCAGTGGCCAGCTCAAAAGCCTGGAAAGAAGGGGAGAAGTGAGGCTGTGGCAGGTGTCTGGTCCTAGGCATGGAGGCAGCTAAACTAGCATACCATGCATGCTGTGCTCCAAATGTCAGCTGGGGGACCATACTCAGCACCAATCAGCACCTCCACGGCCCTGTACTGCCGAGTCTGAATATCCTCAGTGAAGTGCTTGTGCTGGAGGAAAAAGGAGCCCCCTTGGGAAAAGGAGCCTGGTCCCAGGCTAGCCTGCCCCCACAGCCTACTTCTGCTTTTTGGTTCATGAACCTGAGCACCATGGAGCTCACTCTGATTCTTAAAGTTCCTCAGATGTCCCAGGAGGAACTTTGTCTAGGTGACCTGAGGATAGCCCCTTTCTAGTGGCCCCTGACCATTGCTATGGGCACAGTTCTGGCCTGGCAGGACTCTGCTGCTTGGAGAGAGCAGCAAGAAGCAGCTCTTAGATATATTAAAGGAGATAGACCTAGGGTAGGGCTCCTCAAGACCAAGTACCCTCTCATCCCAAGGTGTTCAGCATACCACCCAGCAGGCGTTGCCAAGGTCTGCAATCTTGATCTTGATCTTGTCTGCATTTTGGGGCTCGAGGGGGTTCACCAGGAGGTTGGAAGCACCAAATGGTGCTGAGAAAAGAAGAGGAGGAAGAGAGACTGATCTGGCCCTGCTCTTCCTGGTCCTGTTTGTCTACTACCCACTGTACCCCACACTTACTGCTAGGAGACAGGAGACCCCCAGTCTCACGCTGATTAGATGAACCTGAGAGGATGGAGTAGGAAGCCGTGGAGAACAGGGACCCTGAGAAACCTGAAGTCTGCGAGCTGGGACTAAGGCTGCGTTCCCCCCCAAGCACAGGGGAGGAAGAGGCTGGAGAAGGGCCAGCCCTGGTGCCCTCTGGGTGGCAGCCTGAAGAAGAGGTGGAACCGCTGCCCCGTTCTAGTCTTGAGCTGGAGTCTGGGGAGAAGGGGCAGAAGGGCACATGAGTAGAAGCCTGTAGCCCACATGCAGGCTTAGTGGCCCAGTGCCCTCTCTGGCCCCTCACCCTCAGCTTGTACTGCGGCCTCCATAGCCTCCAGCCTCTGCAAGTCCCTCAGCCGCTCCTCCAGCAGCCGCTTCTGTTGCTTTCTTTTGCGCCTCATCTTCTTCCTCTTGTTTTTGGACAGCTTACCAGTCTGCTGCCAGAGTCAGGGTCACCCCCCAGATCTCCTTGCCCAGCCCTGAACCCCAGAACTAACTCGCATGGGTATCAGAATATGGGTGCTATCTTCTGTCTCACCTTTAGTCTCAGCCCCTGATCCATTTCTCTGCCTCTCCTCATATCCCCCTACTCCTTAAAGCTTTGTGGTTTGGGGAGAACCTGATGGGCCTGCCAGAAACTGCTCCTTGTCTACTCCCAGACCTAGATAAAGCTGCCTGAAGTAGCCATGTGGGGAAGACACAGTATCCTTCCATTGAGGTGGTAGTTGGCCCATTGGCCACCAGAGGCAGTTTGGAGCACATGATCCATTCTGTCTAATCACTCTCTTCTCAGGTACTCTGCTTTTTAGAAGTTCAAAAGGTGAAATAAGTGTGGCTGAGGAGCCAAGCTCTGAGTTCATGGCCTCATCTGGCTTGTATTGGAAGAAGAGACAGGGAAAGAAGAGTTGCCACAACTTACCAAAACCTCCTGGGGGGCAGTGCTGACTGGGTTTGAGGGGTAGGGAGAGAAAAAACAATAGTAATTCAGGTAGGGATTGAGCTCCAGAGTCTTGGTGTCAGTTCCCACACATGCTCTTGGTACCTGTGGAGCGGGATGGGGGCTGGGCCCCTGACTGCTGCCACTCCGTGGCTTCAGTAGCCAGGCGCCTGATGTAGGCATCTCCAACACACAGTAGGATGTTCTCAGGCTTGATGTCCGTATGGATGATCTTACACTTAGTATGGAGGTAATCCAGACCATGCAGCACCTGGCAAAAGATACAGCTGAACCCCAGCAGCCATGCCTAGCCAACCTGAGCAGTGTGGGGGCAGAACCTACCTGTCTAACGATGCTCTTAACACAGGGCACAGGCAGACCCTGGTAGTTGGACTTGATGATCCACTTGAGGAGCTGGTGGCCCAGGACCTCTAGCACCATGCATACATCTGGACCTGGAGTGAAGGGCAGTAAGCAACACAGCTAAGGCACAGGCTTACCTACCCTCCATCATGGAGGAGCACCTAGAGTCCAGAAATGTAGGGGTCAGGGAAGTAGGGCTTTCCCTGGACCATCTTGGTGGTCACTACTGTCCCAGTTTATTATTTAGAATGTTTCTGTCACTGGCAAAGATGTGCCAGTTGGGATGGTACCTCTTGTCATCCTACCGATGTCTCACTCCAGCCTTACTCATCTGCCCAAGTAGGCCTCAAAAGTAGCCTTTTATATTTGGGAGTCACTCAGCAGATAATCACAGGTTATTTGATAGTCACAGATAATCACTGTCAACCTAATTACCAGTGTTCCCCCTACTCAGAAACACAAGTGCCCTAAGGGATGGAGTTTTATATGTTCTTCCTTCAAGGGCTCAATCCCATGGTGCAATGTGACTCTTTGACTGCCATATTGCTCATTCTGCAAAGGATACGGACTCCATTAACTCCTGAGATCCTGAAGTCATCGATAAGTTGAACAATGGTCTCTCTTTTGGGGTCACTAGGGTCACTGTCCCGGACCTGGAACAAAAGGCAAGGAGCCACAGATGACTCTGACCTGCTCCTCAACAGCTGCTCTGCTCATAACCCCTGAAGCACTTCTGGCCCCCTTTCCCAGTGCAGCTGGGGCCCACTTGAAGAGAGCCAGCTGCCTCTTTCAGGCCTCTGCTCTCCGGGTCCTTTTACTTGGCAGAGCCAGCTGGAGCCTGCCTCTTCTGGGAGCCCCGCCCCACTCTGCAGGGCCCCAGCAGGCCCTGCACCCACATTGCCAGGCCCAAGGCAGTTTAAGGGGCCGGGAACAGTAGGGGAGGCGCCTCACACATTTCAGGAGCTTGATCTCATCCACGGCTGTCTCTGTGTAATGTCCTGCGCTCTTCACTACTTTCAGGGCCACAAAGCGCTTGCGCCTGTAATATGGAGACCCCCATAGGCTGCCAGACCTTGCCAGAGTCACATGGTCACGGTGGTGGCTTCAACCAAACCCACGGGCAGATCCCAGCCACTCACTGAATATCCCAGCAGAGCCAGACAGTAGAGAAATGGCCCCAGCCTAGCTTTCGTACCACATGGTACCGCCCATTGAACAAATCACCGATCTTCACTGGGTAGTAACCACCTGCAGAAGGGAGCCAATAGATCAGAGTAAGACTTCTCTCTCCCCTATACCTCAGTATCAATGTCCTGCTGGTCACCTGTCTCACGTGGGCCTAGTCTTGGCAACTTTTTACTCCCAAGCTGTCCTGAGCCCTTGCAGTGGCAATCTGGCTGGCCACATGCAACCAAGGTCAGGCCTTACCCTTGCAATAGTCCTTAGGGTCTTCCTGCTCCTCATCATCGGAGCCCAGAAGTCCCTGCAGCAAACGAGGTGCTGGTATGGCTGGAGCTAATTCAGAGCCTGAGGACTCAGGCCCACAGGAAGTCTGAGAGCTGTGGGTGAAGAGGGAGGATGCAGACAGAGCTCACAAGGTGCAGGGGACCCCAGTCTCCCCAGCCTGGACATACCTGCTGCTGCTGCCACCACAGTCCACACCACCACTACCACCGGCACTGGCACTCATCCTGGTGTCGCAGCCCAAAGCTCTGGTGCACTGGACCGCTATTCCTGTGGGGCCCAGCCGTGGCCAGTGCATTTATAGCTTCTGCCGCTGATCTCACCCGCCTTTATAAATAGCCTCCCAGCTGCTCAGCTGTGGGCAAGGTATGCAGCACAAGGAGGGAGAGTACACTGATGGCAGCCCTGGAGAGCCGAGCCCCTAGGCCGAACACCCGTCCCCCCCCCCCCCATTTTCACCCACACTCTAGAGACAGAGGGAGCCACCAAGCTGGGGTTATGATAGCAACTCAGTCTCTAGGCTGATTCCCCACAGTATAGGACTAGCTAAGGAAGACATCTACATGGAGATGGAGCAGTCTGGAGTTCCTGTACTCTAAGGTTGTAGGGAGGGGAGACTCCTATGAAGGAATGGAGTTGATATGGTGACAGGGTCCTTAGGCTGAGCTCTCTTCAAGTGCTGCAGGGTACTTGATGCATTCTCAAACTTCCCACTTAACCCGTGTAAGTATCCTTTTAGAGGTGACCCCCACCAATCCCATCTGAACCCCATGCTATGCTCATTCTCAAACATGATCTCAGATCTTTTCTAACTCATAGACATAACCCCCCATACAGGTGGGAGCCCAGATCTCCCCTTTATGTGGCTGAGTATGGGTCAAGGGCAAAAGCTAAAGGGAACTCATTCTTCCCATCAGAAGCAAGACCCCTCAGAGTTGCATAGCATCCTCTAGCTCTAGAGCTGGCCACTTCTGCCTTGCTGTCTCCATCAACATTTGCAGGTTCCCATTTGGGCCAACTCTGCCATATCCACCAGGAGAAGAAAAAACTCACAGTTGTTGCCCATGAGCTATTTGGTAACTGAGAGATTCTGTGCATCTTGAAGGACCAGAAAACATTAAGTCTCCAGAAACATTCAGGGCACACTGTGCCAGCATGCTACAGAATACTAGGACCTGGGAAAACAACTGAGAACCTTATGTGGAGTCTATGGGTGCCACTGGAGAGCTCCAGAAAGGTGGACAAGTACTTTTGCTCTAGGCTTTCTAAAGTTGGTAGAGTACTTCATAAACCAGTTATGGTGGAATGTGCCTGTAATCTCAGTACTCAAGAAGTACTCAGAAGTTCCAAGTTATGCTCAGCTACATAGCAAGTTCAAGGCCAGCCTGGAATGCATGAAACCCTATCTTTAAAAATTAAAAATGGCCTGGAGAGATGGCTCAGTGTTTAAGACTATTGGCTGCTATTGTCCAAGTTCAATTCCCAAGACCCACATGACATCTTACATGTCTACAACTCCAGTTCCCAGAGGATTGACACCCTCTTCTGGCCTTCCTGGATACCAGACACAACAAGGAGTATATAGACATACATGTAGGCAAAACATCCATATACATAAAATTAAAACAGAATGAGATGAGAGTGTGATGAGAGTGTGATAGAGCCTACTCTAATTGCTTTTAGATGAGAATAAAGGGGCAAAAGTGAAGATAGGAGGCTAGCCAGAAACTTCTAAATGAAGTGGAGTGGCAGTGGCAGTACTTATCTCAAGGTAGGAGATACTTTGTCCAGTGTCCTATGATAAGAAAGAACTGGTAAGGGTGGGGCAAGTATAGATGGAGAGGACAGTTCCCTGCAGGGCCTGGGAGGTTAGGAAAGGAGGGACAGGGCAAAGTATGAAAGGGGTAATTATCTCTTTTTCCCCCAAGGGTGCCAGATTGGACCACTGGACTAAGGGCAAAGGTATATAGAAGAAAGGCTTGTAGAGAAGCCCTGTGCAGAACCTGGGCATGTCTGGGAGTGAACCCTGGCATTGGGAGAAGTGGCATCCTTGAGCTAGAAGGTAGGGATGTAGATGGTTCCCCTACAATCCCCACTCATGCCTCTCACCTCAGCTCCAGGTAATACTGAGAGCTGACACTTGGCAGGAAAAGGCAGGGGTGGCAGATTGAGATTGTTTTTAAAAAGATGTGTTTCTACTTTATTTCCAGATGTGATTTTCCAGCAAGCAAATAAATACAGTGGGAAAGAGAGTAGGGATCATTATAAATTAGAATTAAGCAGATGGGGGCAGTAGGCACTCTAGATAGCCTTGCTGACCCCCTCCTCAGTCACTGCTTAGTCAGGGTCATATGGTACTTTGGTGGTGGATCCTGCTCATTGTTCTATAAGTTGGCAGGTCTCAGGTAATCACTGTGGCCCTAGTTCACAGGTCAGTCACTTTGTACTCCACCAAGGCAGCGACCTGCTGCAGGCGGCAAGCCAGCTGCATCTTCTGGGCCACGGGGTCCTCCTCCAGGGCACTGATAATCTGTCAGGACAGCAGAGTGCACCTGCTTGAAATTCCACCCCCTCTGCCCATCAACTGAGGGCCATCAGGCCTTTTTCCATCTCTACAAGGTCCTGGGGCAATTGAATAGGGGTTGTGCTCTAGACCTGCCCAGGGAGGCGTAGGTGAAAACCAAGACCATTTCCCAACCTGGACCCTTTCAGCACAGAATGGCTCCCATCCTTTCTTCCCTCTATCTGGATTGGGCCACCCCCAACCATCCCTTCCCAACACTGTCAGGGAGGTTCTGTGGGCCATTGTCTTGGATATATCTCTTCCAAGTGCCTGCCCTCTCCCCTCAAGTGTTTTCTGGCCTCACCTGGTCATAATACCTGTGGATGTGGTTGTAAAGTTCTCGAAGAGCCTCCAGACAGTGGGGAGCACAGGTATAATTCTATGGGAAGCATGTGAGGCAGACCTTAAGACCCAAGGCTCTCCACTTCTGCTCTGCCAGTTACTTTCCCCCTAAATGTGGAGGACTGAGTCCCTTGGGCCATGTCTCACCCCAGAGAGTTCAGCCAGAGCTGAGTTCATCTCTTGATAGCTCGCTGGAGAGCTCTGGCGAATGTCCGCATAGTACCTGGAGAAGTCAGCAGGGTTAGGGACCTGCATCTCTGATCCCTGGCCCCAAAGGTTCTGATACTTACTTCTCCACCATCTGCTTGTAGCGAGGGATCTCCCGGGCGTAGAGCAGTTTGTTCACTGGGGAATCCTACTCCAGGTAGAGGAGGTAAGAGGTGTAAACAGGGAGGTAGCAGAACCACCACATACACTACCATCTCCTACCTCCAGGATGCCATCCCTCTTAGCACCCAGGCTCTGCACTGGGTTTCCCCACAAACTCTTCTTCTTCTATTTGCCTCTGGTGTCCTGCTTCTGCCCTCACCCGGCCCACTTTATGCTCCGAGACCATGCAGGAATCGATGAAGGTCTGTGCAATGACAGCCAAGATGGCATCCTCGTTGTCTGACACTCGTACATCAAAGATGAGCTGTGGATTCTTCAAGGCATTCACCCAGAATCGCAGCAGTAGGCTGAAAGCACAGGTCAGGTGTGGGAATGAGGCCTGACCTGCCATTGTGGCCTTTCCCCCTTGTATTCCAGCTCCCCACTCCTCCACATGGATGTCTGTCCTGGAGCTGGGTACCTAGGCAGCAGTGAACTGAGGCGTTGTTTTCCATGGGAAGCTGTCCTCATGGCCCAAGTGATCTGAGCCTGGACCCTCCTATTATTAGTCTAGGCTGTATGTAGAGTGAGAATAGAAATTCAGGGTGATACTATAAAGTCTGGGTTCCTATCCTGGACCTGCTACCCTGTCATAATGGTCTTGTTCCTCTGAAATTCAGTAGACCACCCACACGGTGGGAAGGAGAGAGGTCAACAGGAAAGGTACCTGTTTGTCTTCCAAATGTGCAGGGTCTCTGGATCTTCAATGCCATGTTTCTCTGCCAGCTCATCCAGGAAGTCAAATAGGTACTTAACAGCAATAGGCACAGGCCGATTCATGCTAAGAATGGCCTGGAAGGTGTCATCAACAAACTTCTGCAGGGTACCCTGTAGGGTTATGAGGACCATGTGAAGGCAGGGTGTAAAGGGGACTATCACCTGCCTCATCAGAACCACACCTCTTCCCAAGCTCAGTCACAATTCCTTGACAACCCTGCTCCATTGCCTGACTACTCTGGTCACACCAACCTTCATTGAAAGTAAACGAGTAAGATAAATTTCAGGAATGGCCTTGGCTCGTGCCCGTTCTCGTTCTCGTTCCCGGAGGCTGCTGCGCCGCACTTTGGCCCCTTCTGTCTCCTCAGTGGCCTTTACCAGGTGCCAGAGCCGAACTCCACCTTCCTCACCATCTTCCAGCATGGGTGTGTCTAAGAGCACAGAAGCTTGGCTTCTGTCTTGTGCTCCTGCCCTCAACATGCAACCAAAGATACACAACTCACACTTCTCTTGGGATGGAGTGAGGAAAGAGCAAGGAGAGACAAGGTAGGGAACAAGAGAACTTGCTCAGCCTAACACCCCATGTTTCCAGAATTTCCACATCTTGGTTCAGCCTGGAGATCTGGCTATCCCACTGGCAAGTTGGGGTGGGGAACCTAGATGAGGCAGATAGAGTGGCCAGGACTTCTACTGGCCCAGCCTGGGGCTCTAGTGAATCTAATCCTGGGCTACCCGAGCAGTACTGGAACTCCTGGCAGATGGAAATGTCTGGACCAAGGGACTCACTCTCTCCAGAAGGGCAGCCAGTCTGGTCCAGACTCTGAGAGACAGTACCACCATTGTGCAGCTGAGGAATGAGTACCACTGTTGCTCCATCTGGGACCTGAATGTGGGGAATGAGATCACAGATTGATCCTACCTAGAGGCAGCCCTTGCCCCATCCACCTTGTCCTGTTGCCACCCACTAGCACCTTGTAGTGTTGTAGGGTGTTGAGTCTCTTCCAGTGGTTTTGAGTCACAGAGGTCAAGTCCTCATCTGACAGGGTTAGGTGACCAGCTAGGCCTGAGCGCCACTCTGGAGGGACCCAGAGAAGCCCATAAGCACACAGCCTACTTCCTGAGTTCCTCATTAGCAGTAGCTGAAAAGCTACAGGTGTGGGAGGAGCAGTGAGTGAGCAGGGAGTAAGGCTGGCTTTCTTACCAAGGTCTAGGGAGTGCACTGAAGGCCTCTGGGAGAAGGGGGTTCCTTTGTATATTTGATCCAACACCTTCTCCTTGACTTGGGTGATGGTGTCTGTATCAAGCACCCGGGCTGGCACTCGATGCACTTCACTGTTTCCTGCTGCCCCACCAGCCCCTGGTCCCACCAGTGCCATCAGGGTCAGGGGCCGGAATTCCACATCCTCTCGTAGCAGGTGGCTGTCATTCAGAGTTCGTTTTGCCTTGCCTGTCACAGCATCCACAGGGCCCTTGTCCACCTGGTACTTGATGGCCCGGAAGAGCATGTACAGTGGCTCACCAGCCACTTCCTACAACCATTAAGATAGGCCAGCCATTGGCCACAGGACTAGTGGATCCAGCAAGGCCCAGTACAGGACATGGTAGAACTGAGAGGGGCAGCTAGTAACCTACAGCAAGGATGAGCAAAGGCCAGCCAGCTATCACAGGCCCCTGGGCTGGGCCCCAAGCCCTTTTTGTCCCTGCTTAACAGTCGGCTGGAGAAGGGGCACAATGCCTTCCCTTTTTAGCACTCTCTTGTCTTGGACCTCTCATAGGTCCATTGAGCAGAGAAAAGGATCTCATGACCTTCATTTGATGGCCCACCCTAAGTCTTAGCCAGGGGTGGGTCCTGGGTGATTTGAGTATCAATTATGGAGACCACAACTAGGCAGAAGCTCCTAACTGCTGGACAGTGCTCCTCACCTTCAAGAAGGCGTAGAGACAGATAGATAGCCAGTTGGTGAGCAGCTTCTCTACCATGGTCTCTGTCCTGTATGGAAGAAGCCCCAACGCCCTGGTGAGGATAGTCCTCAAATCTTCTCTGACCCCACTCCTGGAGTTCCTGGCTCCTCACCTCAGGGCCTGATCCCATACCACCTGTATTGGCAATGGGTCAGAGGTAAGCCCTTGCCCCTGCCCCCACATTCAGGTCAAGGCCAACCTGCGTAACATGAGCTTGGGGTTCTTGTGTACATAATGGGCTGCTAGGTCACCAAGCAGAGTTCTCATGATGTCAGTCAAATACTCAAGCTTGCTGTGCAGAGCCAGAGAAAGTAGTGAAGCCACATGGCAGCGGTCCCTCTGGGAGAAGCTTGGCTGTTCCTCTAAGGTGTGGATGAGCTAGACAGGGAGTTGGTATTCATTCTCCAAAGCACCACACCTTCCCTCTTTCTGTGGTCATGTCTCTACCTGGGTCTGGCCAGTCCCCAGCCCCACCTCCCTACCAGCATAGACTCCCCTGCCCTGCCTGTCCCCACCATCCATGTGGCTCTCACTGTGAGAAGGAAGAGCTTGCTGTTGAGCAAATTGGAGAGTTGTGTGAGACCCTGGCACACGGTGACACTTCGACCCTCTTCCCCAGGCCCCTCGAGCCCTGGCTGCAGTGGGCATCCAACATGGCCGGGGAAGAAGGCACGCTCAGCATATGTTCGGTAATCCAGGAAGGGAATCCCACTGGCCTCTAGGTCACTGGTGAGGTCTGTCATCTCAGTCATCAGGTCTGCAGGCCAGGACCCATCAAGATGTAGGTTTAGGTCTGGTAGATGCCCTGTCCTCCCACCTGTATCCCCACACACCTGTGAACTCCTTGCGGCACTGGTCACCCACACCAGTCTCCAGGTTCTCCAACTGCACCAGCACCTTCTGATAGTCTCGCAAGGCCTGCTTGCTCTTGTTCCTGGAGCAAGATGCCAGGCATAGCCACAGGCCCAGACCAGGATGGCCACTGGCCTAGGGCCTGGCATGGAGAAATTTGCTCATATGTGCTGATGAGGGAAAATCCTTACCTGTACATGAGGGTGAGGAGGAGCACTGCAGCAATCAGCATGGCAGCACCCATGCCCAGGCCCACCTGGGCCTCCACAGGAAAGGTGGACATCATGGACTCTGCTTCATACTGGACAGGACCTAGAGCCAGGCGCACGTTGCCCATCTGCACCTGGGGGAGCAGGGCTCCTGAGCATGGACCTGCAGCATGCAGCCCATCCACCAGGGGCGCACACTCACCACAAACTGTGGCAGGGTGCCTGAACCATTGGTGGGCTGAGGGGCTTGCGGTGGTGGCTCACAGTACAAGTGAGTAAACGTCAGCGTCTTCACCAGGCACTCTCCATCTCCAATGTGCACCTGCACCTCCTCCTTGCTGATTCCCAGATTGAGGCCCTCGCCCTGGGACACATAGCAGGAGCCTGAGCCTGTGGGACCCCTTCACCTGACCCTATCCCATCCTTCTCAGGATAGTGAGTGCCCAAGTAGTGCCTGGCTGGTGGTACACTTACCTCCACATCCAGGACATGGCCTGGCTTGAGGCGGTAGGGGTGAGTAATCCCCTCATGACTAAGTGGAGTCAGGCGAGGGTTAGGTTGGTATAGGAATCCCTGGCCTCCACTAGCACTGGCAAAGTCTACTTGCATGTTGTCTAGGGCAAAGAAGACTCGCTTTGGGAGGGCCCCATCTGGCACTGCTGGACTGTGGCACAGGAGGAGGCTGGATGAGTTGACAGAGCAGAGAGTGGAACACTGGGGGGAGGGGGGGATGCAGATCAGTGAGTGCTCTTGGTGACCTCCCTGCCCCCTCACTAAGCATTCCCTGTGGGTGGCACCATTCTCTGCTAGAGGTGGTAGGAGACTCACCTGTAGTAAGCCACTCTCAAGATGAATACAAGCCTCGGGATCTGCAGCAGGGGCACCACAGCTCCTCTTTGGGTTCATATCCTGGGCCTGGACCCCCAAAGTCTTCACATTGGGCTCATCCTCCAGCCACACAGACAGCAAGGGCTGCCACACAACATTTAAGCCTGTACCCCTGACTCGAATCACTCGTCCACCTCTGTACCAGGATTGAAGTCAAAAGAGTTAAGAGGATCTTGGGTAGTTCAGCCTTAGTACCCCATCTCTCAAGTGGTTTACTGTGGGTTGGCCAAGAACTCACCCCCGGAAGCTGACACTAGGCTCTGCTTGCACCAGTTGGGGGTTAGCAGTGTATCGAAAAGGGGTGGTAAGCAGTTTGCGTTCAACATGGCCAAAGACTACAAGGACCACTGCTTCTCCTGGCTCCGTCTGGGGCATGGTGTGGCATATGATGGCTTCAGGACACACAGGCTCCTGGCTGCAGAGGAGGGGATATGTTCTCACTTTGGGCTCACCCCTAGTGAGAGGCCCAGTCATTCAGGAAGAGGCCCACTTGCTTCCCTCAGCAGGGGCAGAGGTTACTAGGGATAGGCATGGTACCACTTCTCTTAGAATTTCAAGCTTTGAATCCACTGCCCCATTGTATAAGAGGGTCCTCCAGTTGAGAGTGGCCAGACCTGGAACAGTTGAGCTGGGTTGGATACTCACATAGGGCAAGGTTGGTCACCCACAAAGGCACTGATGTTGCCTCCTGTCTGGAGATACTGCCCATGGATGGTGAGCTGGGTGCCCCCTGCCTTGGGGCCCCACTGAGGATTCAGGCTCAGCAGAACAGGGTCCTAGGGATCAGGGTAGGCTGGAGTAGACACAGGGCCCATCCTCAAGGCCCTCCAGCATTGAGGTACAGGCCCACTTGTTGGTCTCTTAAGTCGGGGGCCTCAGTTGATTGCATCTTCCTTCCTGAAGGGCCATGCCTTTCTTCTTCAGTTTTGCATAGGTTAGCTTCCCTCCTGTCTCCTCCTTGCTATCACCTTCTCCCTCTTGAGCAGTTTACACCTGGTGCCTCCCAAGCTCTAAGCTCTAGAGTCTAGTCACCAACTTGGGGCACTGTAGCAGAACTTATCCTAACCCACCCCTGCCTCCTACTTTCACCCTGGACTTTCCATTCTACAGTGGTCTATGTGCCCAGGGCTCAGGCTAGCATCTGAGGGTATCCCTACTTTCTCTTCATCCCTTACCAGGGTTGCAACAAGTTGTGTGTGTTCTTCACCCTGGCTGTCTGCTGTTCTTGTTTCTGCACTGCCTGCTTGCCTCCTGGACAGCTGCCAGTGACAGTGTCCTTGTCATCACAACACTGTCCCCAGCCTGCTCTCCGCTGAGATCATGTGCCTTCCTTCTTGGACACAGCAGCAGTGTTTCCTGCTCCCCTCTGGATCCAGTTTGACTTCTTTATGTACTCTTCCTTCCCACATTAGGGGAGTTACTGACCTGGTAGGTGAAGTGCTGGGTCGAGATACCAGGAGGTCGACTCTTAATGGCCACTTGGACTGGCCCAGCAGTGCCATTGGGAGCAGGAGATGTCACACATACAATCCTAGTGAATTAAGGTGTGGTAGCTGTTCAAGCTCTAGGGGAGCTTAGGGCAGCCTGCCAGAGGCTGCCTGGAGTCTGTTCCTCCTCTGCTGCCTCCTTCCTTTTTGTGTTCTGACCCAGGACCTCACATTTCTTGGCTGAAAGCCTCCCCTCTTTCTGGGTGACCAATTTCTGAAGGCCTACTCTGGATAGCATCCCTCCCCTCCCCAGCCTGCTGAGGAGCCTCACCGGGAAGAGATGCGGTAGAGAGAAGGGTCAGGGTTACAGGGCTGGCCAGCCACAGTCACAGCATTTCGCACATCATTAAAGGCCTGGCCCAGGTTGGAACCCAGGATGGTGATGGCCAAGCCACCTTCTGGAGGACCAGTCAGGGGTTCAATCTGTAGCAGAGAAGGATGGCAGATAGGATTCTCCAAACCCACATCCCACTCTGCAGTGGTGGTCCCCAGTCAGCCAACTACTGGAAAATGTCTAGACCAAACTAGGGATTGGGAGTCTGAAGCAAGCAGCTTGACATGGGGGAGTATCAGACAGTGGAGGCAACATGTGGGGTATCAGACAGTAGAGGCAAGAACCTTGGGGTGTGGGGAAACTAGAGTCTACAGGGGCAGAGTCTCACCACATCAATGCTGGGTATAGGGCATAGCTGTTCCACAGCACCTGGTGGGCACAGCGGCCCATAGCGGCAGGCAGGCTGTCCATCACCACACCACAAACAGCTCAGGCTCCCATTGGCTGCCTGGCAGTGGCTGCAGTCAGGGTGACCCATGGCACAGTCATAGAGAGTCACTAGGGAAGGTGAAGCAATATGCTGAGCCACTGCCCATGAGCTGAACATCCTGCCCTCCACCTGTTTTGTCACCTTGGGGCTTACCATGAAGATCACCAGCATTGTCTAGCCGTTGGATCTCACCCCTGGTTACATAGATGGGCACTGGGAGCTTCCACTGAGTCATAGAGGGGTGGAACTGTGGGCAGAAAGGAAGGGTCAGGTTTAAGCCCTGACTTGGGATCTCTCTTCCCCCTGCTTCCTCTATAATACTTCCTTAGAATGGGTGTGATAGTCCTTTGTATCTCTAAACAGAGGGACAGAGGTTGCAGGCACACTGCTCCTGGCACACAGTGGGCTTTTGTAACTAATGGTAAGAGGAAGAGGAACTGGGCAGAGCCCTCTCTCTCTCTCTCTCTCTCTCTCTCTCTCTCTCTCTCTCTCTCTCTCTCTCTGTGTGTGTGTGTGTGTGTGTGTGTGTGTGTGTGTGTGTGTGTGTGTTCATTTGAGTGGATGGGAGCTGCCCAAGACACCAAGCAGCCTTTCACCTGCTGGGCCTGGCAGCGAATGAGGCCAGAGTCCCTGGATGTCTCCTCTAGGTAGGCAGGTAGCTTTTGCAGTTTTCCAGGCAGCTCTAGCCAGCAGTAGTACAAGGCAGGCAGACCCTAGAAGGTATGTATGTCATAATGTTAGTCTTGTGGACATTGTCTAGTCTTCCACCATTCCCCCATCCACCTGACTACTCACTCGGAAATAGTGAAGGTTCTGAATGTGCAGGGTCACATGACTCTCCCAGCCCACAGGCACCAACTGGGGACTTGCTAGACCCTCAACCTGGGGGCAAGCCTCCGGGCCACGAACCAGGATGTCCACCTAGGGAAAGGACAGCCTTAGCTCTTCAAAATTGCATGGGACTACTCCTAGGTTGCTCAGGTACTGTCCTGCTGTGGTGGCCTTCTGGACTGATCAGGTACATGGAGCTTGTATGTCAGTCATACCCACCTCCTGGGCACTGTAAACAGCCCTTTCACCCCCTGGGCAGTGCTCTCCATATACACAGTGGCTACTCTGGGGACACCAGTGGCACCGCCACAGGCTGCTCACACAAGTACGGCACCTGAAAGGGCAGGGGTGTTTTCAGGCTGGGTGCCATCTGGGATTTCCACCCTTACCCATCAGGAGCCAGGCCCAGGAACTCACGGAGCAGCCACTTCCAAGGCCTGAACTGCACTGCAGTCATAGAAGGAGAATGTGGTGGCAGCCAATACCACATCCTCAAACATCAGGGCAAGGGGTAAGATGACATGATCTGGAAGGGGACAGTGGTGGCAGAGAAGGTCTTGTAGCTTTTTCCCACTGCAGTTCCACCCTGGGATCCCTACTCAACGGTCCACTCACCTGAGCCTGGAGGATTAGGTGGTATCTGATCTTGAGGAGGGGTGGCACAGACCACATTGAGCCCTTCCACCTGAGCTAGACTGTTGTAATCCCCAAAGGCACAGTGGAAGTATTCATCCATGGCCAGGGTGGGCAGCCGAGGAACAGACAGAGTGATCTGTGACACATGAAAGGGATACAGGAAATGGATCTAGAGCAGAGTGGTATAAATGTCATGCTGGGGCTGTGGGCAGAGGCAGCTAGGGCAGAAATGGACAGGAAACGGCTAACACTGTGCTCCCACAGGGAATGGCCACACTAGCTGCAAGACCAGCAGTGTTTCACCTGGCCCCATTCCTGACGAGGGTGCTGGGCTGGTAGCAGGCTCTGGATGTGAAGGCAGTGGTTGTCTTCATAGCTCCACAGCCACTGGTTTGGCTGGGCCGCCCGTCCACACTCGCCCCTCCGAGTACACCTGCCAGGCAGAGGACCCATTAATTCATCTTGTGAGTCTCAGGTTTCCTGGCATGGGGTTACGAGGATGGCCTGGCTGGAGCACAGTAAGGAGGAGTGAAAGGAACATAGGGCTTCATGGCCAGGGTGCAGGTTGTAGCCTTAATTATAAGTAAGAGGAAAACACTGGCTTCCTCCCTCCCTCCCTTCCTTCTTCCCTTCTTCCTTTCTTCCTCATTCCCCCTCTTCCAACAAGGGTTCATGTATGCCAGGTGGGCTTGAAACTGTAGCTGAAGGTAACCTTGGATTTCTAGTCTACCTGCCTCTACCTCTCAAGTGCCGGGATTACAAGTATGCACCACCACGCATGCACCATGCACCATGCACCATGTCTAACTTATATATGGTAGGACTTGAACCCAGAGTTTTGTGCATGCTGGGCAAACATTCCACTAACTGAGCTATATATCCAGTCTATACTTCAGGTTTCCATATATGAGTCCTGGGCTGACAGTCCAGGTTGGAGGAAAACTAGAGTGGGCCAAGGAATTCCAGCAGCAAGTCCTTGATCCTGGGAGAGATCAGAGACCTGGTTTGAGATAAGACTACAGGAGTGAGAGATAAACAGTGATCCAATGATCTGTGATGGTATCAAGGAGCTCAGCAACACTGAGCCAAGTTGGCATCTTGGCACACCTACAGTTGCTTCCATAGACAGTTTCTTGGAGCCCCAGTGTCTGTTGGTTCAAGCCTGGGCCCATGCTCACCTGCCCTGAAGGATGCACCAGCCACACAGTGGGTCCCTGGCCTGGAGGCAGGTAGTGCAGTTAGGAAACTGAGGACAGGCTGCCACAAGTATCTGGTCTACCTGGATGGGCAGTGAGGGAGAGATGAAGGTGGTTACAAAGATGTAGGCCTCTTAGACATCTAGCTCCAGAGACAGGCCTTACCTGCTGAGCAGTCAGGACATAGAGGTGGTCTCCACTGTTGTCTACCAACAGGTCTGGGCTGATGGCTGAGCCTGGGGGCCCCACTTGCTGGGAATGGTATACCTGGCCATGGGAGCTGTTTAGAAAGACCTGGGTAGGGGCACAAAGATAAAACTGGGCCACCCTGTCAACCCAAGGCCAGTTCTATTGTTGGCTTAATGCTGGCCATTGAAGGCACATGCTTTCTTGGCTCCTATAGATGGACATAAAGACTCTCAGGAAGTAGTCTGTTACCCCAGAGAGAGACACACCCCTCCTGATAGGCCATTAAGGTAGGAACATGTCACTTTCTCCCATTCAAGACTCTCAAGGTTAAGCCATTCTCCAGGAAGTAACAAGGCTGGCGCAACAGAAGAGCCCTGGCTAAGGCTCTTGAATACCAGGCCATTCTACCACATGGGAAGGGCAGTTATAAAGACAAAAAGTTTACTGGAAGGCATGTTTTACCTTAGAGAGAATCTTGGGTCCAGGCTACTTCTGTGCATCAGGTCCTCTGGGCCTACCTACATATTATCCCCATCCACCTTCAGTACCACCCTCATTGGTTAGAGAAGGCACAGTTGCCTGCAGAGGTTCCTAGGTAGTTTCTCATTTGGGAACCAGAGCAGGAGGTGGGTTCTACCAGATGCCCAGGTGCAATGAGGCTTTCTGACTCACAGTGGGACACAGCTGAGAGATGGGGTATCCTGAGGCTTTCCTGAACCACACATAGCAGAGCAACCAGGCCTAGCCTGAAAGTGTAAAAGACATCCAAAACCACTCCCATTGGTCAGGATCTCACCTTATGTAGTTGGCCCTGGTTGTCTCCCAGGAAGGCTATCATGTGCCCATCTGTCTGGAGAGCAGCCACTGCACTGATGGGCTGTCCCAGCTGCAGCAAAGGCTGGGCCTCTAGGGGTCGTCGACCTGCGATGGGGCTGGGGGTGTGTTCATCACCACAGGGGTATGACTCAGGGGAATCCTAGATAGGTAAGGTGTAGAGAATCAATTCTCAGGAGGGGGTGGGTAGGCACTCCCCTGGGAGCAGAGGGTACCCCACAGCCAGTGAGAAAGGAGTTGGGAGGAATTAAAAGGCTGAGAGCAGATCAGAGCTTCGAGACAGAGCCATCTGCTATCTATTGATATACTCAGCTAACAGGTGAACCAGTAGCTATTCCTGGAGAGTACTCTGTCCCATATCACAGAGGGAGAGGGCTGGCAAAGTAGGGCAAGGCACAGAAAGTGAAGATAGAACCCCCAGTCAAAATTTGGGAGCCAGGCTCTCACCACTCACAGGAGGCAGAGTGACGCAACGGGACGTGACACCATACTCCACACTGGCTTCTTCCATGCCGCTGGGACCCTGACCACCAGTAGTATAGCAAAGTCGCCTGGCTTGTTCCATACTCCTGTCCAGGTCAGCTAAGGGAAAGGCACACAGGGCTGCCTGTGCCTGACTTGTACCTGCTGAAAATGCACCTAGCAAGGTGTCCGGAGCAAGGAAGGCAGCCTGGATAAGGCCCTGGCCATGGCAGGTAAGGGGCACTTCCACATAGGAATAAAGATTGACATCTCCGAGGCAGACACGAGCTACATAGGAGCGATACTCAGCCTGGGCCCGAGCTCCACGGCGACGGAACACAAAGTAGGCAGAATGATCATCAGAAAAAGCCCCTACATAGCTATTGTTATAGTCTGAAAAGTCACCCACCACAAGTCTTCCCAGACCTTCACTGGAGAAAGGCTGCGACCCAGCCAGCTGGCGTACAGTTAGGGGTGGCACTCCTGCTGACAACTTGCCTGCCAGGCCTCTGGCCACCAGCAGGAAGTCTCGGCCTGGCAAGGGCACCACCAGGCCTACTGTGGTCACTCCCAGGGTATTGGCAGCCACAAACTGCCCATCACCAGGGTCCTCAGCCTGGTACAGCACTTGAGTCACATCCCCAAGGCGCCGCTTCTCGCATACACCCTGCCTCACTTGCCCACAAGCCACCAGCTCCTGTGTCCTGCTGCTCACCAGCAAGAGCTGGTTGGCATTATCAGTGAGCTGGGCCTGTGGACACTCAGCCAGGTCACGGAAAGGCACACAATCAGGACTGTCAATGACAGGGCCAGTGACAGCCACAGACTCCATCTTCAGCTCAGGGCTGAGCTGGAAGAGGCGATTCACTGCACCCACGTAGAGTTTGCCCTGGTCTGGTGCCAGCACCAGGTGGTTGAAGCTGGTGTTTGTTACAGAGAAGCGATGGGCCCTGGTCAAGGGCAGCAGCAGTAGGAACAGCAGCAGAAGGTGGAGGCTGAAGGGAGACCAGGGAGCCATCACAGGAGCCTGGAGGAAGTCAGTCAGCATAAGACCTGATGGGAGAATGCTGAAGATGCTTCATTCTTCAACAGGCAAAAGTGGGCAAGGGAGAGAATGGGAGCTAAACTAGGAAAGAGACACAACCAGAGGAAGGCAAAAGAGGCTATAGAGACAGGAGAGGAACGGGAGGAAGAGAGAGAAAGAGAGGAAGGGTGGGGGGTGCTCAGAGGGAGGTAGCCAGGAAGAGGACAGAAAGGACAAAGAAAGTGTCCTAGAGATGGAGAAAGAGACTGGATGGGGATGAGGGCACACACAAGGAAAGAATTCTTTCATCTTTTGCTTTTTATCCATGTAGACTAGAAGAGGACAGATTCTGAGAAGCCATATGGGCATGACAGAGGGATTCTGAGTGACAGGGGCAGGAAAAGGGAGGGACATGGAAAAAGGAAGCCATGTCCACAGGGCAACTAGATATGGTCACCTAGACAAAAAGACATGATGATAAGAGAAGTCAGGTCATCATGTGTAAAGACAGGATACCAATGGCAAAAGGGACGGGGACAGAAAACCCACTCTATGTAGTCAGAACCAGCTTCATACTGGAACCTTCACTAACTGGACAAGACAACCAAGAAGTGCTTTGACTTCTGGCCAAGATGCAGCCAGACATAGGCACACTACCCCCCAAACAGTAATGAACAGGTGGCCAGGGCCAGGGCTTTAGACCACCACTGGGTGGCCAGTATAGGGGTGGCAGGAGAGTTTTGAGCCAGCCTGGAGGGTTCTAGGAGAGCTCTGAGGCACTAGGAGGCAGCTCAGTTTACAAGAGTGATGGACCCCAGCAGCTAGAGTCTGTGGAAACCTAGTTCTAGAAAGGTCTTCAATATAGGAGCACTGATGAAGAGAGCCACGAGAGAAAGGTCAGAGAGAGGGGAAGCAGGACAGAGGTAGCTCCAGGTGTGAGCAGAGAGGACCCTGAGTTTGAGGCACTGAGGACAGGTGCCAGTCGCCAGCTCTCCTCCAAGGGCAGTCAGCAGCAGCCACTGACCAATTGCCTAATTAGGTGATATTCAGACAGATTTAACCCTGAGTAGAGCTCTAGAAAGATGGCAGGAGCTGGTGACAGATCCTGAACTGAGTTGGGATCTGCACAGTTAGTCATATGGGCATGTGCCAGCCAGAAGCCACCCACTGCTACTCAGAAAGACCCAAGTCCCCTTATCTTGAGAGCACAGACAGGAAAGACAGTTTCCTCTAGTGCCCATGTATCTCTCTGACAGAGTTGGGTGTGTGTAATGGAGGAGATGGGAGTTGTTACCCAAGAAGGCAGAGGAGATGGAAGCTCCCTGCAAGACTGCTCTGTGCCCTAGTCCAGGCAAATTTATCCCTCTTTGCATCTCTTAGGGACACCTTTGGGGACATAGGGCCCAGCTACTTACCACCACTACGGAGTGCAGGAATGGGGTCTCTTCACCTCAGCTGCCTCAGGGCAGTGGCGACAGGCACAAGATGGCTGTGGGGGGCATTGTCCTGAGTGGGAGGGAGACAGTTAAGGCTCAGCCCCATTCATTGTGGCCCTGGGGGAGGAAGGAGGCAGGGGAGGGGGGCAAGGGCCTGGAGACCGGGCTCCACCACAGCTGGCAGCTTTGTCAATAGTGGCCTGGCCAAGGCAGCCCTGCCTCCACTCCAACAATGTCCCCTCTGTCCAGAGGCCCAGGCCAGGGATCTGCTATCTGGTGTTCTTACCCCCACTCTGGCAGTTCTAGTCAGGGAGCTCCCTGCCACTCCCCATCTCCAGGGAGAAACCCCCTGGGATGTAGAGACAAAGGGACAGGGTTTCCTTGAGCCAATTTCCCCCACGTGGTTTACAACTCCTGTGCCAGTGCAGAGTGATCCCTCCCTGAGTTTCTCTGGGTCCCTGTAAAGAGCACAGGGTAGTCCTTAAGCCCCCACCACAGGGCCAAAGGCGCTGAGCCCCTGAAATGCCAGCCTCAGTAGTCTTGGTCCTGGCTGAAGTGCCAGTCCCAGTTGTCAATGCCTGCCTTTGTCCAGGCTAAGGCAGAGGAGGCACTGACAAAGACAGCCCATGGAGAAGACCTTCCCCCCACTGCTCCCCCCCTCCCGCCTACTGGCCTGAGAGAAGATTGTCCCCACCCAGTTCTAACCCCAAAGACTGGCAAAGCTGTGCCAGGTACAGAATGGTAGTGAGGAAAACCAGAAGAGGATAATGCATGGGAGGGGCTGAGGCAGGGAGACCATAGGGGGGTTTGCCAGGATTGAGCCCTGGGCTTCAGATATAGGATTGGAAGGTCCTCCCAGGATGGGCCTGGATCCTTCCACCATAGGAGGGAAGGGAGTACCAGTAGCATCTGGCTCCCTACTGCTCTCACAGGGCACCTTGGGGCCAACTAGCCTAAAGGCCCACTGTACAGGGACACTTTTACTTGGTTTAGAGTCTTTGCTACTTCTATAGTTCACAGTAGCAGCAAGCTCCAGGGTGAAGTGGCAGGTGGCCTTTGCTGTCTGGCTGAGCCGGTTGGTTGACTGTGGGGGTGGGAAACCAAGCAGGCAGCCTCTTTACACTGCACCCCATTCCAGGATGGCGCCAGCTCTCTCATTTTGGGTCAGAAGTTTGGTTATTGCTCTCCTAGCTCCACTGCCAACACCCTGGGGGACATCATGCCTGCAGGTATCACACAGGTATCACTGTGTTGCCTGACTGCCTTTGCTTGGCTCTAGTTTAGTCAGTCCTACAGATTCTTGCTTCTCCCTGTTCTTAGCAGCCTTGAGGCAGTAAGTGTCCTTAGGCCCAATTGTTCCTGCACATGGTACCTAAACCAGTCCTAGCTCCTACCTACCTGTGGGCCACCAGTGATCTGAGTAGCAGTTTCTGTTCTAGGAATGGTCCCAGTGGAGCTCTCCTGCCCATCAATGCAATCATGCCCAGCCCAACACATTCTAGCAGGCCCAGATTGGGAACCCAACCCATCCTGGCCCGTCTGCTTTCCCAACAGCACAAGGCAGGATTTTGATCCCCTTTGTTTGCTTCAGCCCGTGTATGAGAGGACTGGTTACAGGTACACAACTAGAGCTGCTAAAAACAGGCCACTGTCCAAGGTGGGTATTTCCTAGCTTCACACAAAGTGCCCATTGAACATCTAGAGAAAAAGAAAACGTTAATATCCAATGATATTAACACATTTTGTCCTCCCAATGACTCCAGAAGTAGCTTTGGTCATTTCCTCCAGGGAGCAGGTGGGAAAATCAAGGCAAGGAAAGTTTTACAGCTAGTAAGTGGCAAGGCTAAGAGTTACATCTAGAGTTCCAACCTATATCCATCTGGCCATGTGAACCTTGGCGGGTTTAGGGCAGGGAGGAAATGGGTGACATGCCCCTGTTCTATTGAGGAAACAAATATTTGTCCTCTTACTGGAGCATAAGATTGGTGGAGGGTGGGCTGCAAGGATGCAAAGGTCAGCAAATCATGTTCACAACTGTTGAGCTTCAGAACTTGAGCTTGCTTTCTCAACAGCTTTGCATTTGGTCAAGTATAAGCAGAGGGCCCTGGGACAGAGAATGTGGGGAGGCCTGGATCAGAGATGTTATGGCCATGGGAAGAAACAAATGCATTACAGATGTGTTTGCTGCTGTAGACATGGGATCTTAAAAGCCTGCTACTGAATAGGTGCAAGTAGCAAAGATGGGAGAATATGGGATCTCTACCCTGAGATGTCCTTTCTCTTAGCAGTGAAAAAGTGCATGAAGATGATAAATAAAGATAAAGGAGCCCACAAGCAGGGGGGAATGGCTAATGAGGCCTTCTGGATTTGAGATGATAGCTTGGATTAAGGTGACCTGAGTGATGATGGTGGTTTATATAGAAAGTTCCAGAGTTATATAGTGAGAGTCTATCCAAAAAAGAGAGAGAGGAGAAGAAGAAGAAGAAGAAGAAGAAGAAGAAGAAGAAGAAGAAGAAGAAGAA
>CM052722.1:112591762-112610569 GCA_028551405.1 Uromys caudimaculatus | reverse complement strand
CGGTTTGAGTTTTAGGTGGTGCAGAAGGCAGCATGGAAGTAGGTCTGCGGCGGTAGGGAAGAGGTTTGTTAGCTGGGTCTAGGGTTGTGGAGTCATCTAGCGGCAGAGGAATAGGTTTCATAGCTAAAAGAAGTTGGGATGGAGAACAAGCAGAACACATAGAGGGTTGAGAGCGAAGATAGATAAAAGCTTGGACATATGGGATTTCCCTCCATTTACCGGACTGCTGGCAGTATGTATGAAGATCTCTCAAAATGATTGTGTCTAGCGTGCCATTAGGTGGCCATTTGGAACTATTTTCTAAAGAGTACTGAATCCAAACCTTATTGCGGAGGTGTATCAATTTTGAGGGCCTCAAATCAGGCGTTAATTTAAGAGATTTGAGGTTTGCCAGGAGACATCCCAGAGGGGTGTCTGGAGGTACCGGCGAAGACCAATTAGTACCCATTGGGTGTTGGGGGGTGTTACTGAACTGTTCTTGCTGGCGTCCCAGAGAATATTCAGTAACTACAGCTGCCAGGCTAGAAATTCAGGTTGTCACAAGAAATTTCTAGGGGCCACGGCTGACAATTTCCCGGAAATTGTCAGGAAGCAATCCAATCTAGTACTAGGGTTTTCGCGGCGGCAGAGGGAGAAATGAACTGCTTCTGAGGGGAGGATACCCAAGGGCTAGGTCCTAACTCGTGGGTCAGCTAGGAGGCCAGTCAGAGACTGGGGCAATGAAAAGCCAACCCCTCAGCCCAGAAAGAGTTGGCCAGACACTATCTGAGCAAAAGAGGGTCCTCCCGCCGATTGGAAAAACTCCTTACCAATTTAAATGCTGGTGCGTGTTTGTGGACTGCACAGTCAGATAGCCGGAGGTGTGGAACTGTTTGTTTCGTGTGGAGCCACGTGGTGGAAGATTTTGAGTCTGGTGGTGGCTGGGCACAGTAATAGCAGCGGGGTGGCGGTTGTGGTAGCTGGGCAGCAGCAGGGAGCAGCGGTCGCAGTAGAAGTCTATGTCTTGCGGATGGTGACGGAGACCACATGGCAGCTGGAAGGCCGCTCCAAGAGGCGACCTGGGCCCTGCCTGGACCCTGTAGCAGCTTGCGTTGAAGTTCCCGGGTTTCGGCACCAATGTTGTAAAAATTGCTGATACGGGTCCGGTATGTGCTGCGGTGGAGACGGTCACACGTTCCAAAACCACACCAAGCCAAACAGTTACACGTGAGGGGTTTATTGGGGGGGGGGGCAAGGTAGCGGCGAAGAGAGAGAAAGGGAAAAAGAAGAGGAAAAAAAGAGAGAGAGGGAGAGAGGTCCTCTGTATATATATGGAAAGTGACGTGGCATGACATAGCCACAGGTAAAGATGGGCAGTGGGTCAAGGTGAATTCTGGGAATATGGTGGCTGTTGCCTTAGCAACAGGTGGGCGGGTCACACTGTCGCCTGAGTGACGTCACCTGGGCGCAACATCACCGGTTTGGTGGTCCTGATGCCAACAGGGATGCCAGAGACCCCTCACCGCTTCCAGACTGGTGACAGGATCTATGTAAAGAGACATGGGACACAGATAAAAGAGACCCTTCCTGGCACTGCTAGTTACTTCCACAGTCCTCAAGGTAGACGGTATTGAGGCCTGGGTGTACGATTCTCGTGTGAAACCTGCAGATGCCCTGCTCTCCAGAGCCCCCCCGCTAGATGGTACAGAAGATGGACAATCTGCTCAAGCTCAAGATCATTTGACCTTTATCATGACTGTTTGTAGTACCTTTAGGTGCCAGGCAGTGGTGGCGCACGCCTTTAATCTCAGCACTTGGGAGGCAGAGACAGGCGGATTTCTGAGTTCGAGGCCAGCCTGGTCTACAGAGTGAGTTCCAGGACAGCCAGGGCTATACAGAGAAACCCCGTCTTGAAGAAAAAAGAAAAAGAAAAGAAAAAGAAAAGAAAAACCAAAGTTGTAGTACCTTTAGACAGCACTCACTGTCTCCCTTCTGTTGTGGTTGGGGGTGGCTGGGGCAACCACCAAGGCCTCCACTTTGGTCTTACAAAGGAAAAACCATCAGTCATCTTAAGGAATCACTGACCATTATCAGAAGTAGTACTATAGAATAGGAGGAGATTAGACTTAACTTTTCCTCCAGCAAGGAGGGTTATGTGCTGCCTTAGCTGAAGAGTGTTGCTTTTATATAGACCATTCTGGGGTTGTTAAAGATTCAGTCACCAAGGTGAGAGTAGGGCTAGCCAAGTGGAAGAGAGAGAGGAAACAGAGTCAGAGCTGTTTCAAGTCTTGGTTTAACCTCTTAGTTAACAGCCCTCATATCTATCTACTTTGTTAAGACCTTAATTGTTCTCCTATTGTTGACTTTTGGCCCCTATATTTTGAACCGCTTGGCAGCTTTTGTTAAGGAATGCATAGGTGCAGTACAGTTAATGATCTTATAGATATCAACAATAGCTTCAAGATTGAAGCATGCACAAGAAAAAGGGGGGAATGGGAGGTCAGTTTGGGAACTTTAAGATATTCCACCATGGTCCCCTCCCCCGGAGAAACAGGTTAGAAAGCATGTAGGCTGGAAGGGAGGGGCTGATTAAGCCCCTGCTACCTCATTCCCTAAAGACCAATCAGTTTAAAAGTCACACTGTTCTGCCAATCACATTGTACCTAATGGCGGGATGCTGCTCTAAAATCCTATATAAGGTCCCTGAATGGGCTACACGAGATCGCCCTCCCGTCTTGGTATGTAGAGTGACCTCAGCATGCTGATGAATCAATAAATTTCTCTTGCGTTTTGCATCAATTCCCGACTCTGTGTGTCCATTTGGAGGGTCTTCGGTAAGTTAAGACTCCCCAGAGTCTTACACCTGTTAAACAAAGGGACAGGGGCATGGCCAGGCACAGTACAATATCTGAGTTAAAACACAGCAGACAGAGGAGACAGAGACAGGCAGATCTCGATGAATTCTAGACCAGGCTGGTCTACACAATAAAGTCAGGGCAGGACCCTCTGCTGATAGATACAGCCACTTACAAATGACAGCCTAAAATTCAAAATGACACATTTTTTTCTCCTTAAAGATACTATGTAGGTTTTTGCTTAATAAGTAGAAATACCCTTAATAGTTAAAAAAAATACACATCAATCTTGAATTTATATAAAGAGAAAGGGGAATATAGGTATATTTATCCATGGAGATATTAATCTCCAAAGAAGAAAGAAATGGGAATTGATATAAATGTTTTCAAGGGTACATAGATAATAATAAATCCAGGTCTTTGATCTCAATACTTGAGAGACAAAGAGACAGAAAGGTTTGATTTTTTTTTTTAAATTTATGTATATGAGTATACTGTCATTCTCTCCAGACACACCAGAAGAGGGCATTGGATCCCATTACAGATGGTTGTGAGCCACCATGTGGTTGCTGGGAATTGAACTCAGGACCTCTGGAAGAGCAGTCAGTGCTCTTAACCACTGAGCCATCTCTCTAGTCCTGAGTTTTGGTTTATTAAAAACAGAAAAAAAGGGGGGCTAGGGAAATGGCTTATTGATTAAGAGACTATATGGCTCTTCTGGGTAACCCAAATTCAGTTGCCAGCATCCATCGGTAATTCCAGCTCCATGGGATCCCATCCATCTGGTCTCTGAGGACACATGTGTAGTGGCTGATTGTCAACTTGACTATATCTGGAGTGAACTACAATCCAGTATTAGAAGGCTCACTTGTGATCTAGATCTTGAGTCTGGAAGACACAAGTTTCAGGTGTGGTGGTACGCACACCTGATGCTGGAGATCTACATAAGGACATTGGAAGAAAGAAGATTCTTCTTCTTCGCCTGCATGCCTTGTGGGATTAAGCAATTGATAGATTCTCGGATATTTATTCACAGCTACTGCTGACCGTTGTTGGGGAGTTGGGCTACATACTGTAAGTCATCAACAAATTCCCTTACTATATAGAGACTACCTATAAGTTCTGTGACTCTAGAGAGCCCTGACTAATACACACATGCATTCAGGTGCACATACCCACATAGACGTGCACTGTATACATAATTAAAAACAACAAAAAAGTGCTTGAAAAAGAATAAATCATACCTGAGAACATGTAGGCTTCTGACAGAAGAGTCACAGTTTACTAAAATACTAAAAAAAAAAAAAAAAAAAAGCAGGGCCTCACTTTGTAGCTTTTGCTGTCCGGGAACTCACTTTGTAGACCAGGCTGTCTTCAAACTCCAAGATCTGCCTACCTTGGCTTCCTGAGTGCTGAGATTAAAGATGTGGGCCACCACACCCAGCTAAAAATGCATTTTTGAAATAGATTTTAAGTATGGGAGTTAGAGATGCACTTAGGGAAAGAATAAGGTATACTCAATGGGCAAGGTATGGGCTTCTCGAGGAAGGTAGAGCACTAGCTGGTTGGCTTGCCCTTGGAAGGCCTTGGTCTCTCCTGGCAGGGATATTTCCTGTCCTACAGCTTTCTTGGGCGTCTTTACACCATAGCAGGTGCCTTTCACCTTCTGAAACTAAGGTGACAAGAATGTCTACACCCACTGCTTCTTTCAGTACTACATGGACAGGTTTGCAGATTGAAAGTCTAAGACCATAGTGTTGGCAGGGTTGCTTTTTCCTGAGGCCTTGACTTGTGGCCTTTCCTCTGAATGCAGAGTCCTTGGTGGTTTCCATCACTTGCTCACTTTGCTCTGCACCTAAGTCAGTTATTGTCCCTCCCCCCATTTCTGGGCTTCTACACATTGTCTTATTAGGCATTTCTCTTATTTTCTGTGGTGACTATATTCCTTTGGATAGCTGAATTACTTGGCTGTCATTTCAGCAGAGTTTGAAGGAGGATCAAGGGCTAATCATGTGTCCCATCTCCCATGTGTCACTCAAGGTGCTTAAGACTTCTGAATTCACCTCAACTCCCAATCTGCTTCTCCCTAAAAGGGTACTACTACCCCCTATACAGCCCAAACTCAGGGCCACCTTGCCCCTCCTTGAGATTTCAGGCCTCAGCTGAAGCAAGGGCTCTGCTTCTTTCCATTTTCTCAGCCTCTATCTCCATCTATCCACCCACCTATCTATCTATCTATCTATCTATCTATCTATCTATCTATCTATCTACCTACCTACCTATCTATCCATCCATCCTATGTATCTGTGATGGTTTGAATATGCTTGAGCCAGCAAGTGGCATTATTAGGTATGGCCTTGTTGGAGGAAGTGTGTCACTGTGGGGGTGGTCTTTGAGACTCTCCTCCTAGCTGCCTAGAAGGCAGTAGTCTGCTCCTGGCTTTCTTCAGATGAAGATGTAGAACTTTCAGCTCCTTCTCTAGCATAATGCCTGACTGGATGCTACCATGCTCCTGCCTTGATGATAATGGACTGAACCTCTGAACTGTAAGCCAGCCCCAATTAAATGTCCTTATAAGAGTTGCCTTGGTTATAGTGTCTGTTCACAGCAATGGAAACCCTATGACAGTATCTATCTGTGTAACTATCTATCTACCATCTATCATTTTCCTTCCATTATCTACTATCTATAAATAGTCTTTCTTGTATCATCTATGAATCTACTATCTTTGTTTTTTATTTCTTTTTTGGATTTTTGAGAAAGAGTCTAACTGTTGGCTCTAGTTCACTTGGAGTACAGTGGGTAGCCCAAGCGGTCCTCAAACTTGTGCCAATCTTCCTGCTTCAACAGCTCAAGTGCTGGAATTATAGGCCTGAGCTAGCATGCCTGGCTAATTTATTATTCAACCAATCCATCATCTATTTCTTTTTTTTTTTTTCTTTTTCTTTCTTTTTTTTTTTTTTTTTGGTTTTTGAGACAGGGTTTCTCTGTGTAGCCCTGGCTGTCCTGGAACTCCCTCTGTAGACCAGGCTGGCCTCGAACTCAGAAATCCTCCTGCCCCTGCCTCCCAAGTGCTGGGATTAAAGGCGTGCGCCACCACTGCCTGGCTCTATTTCTCTATCTTAACAGCAATCTATGTATCTGTCTATCCATCTATATCCACCTACTAACCACTTGTTTTGTAGTGAAATTCACACAAGTATCTTTGAAGTACACAGTTCAGCGGTGTTTTGTAAATTTGCAATGTTTCATAACCATTAGCTCTGTTGTTCCAGAACATTTTCATCACTTTCCCCCAGAAGAAACCTTTTTTTTTTTTTTTTTTGGTTTTTTCGAGACAGGATTTCTCTTTTTCTTTTTTCTTTTTCTTTTTTCTTTTTGGATTTTCAAGACAGGGTTTCTCTGTGTAGCCCTGGCTATCCTCGAACTCAGAAATCCGCCTGCCTGTCCATCTGTTGCTGGGTACTCAGCCTTCTGTGGACACTGTGTAGAATCTACACAGTAAACATCTACATGAATTTCTGACTTGGTTCTTTTGGTATTACTTGAGGGTGGGAATGCAGGCAGCGTAGGAACTCAGCTTAGCTTTACAAGAGCATCCCCTCTCCATTCCTAGAAGCAGTTGTCTAGCCTATCTCCAGCAAGTGTCCACACACACATACAGCTCCATGGCCTGCTTTATGCAGAACCCAAGGCCACTGTCATCCTACATAGATGCCCTCAGTGACCTTTTGTCTCAGTCCAGGCCTTTCCTTTCCCCTGTACTGGATATCTTTCTCTGGACATATCCCTGGGCCTTTGGACAAGTTTCTCCCTCTTCCTAGAAGGCTCAGAAGCACCAGTGCAACTCAGTCCAGGAATCACTCCTTTCCTGTGGCTCTTTCAATGCTCAATTTACCTCCCTGGCAGCTCACTGGGTTTCTATAGCATTGCTTTCTGCACTCCCCTGCAGGGACTTGGCAGGGGTATCCTCTCCAGCAAGGGGTTCAAAGTTATTTAGCCTCAAATATTATTTTACAGCAATGATTGTCAACTCTACCTCCCTTGGGCATAAAAGGTATAACCAGAGAACATTGACTCTTTTGAGTCCAATAGGGTTAGCAGCTGACTAGGTTCTCACTTGGGCCCATGTTTGGGGGCAGGTCTCCTCTTTCTCCCAACAACATTCTGACCTCTCCCCAGAACTTTTGTGGTTGTTGCCTGTCTTTTTGAGATGGGGTCTCACTATGCAGCCCTGGCTGTTTTGAAACTTACTACTTAGATCAGGATAGCCTTGAACTCACAGAGATCCACCTGCCTCTGCTTTCAGAGTGCTGAGATTAAAGGCACCACCATGCCTGGCTTACTCCCCAGAACTTCTACCAGACACCAAGTCCAGGAGGCAGGGTTGTACTTTCCAGAAGTTTTTACTGAGAGGACTGAGGGGGGGGTTGTACCCCAGCCAGAGGGCTGAGGGCCCAGGAAAGGCACACAGTGGCAGTAGGGTGTGTGTATGGGGTCTCCCTCTTGGTGAGGGCTGGTTTAGCAGACACAGCACCTCCTGTGACCCCTCTTTGGCACTGAACTGGGAACATGGTGCCCTCACTCCTGCCTAGCTGGCAGAGGGCACCCCCAGTGGCAACTGGCAGTATAGGCTGGTAAGGGGCCAGGTTTGGCACCGGAGACTGGGTAGATTGAAGGGACCACCCAGTCACCTCCTGTGCTGGCAGGGTACTCATGTTGGCAATTTAGACAGCTATAAACTGGGAGTCCAATAAATTAGGTTGTAGAGGTGGAGGTGTGGGAGGGCCAGGGCTACATTCTCTTCATGGCTCAGGAGGAACACTGCCATTCTGTGGATAACCATGAGGAAGGGCACACTTTGGGCCCTGTCTAATCCTGGGACCCATTAGGCTGTTTTTATGGCAGGGGGTGTCCTGTGGGACAGGGGCATTGGCTGGCCACCCTAGGAGATGGCAACAAAGGGATGGATCAAAGCAATGATGAGGATTTGGGTTTCAGGAGGGATGTGGCCCACAACCACCAGGCTTGCCACACATTCTGGCTGCTGGCGTAAGGGGGCAGCTCCTGCTTACTTCCTATGGCTCAGCCATACTGGTGCAGAGTCACGACTGGGGCCTTCCAAATCCTCCATCCGTCCCCAGAGAAAAGTAAAGGACACATTGCCCTGAACAGGGCACAGTTCCTGGAGCAGACTCCAGAGTGAAGGTGGAATGCAGAGTGTCCCTATTCATATCTACTTGCCCCAGAGTGGGGTCTTCAGGGAAAGCAGGTAATTAATTGGCTAGGAGGCTTGGGAGGGGGAAGGCATGCAGGACAGTGAGGGGAGGAGCTACAGCTTCCTTCATGTGATCCGAGAGCCTGGAGAAGGGTGGGAGCTGGGGATAAGGTCCCCAGTCAAGTGGGGATGCCTGGGACCACTGGTTGAACTGGGGCTGCAGCTTCTCCAAGAATCTGGCGGAGCTCCTGAAGGCGCCCCTGCATCTTGGGGATGCCTGCCAGTTGCTGCTCCAGGCGCTGCTTCTCTTCAGTTAGGCTCAGGCGGGCAGCAGAATCCAGCTTCTCAAACTTCCAGCCTCCCTCCCCATCAAACTGCAGCAAGTGTGTGTGGTACTTCCTGAACAGGAGAGGGATAGAAAGCTGTCACAGCTGCTTTCTCACTTCAGGTGGCAGCCTTACCCACAATTCCAAGAGCACCTACCATAGGGAGGGTCGATGGGTGATGGACAACAGTGCGATACCAGCATCTTTGGCTGCTTGGAAGATCTTGCCTTCCACATCAATGCTCACGGCACTAGTGCATTCATCCAGGAGGGCGTACTTGGGCCTTTGGGTGGGGGTGGGTGAAGGGGAAAGCTGTGAATTCCCTACCACTGTCCAACTTCCTGCCCCTGGCCAATCACTTATGACCCATAGCCCTGATGCACTGGGGAGAACTGGGGGGAGAGGTGAAGCTCCTTCATGTAGTTGTCTTCCTCCTACTGGGAGCACCCATCTTTTCTCTCTTGTTGGGTCCAAATTACTGAATGTCCTTGAAAGTCACCGCAGTGCTCACCTGTGGTAGAACATGCGTGCCATACCAATCCTCTGCTTCTCACCTCCAGACAGGACGTCCTTCCAGTCACACACAGCCTCCCAACCTGGGCAGGAGGTGAAGGACTCAGCTCAATTCCACAGAAAGCCAATGGGAGTCAGGGTAGGGTAAGGGTTAAATGAGACACATTTGACCCTGGCAGAACTTGTCTGGCTGCAGACTTCTGTTCTGTGTCCTCATCTGCCTATAACACTAATAACTGAAAGACTTGGAACAAAAATTTTCTCCCCCACAAAACACATGCTACAGTCCTACCCCCCACCCCCCGTAGGATTTGGAGAGACAGTCTTTCCAAATGTGCTCAAGTTGAATTCAAGAAGGTGAACCCTAATCCAGTATAACTGGTACCTTTATAGAAAATGGAAATTTAAACACAGACACATGTATTGAGGGAAGATGTTTTAAAGATACACAGTGAGAAGTTGGCTCACTACTAGCTGGGCAGAGTCCCTTGGTATGTCCTTTCTCATAGCCTGTGAAGGAACTAGCATTGCTACACCCAAATCTGACTCCAGAATGCCAGAAAACAAAGTTCTCTGCTGAAGCTAGTGAGTCTGTAGCTCTTAGTCATGGCAATTCAGGGACACCTAATGGGTTGCCAGGGAAGAACCTGTCAACACTGCCCTCAGCAGGCAGCAGATGATGAGGGCAAAGATCTTCAAGGATGGTTAGAGTGTTCTCTCTAGGTCAAAGGCTCTTCACCAGAGGAACTGAGCCACATCTCATGGCCTGGTGCCACTACACTGGCTTAGAGGACTGAGTGAGCATGTAAGGAAGGTGATTTGTCAGGACTCTGTGGCAGAAGTCCTCTTCTATCAACCATCCCATCCTTAGAGCATGTGAAACATTTTAGTTTGCCCTATGGTGAAGGGTAACCATAGTGCTAATCCTAGCCACTGTCATACATGTAGAACCCATGGAAACTTCTGGGAAAACAAGGTAAGTATCCTTTGTCTCTTTCCTTCATCACTTCCTCCATCCTACAGTCTAGGGACTGGATGTGATGGTTACAGCAGTCATATTGGGTTATAAGGTGACTTTAAGAATGGAAGCCATGCACAGCACCATAACTTGGTACAAGAGCCTGTATCCTTGGAGTCTATAGTGAGCATTTCTGCCTTCCAATTCTGGTCTGTTTCTTTTGGGATTTATAGCACTGTAGGATAAACCTGTAAATGTTTTGAACCATTAAGGGGACTAAGCATGGTATTGTTACTTAGAGTTTAATTCAATCCTAAAAGGTTGCAATGGTTGGTCACAGATACTAGCCATTCAGGACAACCACAGAGTACTGGAACAGATGTCCGTTAATAAGAGCACTAGAGGAGATGTCTCTCAATAAGCTTTCTCTTCTCAAAAGCACTTTCTTTTGCTACCTGTCCTTCCCTCTTAAGGGCTCTCCTCAGAGTCACCCATGACTCTGGTCTCCACACACATTCCAAGCCTCTGTGAAAATAGAAACATGTACATGGCCATCCTACCCTATCTAGAGATGGGTCAGCTTGCTCAAACATAAAACTGATCTGTCAGTTGGTTACCTAAAGCCTCAGAGCTTCCAGTGTCTCACAAGGCCAGCCAACATCTCTCACGCCCCAGTTGCAACCTGTCCTGCTATCATCTGTCTACTCAATAGGGTGACTGTCCTAGGTTGCTCTTTTATTTGACAGAGGGTCTCCTAGACACCCAATAAAGCGAGTGCTATGTTACAAGTTCCCTTTCCTGGCACCCCAGCAACCTGTTTACCCTTCCTTCCTGCCAGGTACTTTGAACTCCTGGATGCTGAGGTAACTCTTGTCCCCTGGGACTTGGGGTAGAAGATAGAGGTAGGTTGGCAACAGGTTCCCCATTAGAGTCTTGGGACAAAGGGCACTAGTGTGCCCTGCCCCTACCTCCCTCCCGTTGCAGGATGTGGCGGAGATGCACGATGCCCAGGATGGCTTCCAGCTGCTGCTCCGAACAGCCCTTCCTCCGCATGTCTTCGGCAGAGTCAGGATAGATCACTTGGTCACGCAAGGAGCCCACGGACATGTAGGGCCTGTGAGAAAGCTGCATGTCCACTAAGGGCAAGGTAGCCCTGTTTCCCAGCAGTGTTCTGTGCCTTAGTAGGCTCCAGAGTGCTTTCCAACTGCTGACATACCAAACCCAGGTACTCTCCCAACTAACATGTCCATATACTCACATATGTACATGGACACTAGTGTGTTTATCACCCTTATCTATGGATATGAGTTTGAGATGTAAGACCCTCCCCCCATCTGAAATGGGCAGGACTGGTTTGTGCTACTGGATATTGGGACTTTGTTAACATCTTGACATCCTCTCCTGAGAGGTGGACTCTAGTATTACACAGATGTGAAGAGGTGGAGAAGACACCACCAATAGGTTTACTTACCTCTGAGGGATATAGAACATTCGCTGGGGTGGGGGCTTATAGAGTACACCACTGTATGTGGGCCAGAGTCCACCTAGGATTCGGAACAGAGAACTCTTGCCGCAGCCATTGGGGCCTGTGATGAGCAGATGCATGCCTTCCTCCACCTGTGGAAGCATCAGGACTTGGCATTCAGAGCAAAGATCATGAGTTTAGTCCTCAGCACCACACAAACCATGCATACTTGTAACCCAACACTGAGAGGTGGAAACAGGAGAATCATAAGTTCAAGTGTAATTCAACTTCAACCCTTGGCTACAAAGCAAATTCAAGACCAACCTGGGCAATGTGAGATCCTGTCTCAAAAAAGAAAGAGGAAGAGAAGGAGACAAAATGGAAGGAAGGGAGGGGGGGAGGAAGGAAAGAAGAAAGGAAGGAAGGAAGGGAGGGAGGGAGGAAGGAAAGAAGAAAGGAAGGGAGGGAGGGAAGGAGGGAGGGAGGGAGGGAGGGAGGGAGGGAGGGAGGGAGGGAAGGAAGGAAGAAGAGGAAGCAAGCTATCTTTCTATACATAAGGCTAGCAGCTGGGAAGGGTCTTGCTATGTTGCCTAGGCTAGTCTGGAACTTAGTCTTCTTGCCTTAGATTTCCAAGGGCTGGGATTTTAAGTGTATGCTACCAAGCCCATTCTTGATTTCTATCCCTTCTAACTCTACTTTAGTGGGATCCAAGTGTAATGTCAAGAGGTTTTCTAGAACTGTGTAGGGAAGCAGGAGGAAGTAGTACATGGATCTAATCTCAACATTTGGGAAGTATAAGAGCTTCACAATGAGACACCTTTCTCTCTCTCTCTCTCTCTCTCTCTCTCTCTCTCTCTCTCACACACACACACACACACACACACACACACACACACACACACACACACACACACACACACACACACAAGGAACCGCCTGGAGAAAGGTTTTTTCCCCCTTTGGGAAAAAAAGTTCTAGATGTAAAAGGCTAACTCCTCTCCCTATGGTCTACTCTGCCCTCAGGTATCAGGGGTCACAGAAGATGGCCCTAGAGTAGCTGAGCACTGGAGTTCTGGCAAGGAGGGAGTAGTTCATTTAGTGCCACTGCTAGCTGCTAGCTAGTTAGAGAGTTTGGGTCACAGAGAAGGCACAGGACCCTAGTACCATCATCCTCAGTTTCTTCCTTCTTTTAGTGTAGGTGTTTCCTTATCTACAAGCAATAATAAGAGTGTTGCTGCATAGGGCTCTCAGGAGGATCCAGGTTCTGGCTTCTGATTTGCCTTGAGCAGTGTGACAGGTTGACCTATGTCCCTGAATTTATCTGAAGTCCTATGTCCTACTGCTCAGAGTGGGACCTGTCATTGCATATGCAATTAGCTAAATGGACACTAAGGCACACTGGAGGGGAGTGGGCCAAATCCAACATGGCTGGAGACCTTACAAAGAGGGAAGATTTGAATAGACAGACACAGAGTGGTGTGTATGTGTGTGAGGATATAGGCAGAGATTAGGGTAACATAACAGAAGCCCAGGAACACCAGGAGTATCAGGAAACCAGAAGTCAGACAAGACCCAGGGTACACACTCTTCCCAAGAGGGAACCTTCCTGCCCCTTGAAACTAGACTTCTGGCCTCCAGAATATGGAAGGAGTCCATTTCTGGTGATAATGCTGCTGAGTCCAGGAGGGCTTGTTTAGGGCAACCCCAGGATACTCACAAGCATGAAACAATTGGCTCTGGAGTGACAAGAAGTCTCAGGTTCCCTCAGGGCCCTAGCCCTACTCTTCTACCTTGATTCCTTGGCAGCCTTGCTATCTACCCAACTGCAGTCTGTTCACCCAGACTACAGTGTCTTTGCTTCTTATTGTTTCTTCCTAGAGTCAGCTAGGAAACTATACACCTTGGGTCTATCAGGTACCACCTACTATATTATACTGTTTTAGGGAGGGAGCATGTCATGTCCACTGCTTCAACTGCTTCAATAATCTTGCCCTTCTTCCTCTCCAGGCTCAGCAACCCTCTCAGTGAAGGCAAGGGCCTGATATTCCACCTCCTCTTGCCTCTTTCCAGCTTCATCCCTTGTTAGGAGGTAGGCCCTGGCCCCTTTGTCTCTCAGGCCCTAACTCTTGTTGTGTCTACCTATCCACTTCCTATGCTTTGAGGAAAAATTTTAGAGGGTATCCTTTCATCAAATGATTATCAACCTTTTGGTGGTCCTTACTGAACTCTAGATCAGAGTCTAACTAGGGACATTTTAAATTTGTTTATTTATTTATTTATTTTGGTTTTTCAAGACAGAGTTTCTCTGTGTAGCTCTGGCTGTCTTGGAACTCACTATGCAGATCAAACTGGCCTCAAACTCACTGAGATTTGCCTACCTCTGCCTCTCAAGTGCTAGGATTAAAGGTATGTGCCACCATAGTAAGCAGTGGGTACTTCTTAAGGTCAGCCCACTCTCTGATTTATCTTTGGTTTCAAATACCCAGCCCTGAGTTCAGGGAAGCCTGGTTGGATGGACAAATCATCAGACTAGGAGCACTTGGGTAACCCTTGGACAACCGTGGTAATTGTTAATCTCTTATCAGCACTTACACTATTGCTTCAGGACCCATGGTCAGAGATATGTTGGTCTCTCAGCTTCACCTTGAGCCTATCTTCCACGTGGCTGAGGACAATATCACTGCTAGCAAAGCTAAGAGAACCAAGGGCTAGGGTTCACAGATGCAGGTGGCCAGATAATCTGGGAAGTGTACCATGTCCCCAGCTACTTGGCCCAGATTGGTCAGCACTTCAGGTTAGGAATGCTTCTCTACTTGACCTACCCTGATGTTGAGGCTGGCCACTACCACCTCTCCAGTGGGTGTGATGATAGGGATGTTCTCACAGATGATCCCCTGCTCCACATCCACCACCTGGCCTGTAGAGAGAAGGCATGGAAGGACATGTGCACAGCATTTTGCTGCTTTCCTGTGCCCTGCTGCCTATCTCTACTTCCTATCTTAGTAACAGTCCCCTGGGTTCCCAAACAGTATGGTGTGGTCCAGGTTCCATGGGAAACCAGAGGTCTTCCAACAGGTTGATAACCCCAGAGTCAAGTAGCATGCCCCAAGCTGCCACCCTTTGCTACTCTGGAACCCCAACCCTCCTTGGCAACATTGTAAGATCAGCTTCCATGCCTGGGCTCCTTTGCTGCAGTACCCTGACTCCTGTGAATTGGCAGGTGGCTAGACTTTCTTTTGTTCTTGCACTGTCTTGGCTTCTTTTTTCTTTTGTTTCTTTTTGAAACAGGGTCTAATACTAAAGCCCTCACTGGCCTTGAATATGCAGTAATCCTGCCTCAGCCTCACAAATGCTGGGATTACAGGCATTAGTCATCAATTATGAATTTAAATATTTTCTTTATTTTAAATATCTTATTTATTTACTTAGAATGCTGACCTTGACAATACCATGCCTGCTTTATGTGATAGTAGGGATTGAACCAAGGGCTTTGTGCATGCTAGGCAAACACTAACTGAGCTATATCCCTAACCATGTAAATCTTTTGTTTCTATTGCAGTGCTAGGAAATAAACCCAAGTCTTATACATGCTAGGCAAGCACTCTACAACTGGACTACATCCCCATTCCTCACTGCCTTGATTTCTCTGTTTGCCTTGTATGAGTGAATGATACCCAGCACTGAGAGCCCAGAATCTTCTCTCTGAACTGGTAACTGAAACCAACACACTTGGGAAACTTTGTCAGCAGCTCAACTGGTAGCCAGTGCTTACAGAGTGCAGGCTACTGGGCCTCCAGAGTAACCTAGTTTTCAATGACCTTTCTGGCAATGAGTCCTGAGTAGATGAGGCATGGTACACAGGGGGCTCTGAGTGTTGGGGTGGTATGGGAGGAGACAAAGCAGTGGGTAGAAAGGTAGAGGAAATACTCTGCACAGAGGCTACCTTACCTTGGATCTTCAGGGGCCCCTCTACATGGACACCAGACTGTACCATGGCCCCAGGACCAGCCAGAGCCTCCTCTAGATCTCCTGTTCTCTTAAAACGACAATGTTGGACATCTTCAAATACCTGGAACATCTCGTACACCCTGGCTGTGTAGCCAGCCAGCTCTGTCACCTACAAGGAGGGTGACATGGGCTCAACACCAGCCAGTTCAGGGGTGGAAGAACAGGCAGGGTAGGAGCTGCACTAGGGTTACCTCCTTGTAGGATGACATGATCCTCTCGGTGGCATCTGCAGCAGCTGTGAGGAGGTTTCGGGCAATGGTGAAGGCTTCTGTACGCTCACTAACCAGCTCCTCTTCTTTCATTTCCAAGGCTGCCTTCTTCATGGCTTCTGAGTCTGAAAACCAAAGTTGGGTTAGGAAAGACAGTGGAAAGTCATAGAGCCACCATGGAAAAGATGAATATTGTGTATACCATGTTATGACTGATAGATGTACAGAGCACATATGTTTTCCATCTCATAGCACAAATGAAAACTAACTCACAGGAAAAAATGGGTAACACTTGTCCTTGGATTTGATTTCTTAGCTATGAAACCAAAAACACAAGCAAGAAAAATAGATCAACCTGAACTTCAAAATTAAATACTTTTGAGCACTGAGGGACTTTATCAGTAAAGTGCAATGGCAAACAATATACAGTCTGGGAAAGAATACTTCTAAACCACATGGCTAGAAGAGCTGTAGTCCTCTAAAACTTTTAACTTTTCTTAGCCCAGAGCAACCCAGCATCTGGGTGGTGGAAACAGGAGGATCTTGACTTCACACAGCTGGAAAAAGGATCTAAATTATATATATATATGCAAAATATTATAATATTTGCCTGGTTTCTCAGTAGTCCGAGTAGGCTGAGGCAAGAGAATGCCACATGTTCAAGGCCAACCTGAGCTAGTGTAAAACGTTTTCTCAGAAAAAAAATAAAGATATATAAAGAGCAATAAGGTGTGTTGGTGAGGTGGCTCAGCTGGTAAAGGTGTTGGTCACCAAACCTAATGACCCAAGTTTGATCTCCAGGGTCTGTATGGTAGAAGTTGAGAACTGATTTCCAAAAGTTGCCTTCTGACCCCTACATGTGTGTAGTAACATGTAGTAACTTCCTGATCACAGTAAGTTTATAAAAAGATGCTTGACATTATTAAGCATTAAGGAAACTGATGTTGCCAACAAATAACATGTCATCTTGACAAGGGAAGCTGGAGCAAAGGAAGGTAAGGGAAGACATTGGCCAGGTGAGAAGTGGGACCCCCATCTATGGTTGGGAGGAGATCAGATGGAAAAGTACTTAGCAGTTCCTCACAAAGTTAAATAGTGAGTTACCAAAGGACCTAGAAATTCCTTTCTTAGCTATACAGTCTGGAGAAACAAAAACTTGAATTCACATAGAAACTTGTATGGAATGTTCACACTAGTGCTACTCATGATAGCTAAAAGGTAGAAACAACCAGCCTGTCTTTTAATGGATGAATCAATAAAGACACCGAAATGTATCTTGTAGAAGAACAAAACTAAATCCTATCTCTCACTCCATATGAAACTTAATTCCAAATGAATTAAATACCTTTTGACCTTGGTATGAGGGTACACTCTTGAAATCCCAACACTTGGGAGGTAAAAGATGAGGATCAAAAGTTCAAGGCCCTCCTTGGCTACATCGTGAATTCCATGGCAACCTTAGCTACATGAGACCCTGACTCAAAAAGAAAATTACAGTCTGGCTGGGCATGGTGACCTACACTTTAATTTCAGCATTTGGGAGGTAGACATGGATTTCTGTGATTTTGAGGCCAGCTTGTTCTAGAAAACCAGCTCCAAACCCTGTCTAAAAACAATAAAATTTAATACCAAATAAAACAACAAACAATCCAGTTAAAAAATGGTAGAATTTAATTAACAGACAAGTCTCAAAAGACAAAGTACAAATGGTCAATAAATGTACACAAAATATTGAACATACCAGGACAATGGAATGGCTCAATAGATAAAGTGTTTGCTGCTGTGTTTGTCTGATGATCTGAGTTCAATCCCTGGAACTCATGAAAGGTGAAAGAGAACTGATTCCACAAAGTCCTCTGAGTTACACATACATTCTGTTCATGTGTCCATCATATCACACATATGCACATACAATAAATAATAAATAAAAAACAAAGAAAAACATTGAACAGCCTGGCCACCAAGGAAGTGCAAGTCAAAACTATACCAAAATTTCATCATTCTAGTGAGAATGCTACCATCAAGTTCCAAGCCATCCAGAGGTACAAAGTGAGAAACCCTGTCTTAAAAAATAAAAAGGAAGGGCAGGCAGTGGTAGCACATATCGTTAGGACTTGGGAGGTGGAGACAGGCAAATCTCTGAGTTTGAGGCCAGCCTTGTCAATAGTGCAAGTTCTAGGATAGTCAGGGTTACATAGGAAAATCCTGCCTTGAAAAACCAAAAATAAGTAAGTAAACAAACAAACAAACAAATAAAAAATGATAACAAATCCTGGAAGGATGTGGAAGTTCCTGAAAAAAACTGAAAATGGAATTCCCATATGACCTATCTATACTATCACTGGACATATAGGTAGGACTCTAAGTCATAGCACAGAGATACTTTCACATCCATGTTTATTGTTGCAGTATTCACAATAGTCAAGAAATGCAACCAGCCTAGATATCTATCAACAGATGAATAGATAATGAAAATGAGGTACATATATACACTGGAATTTTATTCATCCATAAAGAAAAATGAAACTATGTCATTACTAGAAAATGGATATAACTGGAGATCATTATACTAGACTCAGAAAGACGAATATCATGTTTTCTAAAATTTATGAAAACAGAGACTAGCAGGAGCAGGGAGAGACACAGGAGAATATAAAAAGAGGTAAATCTGGGAATCAAAATGACTTTATAAAAGCTGGGTGTGGTGGCACACACCTGTAAACCCAGCACTTGGACACCTGTAAACCCAGCACTTGGGAGGCAGAGGCAGGTGGATCTTTGTGAGTTCAAGGCCAGCCTGGTCTACAGAGTGAGTTCGGAGAGTCAGGACTACACAGAGAAAACCTTTTTAAACAAACAAACAAATTCAACGCAATCCCCATCAAAATTCCAACTCAATTCTTCATAGACTTAGAAAGAGCAATTCTCAAATTCATTTGGAACAACAAAAAACCCAGGATAGCAAAAGCTATCCTTAACAACAAAAGAACATCTGGGGGAATCAGCATCCCCGATCTCAAGCTGTACTACAGAGCAGTAGTAATAAAAACTGCATGGTATTGGTACAGTGACAGGCAGGTAGATCAATGGAATAGAATTGAGGACCCAGAAATGAACCCACACACATATGGTCACTTGATTTTCGACAAAGGAGCTAAAACCACTCAGTGGAAAAAAAGACAGCATTTTCAACAAATGGTGCTGGTTCAACTGCTGGTCTACATGTAGAAGAATGCAAATTGATCCATTCCTATCTCCTTGTACAAAGCTCAAGTC
>CM052722.1:112568263-112591262 GCA_028551405.1 Uromys caudimaculatus | reverse complement strand
AGCGGATATTAGCCCAAAAGTTCAGAACGCCCAAGTTTCACTTAACAGTAACCGCTGGACTGAGAGTGAGGTCCCAGATGGAGGAGTTGGAGGAAGGTCTGAAGGAGCTGAGGGAATTTGCAGCCCCATGGAGGGAGCAAGAGAGTCAATGGGCCTGACCCCCCCCCCCCGGTTCCTCCTGGAGTTTGGTCCACCAACCAAAGAATACACATTGATGGACTTATGGTTTGGACCACATATGTGGCAGAGGATGACCTCGATGGCCATCAGGGAGAGAGGAAAGGCCCTTGGGCCTGAGGATGTTAGAGGCCTCAGTAAAGGGGAATGTCAAGGCAGGAATATGGGGATGGGTGGACGGGGTGGGAGTGGGGGTGGGAGGTGGAATTCCCTCTTAGAGGCGGGTTGGGGAGGGGACAGGGGGTATCCAAAGAGGAGACTCAGAAAAGGGGAAACATTGGAAATGTACATAAAGTATCAAAAATAAAAAAGGAAAAAAAAACAAACAAAATACCTATTCTTTATTAAACCTATCACTACATATAATGAATATATAATTAAAAACAATTATAATAGGCCAGACGTGATGACACATACCTGTCTCAAAAGAACATAAAGAGAAATTATGGTATATACATATAATGAAATATTAGTTAGCCATAAGAGGGAATGAAGGGCTGGTTCATCTTCCAACATAGATGAACCTTGAAATAATTGTGCTCAGAGAAAGAAGCCAGACAGCAAAGGTCACATACCATAGGATTCCATTTCTATTTGATTATATCTGGAATAATCAAATTCATAGAGATAGAAAGCAGATTAGAGAGTGCCAGGTGCATAGTGAAGGAGGATTAGGAGTGACTAATAATTGATATGGAGTTTCCTTTACGTTTCAAAATTTCCTGAACTTAGATAGTGGTGATGGTTGCACAAAGGTGAATACATTTAAAAAACTGAATTGCATAGTCTGTTAATCATATCTCAATAACATCGATTAAGAAAAGGATCTAGATAAACAGCTCAATGGTTAAAAGTACTTACTATTCCTGCAGAGGATCTGAGTTTGATTTCCAAAACCCATGTCAGGTGGCTTCCAACTGCCTGTCATTCCCATTCTAGGGGATTTGTGCTTCTGGCCTCCTAAGGCATCAGCACCCCCATGTACACATAATTTAAAAAAAAACCAACAGGCATCCAGCTTTATTTCTTGGCATAAGTAGCTCCTATCAACTAGAAGTGCCCCTACCTTCTGTTGGGCACCATATCAGTCCCTCCTGCTGAACAGCTAGATTTCTTCATCTAATACCTAGTGAGCTTTCTTTCTGAAGTGTGACATTTCTCCTCTTGACCTTGCTGCCCATCACTCACATTCTTCCTCACAACCTACTCTGCACCTTGATCACTCTTATCTAAAGCTGTTTTTTTGTTTGTTTGTTTTGCTTTGACTTTTGAGACAGGGTTTCTCTGAGTACGAGTTCTGGCTGTACTACAACTCACTTTGTGGACCAGATTAGTCTTGAATTCACAGAGATCCGCCTGTCTCTGTCTCTGCCTCCCAAGTGCTGGGTTAAAAGTATTCACCACCAGGTCTGGCTACCTTGTGTTTTTGTTTGTTTTTTTGTTTTTTGGGTCAGAGTTTACATCCCATGGTCATGCCCTTAAAGTCTTCTTAGTTGACAGCTTCAACTTTCTTGACTTTGTGATCCACAGAAGAGTAAAGCTTTAAGAAATTATTATTGTTGTTACTGTTGTTAGTGTGTGTGTGCATGTGCACGCACGTGTGCGTGTGTGCAATGTGTGGGTACACATGTACTATAGCATACATGTGGAGATTTGAGGACAACATTGTGGAGTGGGTTCTTTCCACTTTTATGTGGGCTCCAGAAATCAAACTCAGGCCAGGTAGTGGTGGCACATGCCTTTAATCCAACACTCAGGAGGTAGAGGCAGGTAGATCTCTGTGAGTTCAAGGCCAGCCTGGTCTACAGAGAGAGTTCCAGGATAGTCAGGACTACAAAAGGGAACCCTGTCTCAGAAAAAGCAAAACCAACCAACCAACCAAACAAACAAACAAAAAACAAATCAAACTCAGATTGTCAGGTTTTCAGGGTAAGCACCCTTACCTGATAAACCATCTTGCCAATCCCAGAGCAAGGCCCTTTGGTGCAGATAGGTAAATAATGAGTGTCCACTGAGGAGTCATCAAGGGGCTGAATCTGTGGGAAGTATCCAGCATATATGTGACCCTCATATGGATTAATTACAGGGGTTGGTCACAGGGAGGAAAAGTACAAAAAGTCAGCTCAGAAAAGTTCAAGTTGGAACTTGGGAGGCAGAGACAGGAGGATTTCTGAGTTCAAGGCCAGCCTAGTCTACAAAGTGAGTTCCAAGACAGCCAGGGCTATACAGAGAAACCCTGTCTCAAAAAACCAAAAAAAAAAAAAAAAGTTCAAGTTGGAAAGGTAACTGGATGGATGGATGAATGGGATACCTTTGGGGCCTGTCCCAGGAAATGGCAGGGGTGGGGGGTGGGGGTGTGACAAATGTTCTAACAGTGTGGTAAGCTAAGTCTAAATATCCCCCTTTCTATTGTGCCTTCAAAGACTTAGCTCTAGTAGGCAGCAGGAACACTAGACTTCCTTCCCAATATCCCTACAACTTTTCCTTTGACAGTGAGACAAAGGAAGGGAGTCCATAGGTCTTTGTGGCCAAGACATTTTGGCAGCTAGCATGTTCTAGAGGCAGAACCTCCTAGGATCTTTGGAGTTAAGGCCTGGCAGGAGGAACAAATAAGATACTGCAATCCCATCCCTTTTCCAGCCCTGGGGCTGCCATTGCAGACCATTAAAACAAAGCTTATCTAAAAATTATCCCCAGTGGTTAAGTGGCTTCCTCCCAGGCTTTTCCTTGAAGCACCTGGAACATCACTTGCCATATACACACCCTTTATTTGACTCACCATAAAAAGTGAGGAAGAGAAATCACACAAAGTGACATACACAGAAAGGCAGTACTTGGGAGAGCAGTAAGGCAGAGCACATAAAGGCTTGGTGGCAGAAATAGTTAAATGCTTTTTAAAAAATTCAAGTTGTATATGACTGAAGGAAGAAAAACAGGTGACCTGGAGAATTATTAAACTAAAAGAAAGACTGAGGAGCTGAAAAACCTAAATAGGCTCAGTGGTTAAGAGCAGTTATTGCTTGTGATGGCTTGAATGAAAATGGCCCTCATTGACTCATATTTTTCAATTCTTGGTCCCTAGTTGGTAGAACTGTTTTGGGTAGGATTAGGAAGCTCCAGTGCCATGCCTGCTTCCCTGTTGCATGTTCTTTGTCATGGACTCATCATTTGAAACTATAAGCAAGACCCCAATTAAATGCTTTTTTGTTTTGTTTTGTTTTGGAGTCAGGGTTTCTCTATATAGCCCTGGCTGTCCTGGAACTCACTATGTAGACCAGGCTGGCCTAAAACTGAGATCCACGAGTGCTGGGATTAAAGGCATGTGGCACCACACCTGGTTATAAATGGTTTCTTTTATAAATTGCCTTGGTTATAGTGTTTCTTCACAGAAATAGAAAAAGTAACTAAGACATTGCTCTTGCAGACCACCTATGTTTAGAAGTTACAACTGTCTGTAACCTAAGTTCCATGGGATGTGATGCCCTTTTCTGCCTTCTGCAGGTACCAGGCATACACTCGGTACACAAGCATACATCGGGGCAAAACACTCATACACATAAAAATAATTTAAAAAGAGAAGCATGTATATTTGAAAGAAACACAAGTTTGATGCAGGAGAAGCAGAAACCTAAACACATTGCACTAAAGCTGAAGAATACAATAAAGAAAATGATAAAGATACCTAGAGAGAAAAATTCATAATATTAATAATTAAATTGATTTTTAAAATGAACAGCTATGCAAGAAGTGAGACGACAATGAAATCTTGTCAAATGATTGGAAGAAATTAACTTTCCACTACATTTTTATGCTTAATCTAACTAGTTCAGGAATAAGTGTAAAAGATATTTTCAGACAAGTTAATTGAAAAAGATCCCATGATACTCTAGCTGAAAGAACTTTTTACCCAGGCACAGTATAATCCCAGCACTAGGGAGATGGAGGCAGGAGGATAGCAGGTTCAAGGCAAGACTGGGCTACAAAGAGAGACCCCATTTCAAATAAAAACAAAACAAACCAGAAGAAGAAAGTGACTTCTGAAATAAGGCTATCAGGAAGTATGATTGAAGTATAGGAAGGGAATGCTGAGCAGAGAAATCAGTATCCATACAGGTGAGTTTACACACATCACACAAAACATAATAGAAAATGAAAGGCACATGGTAGTCAGAAAAACTCATGAAACTAAACTGAGTTGTAATGACAGATGTCATGGGGGTTGCTTCTCTAGGTATACTATTCTAAGGCTCAGGAGGAAGGGAGCTATTGATTAACCCAAGGAGGCTTTGAAGGTCGCATGCCTACCTTTTCAAGGGCATTCACTAAAAGTTGAATGAATAAACTGTAAACCAGTAGAGGAACAAACAGAAATAAAGACAACCTGACCACCACCAAAGTAACAGGTAGGGCAGGCTTCTTCCTTCCCAAAGGCCTCTACCCTGGCAATTTGTAAGAACTATTGTTTGGAAGAAACCAAGGCTGGGGTCATGAAGGGGCTCACCAAAGCCACTTTTTATGCTCATCTCCAATCAAAATTGGGCTAAGGACAGGGGGTAAAGGGTACATACATATGGAGCAGTTGTATGTGGTGTTCCTAAGTTGTGGTCTTGTGCTAGGCTTCTTGGCACCAAGAATCATGAGATGTATATGTGGCAGCAAAGAACTCCAAGGAATGACTGATTTCTGATAATCTCAAGGCCAGTAGGGCCTCAAATTTACTCAGGAAGAAAAGGAAAGTGGGCTGGCTGAGCTCTGGGCCCTAGTCCCTGGAGCCTTGGCTCTTACCTGACTCTGCATAGCCAGTGGCTGTGATGATGGGGACAGCTACCATGACCAGGCCAGATGCACTCCATACATATTTCATGAGGAACTGTTCCAGCATGACATACCATAGACGTTCAAGCAGGATGAGGTTGATCTGTGAAGCCAGGTCTTGATAGGAGTGCTGTAGTAGTGCCAGCTCCACCTGTAAGGTCAATAGATATTCAAATGTGACAACTCCTGGGATATGATGGTAAGAGTCCCCAAGAATGACCCACAGACATTCTGTTTGATGGCCACAAGGTCAAGGACTTGGGGATTGTATTTGTGGTGTGTCAAGCTTCAAATAGGGGTGATGGTAAGGGATTGTCTAATATTATGGGGAACCTCCTACTCTCTCTTTCAATTACTACTGTGGTTGGGACACTCACCTGTACCCTGCCTGGGCAGTTTCTGGATCCAGCCCCCTGAGGGCAGCTGTCTTTCATCTTCTGCTGACCCCATTTCTTTGGACTCCTTCCTAGTGCCTCCCTACCCCAGACATTATGATCAATAGCTCAAAGAGCAGCACAGGGGAGCAAATGATAAAGCTCTTGGTTTTGTAAAACTCAGCCAACAATCCCCATTTCCCGTTTCCTTCCCAGGCTCTTTTCTGTGAGAAACTTACACTGAATTTCCCACCAAATTCAGTTTAGTATGCTCTCAACCCTGATAGGAACCTGTAGTCAGACAGGCCTCAAAGGAGTCTAGAAGTATCCAGAAGTAGTCATGGCAAGGTGACTGTGGTATTTTGGATTGTTCTGCTCCCCCAACTCCATGCCCAAACACCATGGCACTGTTTGTCTTCTTTATCCCAATTTACTGCCACACACCTTATTGTGCATATTCTTGTGTCTATTATAGGACACAGAAGCAGAGAGAGACAAAGTGTCTGGCTCAAGCTCCTATTGCCTGGAAGTAGCAAGGAGTGTAGAAATGTGACTGCATGGACTGGGCTGTTAAGAGAACCAAATTTTTATTTAGTTTTGAGGTATTATAGATAGAACCTAGGGCCTTGGGCATTCTAGGCCATGAGAGTGCTAGGTGAATACTCACTCTACCATTGAGCTATATTCCAACCCTAGAGAACCAGACTTCTGGTTGATTTTTTGTTTGTTTGTTTTTGTGGTTTTTTATTGAGGAGGAGGTCTCATTATATAGCCCTGGCTGGTCTGGAATTCTTTATGTAGACCAGGGCCAACCTTAAATTTGTGGCAATTTTCCTGTCTCTGCTTCTCAAGTGCTGGGATTAAAGGTATGTACCACCATGCTTGGCTTTTATGTTTTGAGACAGCCTTGCTCTGTATTCCAGAAACTCACTATGTAGCCCAAGCTGGACTTGAACTCACAATGAACCTCCTGCCTCAACCTAATAACCAGATTTTTACAAATGAAGATGACTTAAGATTTACTTTGTTCTTTTAAGCAGGTTTATATACATGTGTATACACAAGCATATGCACTGTCTGAAATTCTAGTAAGATTATACCTTGATATTTGCCTGCCAGCCAGCCAGTCTCTTTTTCATAAACTCTTGACTTGAATCCATGCCCATGTCCACAGTACAGCAACCAGTGAGACTGGAGTGGGACATGTGCCTATACAACAAGGGCAATCAATCCACTCATGGTGGCCCATCACTCTATACAGCTTTACAGATGAGGCTTAGACACGAAGGCCAAGGGTTTACACAAGGTCTCTGGGTCCCAGCAAGTGAACTCTATTGTTTAATGTGCTATTTCCTGAAGCTAGCCCAGAGGAAGTCTTTTTAAATACCAGTGTTCTCTCTTTTGTGCCCTCTGTCTAGAACTGCTCATATAGCCCAGCTTTCCAAAAACCCAGCCTCTCATTCCTAAAGTGAGTGCACCACCTTTGCAGCACCCTGGTAATCTAGGCTCGTGCCTCAAGCTGGTAGCAGTGCCAGCTAAGGTTGATGGTATAGCTAAGGTATTGTGCCAAGTGCCTCACCCAAGGCCCAGGCTGCTTGCCAAAGCCCTGCAGCCTAGCATTCAGGAGAAGAGAATGGAAGAGGGGTTATAGTAAGGGTGATGCATCCTAATCTGAAACCTGACCTAGACCATCAAGAACTCTCTTTGTAGAACGTACAGACAAATCCTTTCTAAAAGTCAAGGTCAAAACTGATTGTCTATATGAAATGCAGCCAATAGGACAAGGTCCTGGGGCAAGTGGCTACCTGACCCAGCAAACACACAGGCCTTCATGAAATGGGTGCTTTTGTATCCCTCCCCCGCCCCAAGCACTGGGGAACCGAAACCAGTAGCCAGAACAAGGCCTGAGGCAGCTGCAACCACAGGCACAAAGAAAGGGAGGGGCTGCCAGAGAATAAAGTTTATACTGGCTTAAAGTAGCCTTTCCCAGGGTCTGCCAGGCTTCCCTGGCCCCAGCCCCTACCTTATAAAGTGGCTGGGATCTGGGTGGAAGGGTGGCTACACTGGGCATCAGGGGTGGGGGTAGGGGGTTGGAGAGGAAGGTTGTCAGGCTTCTATGGCAGAAGCTGGGGCCAGGCATCCCTATCCCTGAGAGGGAGGGAGGCAACTAAGCAAGTGGCTTGCCAAGCCTGTCAGTCACTAACCAGACATGCCTGGAGTTCTGACAGCCTTGACCCTGAGCAGCAACACTGCTGCTACAGCCGCTGTGCTGAGCTCTGCTTGTTAACCTCTGCTTGGGCTGAGTCATGCCCATAATACCGGACAGCCCAGCCAGCCAACTCTGCTGGACGCCAGCCTTCAAAGGGCCCAGAGAGGCAAGAGAGGTTAGGTGGCAGGCTCTGTCCTATGCTCCCAAGATGGTAGGAGTCTAATTCCTCACAGCTGACTGAAGGAATGACTGACTGCAAGATTGGAGTAAGCTGGACCAGTAGCATCACAAATTGCTAGAATTCAAAGGTAGAATCCAAATTGTCCAAGACAATTTTACCAAGGAAGTAGAAGTGGCTTGGAGGTTGCGGGCAGCCAGTACAGGGAAGTTCCCACCTAATGATGCCATTTCTCCATTTCTGCATCTTAAGACTATAGCCAAACAAGGCCTACCCCCAAGCTAGTCCCTGTGCCTATTCACAACTTAAACATTAGCCTGAGTAGGCCTTGGGCTTTCCTTACTGCTTATAGCTGACTGCAATAGGTCTCCCAGCCACCTCCTCGGCTATATAAGCAGCATCTTAACCTGCCCCACCTCATGGCCCCCGTAGAAGGCAATTTCCTCTGAGTTGGCCACCACTCGAGAGTGCATGTAGCGCAGTTCCCCCTTTCGTCGTGCCTCCTCTGCCACTAGCTCCCCAAACTTGGGAGAGAAGGCTCGAAGCACATTGGCTGTGAGGAACACCACCAGGCCAGCGATGGCTGAGGGCCAGGCTGTGCTAGCTCCTCGGGATCGGGCAGCTCGAAGGAGAGTGTAGGAAGTCACAGCCACATCCAGGAGTGGCTTGGTCAGGTTGGAATAGAGGTGGGCTACAGAAGCAGCAAAGGCTACCACATCCTCTGTCAGAGATTGGTCAGGGTTTCGAAGCCGTCCATCCATGTTGCTTACTCTGTAGTAAGTCTGCTGGGAGAAGTAGAGGCCGTAGGCATGAGCTACTAGACGGCTTCGGAAAGAAAGAGCCAGCTGGCCCTCTAGGTAGCGGATGGCACTGTTGATGAAAGTGGCAGGAAGGGCTATGAGGAGCCACTGCAGCAGTTGCCAGCTAAAGGCCCGCGGGTCCTTACGTACAATGCAGCGGGCCAGTCTGCCGTCCAGGCGGGCAACATATACAGACAGGAAAGTTCGGCTTACCAGGGCAGCAGAATGCAGGGCCAGCAGCCCTGTTTCCCGGCACAAGACTCTGGGGAACAGCAGCCTCAGGAGCACCAAGAGCCGCTGCAGGAATACCCGGTTCATGCCAGCCTTGGCTGCTGTGGCCTCAGAGGCCTCTTGCGTGGGCTCCCCAGCTGGCACCTGAGGACCTCTGGCAGGAGTCAGACACTGCCGTACTAGAGGGTAGATTTTGTGGGCTCCATAGGCTGTGAGGGCCAGGACCACAGCTGTGCGCTTCAGCGTGGTCACCCGCGAGGGCCGGGGAGTGGAGAGCACCGGCATTTCACCTGGATTGGTGAGCAGGCTGAGGGTTGGAATTGCTACCCGAGGCTACAGTTGAGGGCAGATCCTGGAAGGGCTGTTGCTCTGACCCAAGGCTCGTTGTCTAGGCAACTGGAAACCTTGAAGTGGTCCCTGAGACTGTTGCTTTAGGCCCTCGGGGTGGTGCTGGGGCCCCTGGATCGGTTGGGTTAGAATCCTCCAGGGTCGTGGCCTCTTCAGGCAGCCCGGGAGGAGGAAACTGGCTTCCCTGTACAGACTGTCCCTTAGCCCCTGAAGTCAGAGCCTCGAGAGGTCTTAAGCAGAGAGGCTGTCTCTTCCTTTCCACCTCCCTCCTCTTACTGCTCCTCCCCCCCCCCCGGTGACGCCCCTCCCCGAGGCACCAGGAGTGTTTGTCCGCTCTGCCGACCGGCAGTAACGACAGCGGCTACACAGAGGTGGGTGGGGGGGAGAGGAGGCGGAGTTTGGGCATGAGGCGGAGTCCGGGTTAGGGGTGCCCCACCCCGTTCTCGCCCTACCGCTGGGCCCCTCCCCCTCTTCGACTACAGAGAAGCAGTCCGCGCAGGCTAGAGAAGCGGCCCTAGCCTTCCCGCCAAGGCTCCTCCAAGCTCCACCCCTGCCTGTCTGAAGTGTCAGAGGCGCGGAAGTCGACCTTCAGCAGCCAGCCTCTACTTCCTTTCAAGACCTAGGCAACGGGCCGCGCCCAAGGGCGGGGCGGGAAACGACAATGGGCGGAGCCGTTAGAGGCCTCTTGTCGACTTGTAGGTGGGGCCCGACGCGCGTTTCCGGTTTCCGGCCGCGGACTAGGGGGCGTATCTGAGCATTGGTGAGAGTCTGGTAGTTGCGGTGTAGCGTGCGTGTAGGCTGAAACTCGGTAAGCTCTGTCCGCTTGCTGCATGATTGATTTTCGGACCACCGAGGTTCCTCTCAGTTCCTTCATGAGGGAGGAAGGCGAGCATCCCAGAAAGACTGTGGGTTCTGGGAAGTGTAGGGATCCAGGCCGACTTGGGAGTTTAGGGCAGGATCAGGCAGAGGGATGTTGTGGCGGCAGGTGGAGCGGGATTCTAGGGGGCGCGAGGACGGGGGCCAGTGGAGAAGTCCCACTCGGAAGAGCTGCCCAGGTAGGCCCAGCTCCTCGAAGGCCACCAGCCGCGATAGACTTGGGCGTTGTGGCTTACTAGGGATGCAGGGAGGTCTTTTGGCTTCAGGAGAGACTTTCTGGTTCTGGAACTTTCTCCGGGTAAGGCCTTGACGTGCTCTGTCGAGACCTGTATTTGCTTTTGGCCTGGATTCCCGCCCTCTAGGAGTCGCTCTTGTGGGCCTTTGAGAGTACGTGGAGGCCTTACACTCGTGCATTCTTGCGAGCATTCGGAAGGCCTGTCTAGTTCTCAAAAAGCAGCTTTAGAAGGAGGCTGGAGGCTGCTAGGTTTATCTGCCCCTCATAAGCGTTGGAGGAAATGGGCCTCCTTTATTTTGCAGAGGCTTAAGCGGTGGTTTGCAGAAGATACCATGTATGAACACTGCAGTCCCAGTCGCACTGTAGCAGCAACCGGAAGACATGTTGCTCCTGCAGCAGAGGCTTCTAGTCTTGGAAGGAAGCCTGATGGGTGCTGAGAAGGTCCTCCTGTTTATGTACTGTTCTTATGAGAAACATTTTCTTAGTTAAACAGGTCTAAGAGTCTCTTGAACTCCCCCCCCCCCCGGGGAAAGGAATCATCAACAAAAGTACCTAGTTATAGTAACACACTTGCTGGAGGGTCACAAGTAACTGTCCCAGTCAAGGGAAGTTTGTTGGCTGGTTAGCATCATTAGTCAAGTATCTGCTGTTGGGTTAAGCCCTGTTTCAACCAGGGTTTCAACCAGGGTTTCAAAAGCTCTGAAGCAGAGTTCTGTAGTCTGTTGTGAAGAGTAGCAGCCCCAGCCTATCCAGGGTCCTTGAACTAGATGTCAGTGACTTTGCAGCTCTCATGGTTCCTCCTGTTTCTTCTGTGTCCTGCCAGGAAACAAGCTCCCGTCCCTCTGTTGGAAACCTTTAAGTCACAGGATGAGTCTGCAGTGGACTGCAGTTGCCACCTTCCTCTATGCAGAGGTCTTTGCTGTGTTGCTTCTCTGCATTCCCTTCATTTCTCCTAAAAGGTATGGCTAGTGGAGCAACAAAGCAAGCATATGAGGAGGGTGCTATCAAACCCTGAACCTTGTAGTTTCTTTGTGTAGAATTGGTGGATCCTGAAATTGAGGCTACATGAAAACAAGTAAAACCTGTCTTGAGTAATGGTGGCAGGAGTATATTTTTTTATCACCAATCCTGAACACTGTTTTGCTTTGTTACCTTTCAGTTGCTTTCCTGTACATACTGTCTTTGCAAAGGAAGATCTGTCTTCAACATTTTGAGTAATATTTTCTTGCCTACCCTTGGGCCTCAGTGCTGTGGGGGATAGTTGTGTGGAAACTTGCACCATTGGCTTACATTGTTGCTGATTTGCTGACTTTTGACCTCCTAACTAGCTCCTACTGGCGCTGCTTAGTAGGCTCATGAGCATTACTCAGCCTATGAAGGATGAAGCTATATTCCCTTTTAATAAAAAACAGGATTTGCTAAAAAAGTTATTTAGATATTAATTTTTAAATCATTTGTAGTACATCAACACTATTCATATTTAAATTAGGATGTTATAAAATCAACATAGTTAATAATACCTAAGGAATATTCTTGCTAAAATCCACATTAATTCACAGGAAATACAGAGACCAAAACCTTGCTGGAACTGTAGTTTTGGATAAGGACAGTTAACTTTGTTCCATCACTTAGGAGGTGAAGGCAGGATTAAGGAGTTCAAGGCCTGTCTTGGCTACATAGCAAATTTGAGGTTAGCTTGAGCTATATGAGACCCTGTCTGAAAAGGATTAGGGAAATGGCTCTGTAAGTAAAGTGCTTGCTGAACAAGTATAAACTCAAGATCTGAGTTTGATCTCTATCATCCATGTAAAATCCAGACATGGTGACACACTTCTGTAATAGATAGAGGCAAAGATAAGAAGGATCCTAGCCAGTCTAGCTGAATCAGTAAGCTCTAGGTTCAGTGAGACCATTGGGAAAAAAGTAGAGAATGATTAGAAAAGATACCCACTTAAGGCCCACACACTCATGCACATTACATGCCCAGGCACAAACATGTATATACATATAGACACCAGCACATAGAAAAATTGAAAAAAAGCAGGAAGGGGAGACTGATTTAAGACCAACTTTAAACACTAGATGTAAATTCAGAATCATGCCAGGTCATGTTTCTAACAAACCAACTGTTGATTTTTAACTTTGCATCTGATCTCACTATGTGGGCTTGGAACTAGCAATGTAGACCCAGTTTGGCCTCCAACTCACAGAGATCCACCTGCCTCTGCCTCTCAAGAGACGCGATTAAAAGGCATGCACCACCATGATTAGCCTAGCTTGCTGATTTTTAACAGTATGGAACTCCTTCCAAAGAGTTATATCTTTAAAGAGCTATATCTTAGGTATTTGTTCATAGAAATGATGGGGAGTCTAGATTCCTTTTCATAATGTAGGGTGGTACAAGTCTAGACCAAAAAAAAAAAAAAGATTGTCACATTTTAGACAAAGGGAAGCCAGGCATAGTGGCAAACTTCTTTAATCCTAGCATTGGGAGATAGGCAGGTGGATCTTTGTGAGCTTCAGGCTAGCCTGGTCTACATAGTGAGTTACTGGCCAGCCAGATCTACATTGACCCTGTCTCAAAACCATGTTTGTAGCAGGTGTTTCATCTACTACAAAGGGGAAGTATGATGAAAAGTAAGTTACTCTTACTGGAAACTGCCATTGTTTTTTGTTTTGTTTTGTTTTTTTTAAGATTTATTTATTTATTATATGTAAGTACACTGTAGCTGTGTTCAGACACACCAGAAGAGGGCATCAGATCTCATTACAGATGGTTGTGAGCCACCATGTGGTTGCTGGGATTTGAACTCAGGATCTTTGGAAGAGCAGTCAGTGCGCTTAACCGCTGAGCCATCTCTCCAGCCCCAACTGCCAGTGTTTTAAGACTGACTTTCCAGGTGTTTCTGCACATGCACAAACATCTTTTTCTAAATACTCTTGAATTTAATAAATAGGAAAGACATAAGCAGTAGCTGAGACTGATTTTGTATGGGGCCTCTTCACCACTGCAGAAGAGCACCAAGTTGTCCTTTCATTTTGCTTAGGGTTTAAATTGCAAAAGTCCATTTTCTTCAATATCTGTCTTCATTTCTTTCACAGATGGCAGAAGATTTTTAAATCTCGCCTGGTCGAGTTGGTAGTGACCTACGGCAACACTTTCTTTGTGGTTCTCATCATCATCCTTGTGCTGTTGGTCATTGGTGAGTGAGCTGTAGCAGGAGGTTGCTACCTGACCAGATCCTGTGTCATGGCTTCTAAAGATCTGTGCCACATTGGAAAACAAGCATTCTCAGAAATAAACTCATTAAGTGCCCTTTTGATAATCTGTTAAGGAAGTGTTTGCTATTAGCAGGACCTTCATTTCAAGAGGTTCCTATAGCAGTCCATATGGACTCAATGGTCTTTATATACTCTTATGACCACATTTGTTACCAAGGTACCCTACCCTAGTTATTTTAGAACTGATACTAAGAGAAGCTAATTGGTCTGTGACCCTGATCCAAATAGTGCTGCTTATTAGTCATGTAGATAGTAGTGTAGTCTTCTCCCTTGAAGACTGATATCAGACTTCTTTTTTAAAAAATAGTTTTGTCTTTTACTTTTATTTATCATTGTTATTATTTTGTTTTTTGAGACAGTCTTTCTATGTGGCCCTGGCTCTCATGGAACTTGCTCTGTAGACCAGGCTGGCCTTGAATTTATAGAGATCCATTTGTTGCCTTCTGAGTTCTGAGATTAGAAAGGTGTGTGCCTGGCTGCTTTTGTTTGTTTTAAGATGTTTTCTCATCTTAAAAAAGACACCTGAGTTTATTTGTTTGTTTGCTTTTTCTTTTGAGACAGAGTCTCACTCTATAGTCTAGGTTGTCATTAAACATTTTTTTGTGACAGGGTTTCTCTGTCTTGATTATCCTAGTACTCACTCTGTAGACCAGGCTGGTCTCAAACTCAGAGATCCACCTGCCTCTGCCTACTAAGTGCTGGGGTTAAAGGCGCGCACCACCACTGCCCGGGTTGGCATTAAGCTCTTGATCCTCCTGGCTCAGTCACTTGAGTACTGGGGTTATTACCAGCATGCCTGGGGACACAGGGCTTTCAAGTACAGAACTGAACAACCAAGTAAACAACCTAGCTGGAAAGGGGTTCTGTCTTATCTTAAAGTGTGAGGTAATAAACTAGGTGTTTGAAAGTATGTATGTCTTGGAGACAGAGCTCTGAGACCTTTCTGCATATGCACAGATGTAAAGTCTTTTCAGGTCTTTCAGCTGTATAGTTTTATACCTCTAGCATTAATATGCATACCCACAAGACTGAAAGATTAATGAATCAGAGGGCAGGCTGTGGCTTTGATAGGTGGTATCAGGATGGTGGGAGACAAGAGTGGTGGTGTGTGCCTTTATAGCAGGTGAATCTTTGTGAGTTGGGTGTTTTGTTTGTTTTGTTTTGTTGTTTTTCAATGCAGGGTTTCTCTGTGTAGCCCTGGCTGTTCTGGAATTCAATCTGTAGACTAGGGTGGCTTCAAACTCACAGAGATCTGCTTGTCTCTGCCTTCTGAATGCTGGAATTAAAGGTGTGTACCACCATTGGGTGCTTGAATGTTTGTAAGTTTGAGGCCAGCCTGGTCTACATAGAAAGTTCCAGATAGCCAGGGCTACATAGAAAGACCCTGTCTCAAAAAACAAAAAAGATGAAAGGGGAACATTTTATAGTGAGGTGGTAGTGGGCTCATATAGAGACAAGGAGCTAGTAAAGCTAGTCTGGCTGTTGGGTGTTTGTTGTTTTGCTATAGTAAGCAATAAGTATGTTTCCCTACTTGGACTACTTCCCCTTTCCTTGACTCTGCTGTGAAATATTGCATCCTGTTTCAGAGATGTGATATCCACTTAGGCATAGAGCACCCCTTCCTTCAAGTGCCTAGCAGAAACACAGCGGGATATAATGTGGGTTAGTATTGTGCACAGCCCCATCTACTAGCTGCAGCACTGGACATTTCCCTTTAATGTTCAGTGCTTGATGGGATTTGTACAGGCAGAACTTCTCTGAACAGGCAAGAGGTAGCCTGTAGGTTCCCAGGCACAGCTGTTGGATGCCAGCTCCTCATATAACCTTTTGAAATGCTTCTAACAAGATTCCAAGAGGCAGCTTTTTCCACTTAGGGTCTGAGAAGCTTCTGGGATAGGAGCTGATAGAGAGTATGCAGGTCTTGCTTAGAGTTGAACTTCATGAAATGCCAGGCTATACAAGTTATTTTTTAAATAGGTTTGTATGTTTGCTTTTGAGTTCAGGTAGAGTCAAGAAGGTAGAGTCAAGGCACATGTTGGAATTAATTATTTTGTCAGTCTTGCCCTGTCCCCTAAGTAGAGCCAAAAAAGTCTTTGATTTCCTAGTACATTTTAGTAGGCCAAAGAGAGACTTATCTAGAAGCTACTAGTTGACTGACAAGAACTTGATTGTTTTTGGAGATCAGGGATCTGCAGGTGTCAGCTTGGGAATTCTAGGGATGAATAAGGTTCTGATGACTGGTAACTTCCTACTTTACTCTTAGAAGCATAATCTAGGAAGATGGCTCAGTGGATAAAAGCACTTGATGTACAAGTATGAGGACTTGATTTCAAATTTCCAGACCCCACATAAAAGCCAGATGTTGGATGTAAGCCTCTACAATCCTAGGACTCCAACAGAGAAATAGAAGAATTCCTGGAAGCTTGGCAGGTCCTGTCTCAAACAAGGCAAGGAATACTTGAGGCTGTCCTCTGACTTCTTTTGCACAGGTGTCCTGGACACGAAGCATAACCTAGAAAAAAAGTCTACACACCTTCTACAGATAGAGGTACTGGTTGATAACAGTACAGTGAAGATAGTGGGCATCATCAGCCAGAGCCCTTCCTCACTGGGAGGAACCTAGATCAGATCTTTCTGGGAAAGAGAGGTAAAGAGGAGTAGGTTTACTCCTGTTGACTAAGACCTGAGAGGAAGAGCTGGGTTCTGCTGTTGTTCTTGGGTTGATAGTACACAAGTGTCTCATTCCAAGTCTCTTCTTGGTTATTTGACAAGGTAGTCCTTGGAATAATGGAATTTCTAAATATAAATAACAACGTAAAAAAATTTTTTTAGCTCTTTTCTAATTATGAAAATAATGCATATTTTTAAAATATTTATTTTATGTGAGTACATTGCTGTCTTCAGACACACCAGAAGAGGGCATCAGATCTTACTACGGATGGTTGTGAGCCACCATGTGGTTGCCGAGAATTGAACTCAGGTCCTCTGGAAGAGTAGTCGGTGCTCTTAACCGCTGAGCCATCTCTCCAGCCCCAAGAAACTTCTTCAGATAGATTTTTTTGTTGTTGTTTTTAGCCATTTGAGGCAGGGTCTCATCTTGTAGCCCTGGCTAGCTACTAAGTTGTGACCCTCATGCCTCAGTCTCTCAAAGGCCTGTTTATAGGTATGTACCACTATCCCCAGTTCTTAAGGTAGATTTTTATGTACTGATTTTTTTTTAAATGTTCCTTTTTTGTTGTTGTCAGTGGGAGATAGTGTTTCATTGTGTAGCTTTGACTGACATGGAACTCCCTACATAAACCAGGTTGGCTTCAAACTCTGCCTGCCTTGACCTCCCAAGTATTGGGATTAAAGGTGTGCCACCAAACCTCTAGAACACTTAATAGAGGTAGGGGAGGGGGGAGATTAGTAGATACACTAAGGTTCCCTTTCTGCATTACAGATCAAAGATTCTGAGGACATGTATTATTAAGCCAGACCATTATGCATCTGACAGTGGCTCTTGTGGGAGCAGAGGTTGCTTATTCACTCAACAGTAGACTTTCTGCTATGTGCCTTATGGTAGACTCTAGGGGATATAAAGGAGAATTCTTTTGTTCTCAATTTGTAGTCTGCTGTGAAAAAGATGGACAGGAAACACAGATTGAAGATAATTTCAGTGAGAAATGTATGTTACAAAGCAGATACCATAGTGTGATGTGACAATTGACTTTAAATCTGATAGCTCTGTATTTACATGTATAGATTCCCAGCCATAGGTGACTGACTGTATTAAGAGATTTTTTTTTTTTTTTACAATTTTGTTGTTTGAATTTTTGATGAACATGAATTCGTCTTTAAAAACTTTAATTACAGTTTATCAGGGATGGGGAACACATGCATGCCACAGTGTGCATGCAGAGGTCAGAGAACAAGTAGCAAAAGAGTTGGTTCTGTCTTTCTACCTTAAGGGTCCTGGAAATTGAACTCAGGTGGATGGCAAGTACCTTCACTCACAGAGCCATCTCCTCATCTCATGAAGTTCTTTTTAATAAAGTAAAACATAGTAGAGCTCATTGTAGCCCATGCCTCCTGAACAGTTCTTGTGAGCATTCTACCAGCAGGATCTTTGACTTATCAATTGAGTGGGTGGCATTTCAACTTGAGAGAAAACAACAAACTGAGGTTGGGAGCATCATATGAAAGGGAATCTGTCCCCATTACCAGCAATGCTTCATCCTTGAAGAGCATCTTGAAGTGTAGTACACACACAAGATCTAACTAGAGTAGGGTGGGGCTTGATGTGTAAACAGTTAAGAGGAGAATGACCTGGCAACTTTGATAAAGTCTCCCATAAAGGGTGTGTATAGAATTAGTACTAATGAAGAAGATGGATTTGAAAGATAAGAGTCTGGCTTATCTTCCTACCAGTTTTCCTTGTCAAAGTGATATCTAAATGCCCATATCTGCTCTACCATAGATGCTGTACGTGAGATCCGGAAATATGATGATGTGACAGAAAAGGTGAACCTCCAGAACAATCCAGGTGCCATGGAGCACTTCCACATGAAGCTTTTCCGTGCTCAGAGGAATCTCTATATTGCTGGCTTTTCCTTGCTGCTGTCCTTGTGAGTAGGGAGGGACCAGGGGCTTGTGGAGGAAGCCCTGGGCTAGCCAAGGTTGTAGAGCTGTGTTTGGCCTTCTCCTGTGGCTTTAACTCTGTGTGTCCTGGGCCCAAAGACCCTGTTTGTGTTTGATAAACCACACACTTGCCCCCTGACCTCCAGAGGCAGCAAGGAGAGGGGAAGGGAGGTGTAAAAACAAGTTCCAAAAGACCTTACTGGATTTTTGGTTTTTTTGTTTTTGTTTTGTTGTTGGTTTTTTTGTTTGTTTTTTGAGAGAGAGTCTCACTGTATCATCATTGGCTGCCCTGGAGCTCATTTTGTAACCAGACTGGCCTTAAACTCATTAAAATCCACCTGCCTCTGCCTCCCAAGTGATGAAATTAAAGCTGAGTGCTATCATGCTTGGCAGAAGACTCCATCTTACCACAATTTGTGGTAGGTCAAATGAATTACTATTTTGTGCTCTGTTTGCTTGTAGATTGAAGTGGCAAAGCTTTCCCTCTGGGAAAGGATCTTTGGACCTCATAAGGGACTAACCGGTTTGGGGCCTTTTGTATATGGGGTACTGAGTTGGGTAAAGTGGGCGAAAGTAGCATGAATGGATTATAGTCCTCTGGGCCTTCCCTAGTGTAAATTTGTATTTAAGAGAGTGTTGTGACCTGTGGTGCCTTGAGTATTTCTCAGCATTTCTTGCAAGATGGAGAGCCTCAGTCAAGGCTATAAAGGTGGCTAATTGGGTAAGATCAAATGAGTAGAAAATGCCTATTAGAGTCAGAACCCCATTTTCTGCTTCTATTTTTACTCATGGGCTTTGATCCAAGAGCCTAGCAGAGAAGTACACAGACATATGCTCAGGCCAGAGCAGGTGACAGTATTAAGGTATCAGTAATAGGCTGGGAATACAGACCAGTAATAAAGTATTTGCCTGGTATGTGTAAGACTCTGGGTTTGTTCCCTAGAATAACAGAAAACAAACCTAAAATGTTGGTTGCTCTGTAGTTCAGGGCCAATTGTCTTAGTCCATTTGTTCTGTGGTAAAAGAAATGTATTTCTCACTGATCTAGGGACTGTCTTGTCAAGGCTTGGACAGGCTTGGTGTCTAGTGAGGGTTGTTTTCTGCTTCTGAAATGGTACCTTGATTTGTATTATCTGGAGGGGAAGAACAATGTTCTTACATGGTAACAGCATAAAAAGCCCAAGCTGGTTTCCTGTAGATCTTTATAAGATAATTATGATACATTTATGAGGACAGACCCCTCCTCAAAGCTTTATGATTTCCCAATAGGCTCTATCTTTTAGTATCACCACAATGAATGAGACTTAACTCAACACATACATTTTAGAGACTATTCAGACAGTGGTACCATGAGAGTGTAGATTCTCATGTTAGGTTCGAATATAGTAATTCCCACCTGGCTTTGGACCAAAAGACTCAAGATTTACTGTTTAAGGCAATTTTTACCCTCTTAATCATCTGACATGTTGTGCTTCACTACGTATTAGTATGACTATCTATCCAGAGTTTAGCTTTCCAGAAAACAGTGAGATCAGATAATCTTGGATTTTCTGGATCCCAGGTGAGGAGAGTGAAATGTGGAGGCAAGTAAGGGTGTGTGTGTGTGTGTGTCCACTTACTTTTATATCTCCTTAGTGTTTTAGTGTGTTGAGTCATCACAACTTAGAGCTCCACAAATGCAAACCATGTTATGCTTTGGTTCTACCTTCACTTTTAACTCTTAAGACTTTTTTTGTTTGTTTGTTTGTTTTTTTCGAGACAGGGTTTCTCTGTGTAGCCCTGGCTGTCCTGGAACTCACTCTGTAGACCAGGCTGGCCTCGAACTCAGAAATCCACCTGCCTCTGCCTCCCAAGTGCTGGGATTAAAGGCGTGCGCCACCGCTGCCCAGCTCTTAAGACTTTTTTTTAAAGATTTCATGAATGTGGGTACACTGTCTCTTGTCTTCAGACACACCAGAAGAGGGCATCGGATCCCATTACAGATGGTTGTGAGCCACCATGTGGTTGCTGGGAATTGAACTCAGGACCTCTGGAAGAGCAGTCAGTGCTCTTAACCACTGAGCCATCTCTCCAGTCCCAACTCTAAGACATTTTAAAGAAGTGTGTGTGTGTGTGTGTGTGTGTGTGTGTGTGTGTGTGTGTGTGTGTGTGTGTTTATTTCCATGCAAGTGTTAAATATTTTTGTGGTACCAGAGCTTGAACCAGGGCCTCTTGAATACTAGGTATGCATTGTACTACTGAGCTATATCCTTTGCTTTACATAAAAATTTTCTTTTTAGATTTATTTATCTTTATTTTATGTATATGAATGTTTAGCCTGCATGAATGTATGTATACCACATGTATACCTCTGATTAGATCCTTTAGTACTTGGGTAATGGATGGTTGTGAGACACTATATAGTTGCTGGGAATTATATCCATGTAAGAGCAGGTACTCCTAGCCACCAAACCATCTCTCTAGACTTCTTTGCTTTTGAAATGGGGTATCACCAAGTTGCCTGGGCTGGTTTTCAGATTTACCATTCCTCTGCTTCAGCCTCCTGAGTAGCTAGGATTCTTAGGTACATGTCACCCTGCTTGGATTAAAGTAGTATGTTTGATCACCTTAAAGCTTAGCATCTTCAAATTTAGGAAAATCAGGAAATGAGAATTTTGGGAGAGGTCGACATATACCCTAAATATGTAGAGTTTTTTAAGAAATATGGTGGGGTGGGGCTAGTGGGTGTATATAGCTCAGTGACAGAGTGCCTAGTGTGCGCAAAGCCCTAGGTGACATCTCTAATGTACACACACAAACACAGAGGGTGGAGAGTGAAAACCTGCTGTTAATTCTACATGAAAAGAACTGGGCAGAAAGCAGCTTTTACATGTCTATGTTAAGTAAAGAGTTGGAGGACAGAATGAAACCTCCTTATAAGGCTCTACCAAAATGCCAAGCTTCTCTCAACAATTTAACTTCATTTAGGCATGATGAAATTATATCAAAAACTATAAGATCAGTTAGTGATGGAAGTTCTACTGATCCTTGAGGAGCTGCAGAATGTGATAAATGTTGGAAGGCAACAAATATGCTTACTTCCCAGTTGCATAGTAGGAGAGGGTGAATGGGAAACAACTAGAATGGGAAGATTTGAAGTCATGTGCTAGAAAGGTTTGTATGCTTTTGAGAAAGAAGGGATCTGAATTACAAAGACTTCTGTAAGTTATATTCCTCTCTTCTATAGATCAAACAAGATTCTCAGCAGTGTTTTCAGGTTAAATGTTCTCATGGATCCAGTGCTAAAATGTGGTCAGGGTGTTGGTCTAAACAGTATACTTAAGTATAGTCCTAATTCACATTTGTGCTACTCTGCAGAACAGTGCCATTCAGGTAGAGGCCATATGAGACTTTCTGTTCACCCTTGGCCTATTCTGTGCAGATAAGGGTATGGTGAGCAGATATGGCAAGAAGTACACACTAACAGAAATAGCAAGTAGATGAATGACCTTTCAGAAAATTCCAGGTATCTAGATAGCCGCACTGATAGGGCTGGCTAGAATGTGAGACTTGAATTTTTAATGGGAAGACATTTATAAATGTGCATGTAGGGTTCATCAAGGGCAAGGAAGACTGAGTTAAATAGGAACACAAAAACTTGGGGGAATGGGGCTTGTTACAGCCTAGTTGAATGGCAAAGAAGGAGCCTATAGTTTAGTGGGTCCTCAGCATTAAAAACAAAAAAGAAACCACCACCACCAACAACAACAACAAAAAACGACGACAACAAAAGCGCTTAAGCTGGGCAGTGGTGGCACACGCCTTTAATCTCAGCACTTGGGAGGTAGAGACAGGCGGATTTCTGAGTTCAAGGCTAGCCTGGTCTACAGAGTGAGAGTTCCAGGACAGCCAGGGCTATACAGAAAAACTCTGTCTCGAAAAACCAAAAAAGTGCTCAGCAGTTAAAAGCACTTATTTTTGCAGAGGATGTAGGAGGTTCAGTTCCCAACACCCACATGGTGGTTTACATCCACCCATAATGCCAATTCCAGACAATCTGACAGCCTTGTTTTTTCCCTCCAAGATAGAGTCTCACTATGTAGCTTTGGCTATCCTGGAATTCCTTGTTTAGATCAAACTGGCTTTGAACTCACAGGAATTAGCCTGCTTCTGCCTCCCAAGTGCTAAGTAAGAATAAAGGCGTGCATGCACCACCATACTTGACTTTATTTATTTATTTATTCATTTATTCATTCAGTCATTTACTTACTTACTGTGTATGAGTGTCTTGTGTTCCAATATTCCCAGAGTGATACTTTGCGTGGAATAGTAGAGTTCTGTTGGGGGTGCACCATGGAATCTTCCTGCAGTCCTAATCCAGTATCTATTATGTTGATAACTGTTGTTTACTTCTTTTCCTTTGACAAGCATATAAGGCAAGACAAATGGCTGATTTAACATCCTGCTCAGATTGCTTAAGCAGCAACTGTGAGCTATGTGCCAGCTGCCTTGTGCCACATCCTTGTAAAAAGATGAAGCAATCGGTGTAAGTTCATCAGTTGCTCATATCTATTTATGTTTCTGGAATTTTGCTAGAAACACATAGATGTCCATGGCCTAAAGGTCAGATTCTATGATAGTGGTTGTAACCCTAAGGAACTTTGATCCTTTCTTTTTTAAGTATGAGGACCTGAGTTCAAGTCAATCAGTTATGTAAAAAGAGCTAAGCATGTCAGTTAAGTGGGCTTATAACTAAACTGAGCCAGGAGAGACAGGAGGATCACTGAGGCTTGCTGGTTGCCAACCTAGCTCCAGGTTCATTGAAAGACTGTCTCAAGGGGAGACATGACAGAGTGATAGAGCAGGACATCACAT
>CM052722.1:112540968-112568163 GCA_028551405.1 Uromys caudimaculatus | reverse complement strand
TACAGAGTGAGTTCCAGGACAGCCAGAGCTATACAGAGAAACCCTGTCTCGAAAAACCAAAAAAAAAAAAAAAAAAAAAAAAAAAGAAGAAGAAGCACAAATAACTAGAGAAATGTCAACCTCCCTTATTCTCTTATTCTCAGAAATAGCTACAAGTAATATTAGGGATGTTTCTGAACTTTGAATTAATTAATTGTTTACTTATTTGAACTAGACTAGCTTCAGACTGCCAGTAGTCTTCCTGCTTTCTTTTAGAAGTATGTTCTTGAATGTGCCAACAGTGTTGGTTGGTCCTAATAGTAAAATAATAGGTGTCTTAAATCAGGGTTTCTATTCCTGCACAAACATCATGACCAAGAAGCAAGTTGGGGAGGAAAGGGTTTATTCAGCTTACACTTCCACACTGCTGTTCATCACCAGAGGAAGTCAGGACTGGAACTCAAGCAGGTCAGGAAGCAGGAGCTGATGCAGAGGCCATGGAGGGATGTTAACTTACTGGCTTGCTTGCTTCTCTTGGCTTGCTCAGCTGGCTTTCTTATAGAACCCAAGACTACCAGCCCACAGATGGTACCACCCACAAGGGGCCCTCCCCCCTTGATCACTAATTGAGAAAATGCCTTACCACTGGATCTCATGGAGGCATTTTTTCAACTGAAACTCCTTTCTCTGTGGTAACTCCAGCTTATGTCAAGTTGACACACAAAGCCAGCCAGTACAATAGGCTAATACCTTTTATACCTTTGTTTTTGGTCTACATGTCCTCTTGTATATAAGCCCCTCCAAACTTAGGTACCTTTTTCTTTTTTAAAGAGATAAGATTTTACTATGTAGCCCTGGCTGATCTGGAACTCTGTATAGGCCAGGCTGTCTGTAAACTCAGATTAACCTGCTTCTGCCTCCTGAGTTCTGGGCTTAGAAAGCATTAACTACCACTTTGCCTTTTTTGGTGTTTTTGAGACAGGGCTGTACATTCACCATCCTGCCACAGTCTCCCAAGAACTGGGATTATATAGGTGTACACCATCACTTATACATTTCTTTGTATATGATGAGTATGTGTTCATGTGTATGTGTGTGACTATGAAGGCCAGAGGTCAATGGTACTATCAGTATCTTCCTCTGTTGCCCTCCACCACCACCACCACCACCATATCCTTCTCCTCCTCCTCTTTTTTTTTTTGAGATTGAGTCTCTTCACTGAACCTGGACCTCACTGTTTCAAGTTGTCTGGCTGAGCAGAGAACTCTAGGGATCTGCCTTTATCCTTCCACCAAGCCTGCACTGGGGTTATAGCTATGTGCCACCATGCCTGGTCTTTACATAGGTACTGGGGATCTGAACATATGTCCTCATTATTTTTTGGGGGGGGATTTTTGAGACAGGGTTTCTCTGTGTAGCTCTGGCTGTCTTTGAACTCACTGTAGACCAGGCTGGCCTCGAACTCAGAAATCCACCTGCCTCTGCCTCCCAAGTGCTGGGATTAAAGGCGTGCGCCACCACTGCCCTGCATATGTCCTCATTATTGTAAGTACTTTTAACATTGAGGCATTTCACCAACTCCTTTTACATATTTTTTAACAGATGCTAGGTATGTATGTGCATTCATGTGGACTATCAAGAGTAATGTAATGTCTCTTTCTTTACTGTGTCAAATCTGATTGTGTTATGAAAATTTTTTGTGGAACTTTTAGCAAACCATGGAGCATTATTGTATGTAGGACATTGCTGGGTTGCTTCGCAGAAAGGTAAATAAGGTAGCAGAATGGGAGACAAAACACTGAATTACCCTTCGTGTATCATGTTTGAGTTAGGGCAGAAAGATGTTCATGTTCTGTGGAAGCATAGCTGGCCAGCAGATACCTCCTGTTGTTAGGTTGTCTGTGCTTGTATGGATAGTAGAACAGGAATTAGGAGGTCAGGGGGCTGGTGTTCTCATACCCATGCTTCTCTTCTAGAAGCTGTGTGGCTTTAAATAAATAGCCTTCCCCCCCCCCCCCCCCCCCGCCAGGTCTTCTCATTTGTTAAACAAGGGCTTATCTAGGATATTGGTCAGCTGCATGGCTATGTGGATGGGGTATGTGGGTTTCTGAGTCTAGTGTGTTTTGTTTGATTTCTAGCTGAAATCAGGAGGGATCTTAACAATCCTTTATATTAGGTGGACCTTTGTAAATAGAGGACACTCAGGAGTGACTGCCATACCCAGAGCCCATGTTTGATTTGGTTCAGATACCATATTCCTTGTAGTGAATATTCCTTGAAGCTGTTAGGAATGAATGAATGAGTTTAGCTCACATTCAGCCACAGATCACATAGAGAATGCTCTTTTTCCTGGCTTTTGGTAGGCAGGTGTTGGCACAGTTTGTGAGCTAAGCTCCACTTCCATGTTTGTGTTAGTCTTGTAAGACTTGTGTGTTAGTGACTGTAATATCTTACTACCTTTCATATATCTGAAGATCAGGAAGTAAAATGGTAATATATGGTTATTAGAGGATCAGAAGCCCTTTTTTTTGTAGTGATAGAAATTGAACCCAGGGTCTTTTTCATATTAAATAAACTCAACTGCACTTAGCCTTTGTTTCACCCAAATGAGACTTTAAATCAGCAAAAATAGGAAAATAAGATCTGTAAAATGTTAAAACCACTTTGTGAGTGCGCATGTAGTGTGTGTGTGTTGGGCGGGGGATGTGTGGGGATGTAGAGGCCAGAGGAGGATATCAGGTATCTGGCCTTGATACTTTTCACATTATTTTCTCTTGAGATAGGTTCTCTCACTGAGCCTGAAAGTAGGCTGGCATTCAATGTTAGTGGTAAGCAAACCCTTGAAATCCTCTTGTCTCTGTCATGCATAGTACTAGGATTGCAGGTGCATATAACCATGACCTGCTTTTTACTTGGGGGCTAGCATCTGAATTGAAGTCCTCATGCTTACATAGCAAGTACTCTTAACCCACTGAGCCACCACTCTAACCCTGTTTATAGTAACACTTTTTTTTTTGAGACAGGGTCTCATTATGAAACCAAGGCTGGCCTCAAAGTCACAAAGATTCACTTGCCTCTGCCTCTCAAGTGCTGGGATTAAAAACATATACCTCCATGCCTAGCAATAAACACTCTTGACATATACCTTTGCTGTATACTTTCCCAGATCCCTCTATACATAATATCAACTTTATTACTCATTAAGCATTCTGTAGACAAGGTGCTTAAATAAAGCTTTACACTTCTGCAAGTAAGAAATTGACATTCAGAAGCCTATTTGACTCCCAGAGCTTGTCACTGGAAGTGCTGAAGTTTCACATTTTGAATACTTTGACCACATACATGGACTTTTTTCTCCTGGTGTCTTAGTTAGTGTTTTACTGCTGTGAAGAGACACCATGACCAAGGCAACTCTTATAAGGATAACATTTAATTTGGGCTGGCTTACAGGTTCAGAGGTGCAGGTAGGCATAGTACAGGAGGAGCTGAAAGTTCTACATCTTCATCTCAAGGCTGTTAGTGGAAGACTGACTTCAGGCAACTAGGATGAGTGTCTTAAAGCCCACACCCACAGTAACAAACCTACTCCAACAAGGCCACGCCCATTCCAACAGGGCCGCACCTTCTAATAGTGCCTCTCCCTGGGCCAAGCATACACAAACCACCACACCTGGAGAATCCACCTGATTAAAAAAAAAAAAAGGATCAGGCTTTACCTGCTAATTCCTATAATCCCAGCACCAGGGTGGCAGAGGCAGGAGGATCATAGCATGTGCAGTGTCAGCCAGGGCTATATAAGGTTAGAAATTGCCCCCTCCAATGGCTTTCACAACCTTCCATCTACATATCAGGAAGATGTATACTTCAACAACGTTTTACCTTCACATTAATAGTTATTTCTCATGGACAGAGGGCATGGCTTATTGGTAGCAGGATTGCCTCTTGTGCACAAAACTCTTGGTTTTGTGAGCAAAACCACAAGTTTATTTTTTGGTTTTTTGAGACAAGGTTTCTCTGTGTAGCCCTTGGCTGTCCTAGAACTCTGTCTGTAGACCAATCTGGCCTCAAACTCAGAGATCCTGGAGCCTCTGCATCTCAAGTACTGGGATTAAAGATATGGGCTACCACCTTTCAGCTACTAACTTGAATTTTCAGGCTAATTTATTGTGAATGCTGTTTCAAGATAGTTCATCTATCTCTCCAGCATTGTGTGTCTAACAATTTCTAACTGGTGAACTTAAAAAGCCTTCTAGCCCTATTTTTTAATATGAACAGTAGAAAATGTCTCTTGGTTGTCATTTTTTACTATGCCTTAGCTAATCTGACCTTGTTTGGGCTTTCTGGTCCTTTTTGAGATATCTGTGTTTCTCTTGCTGTCTCTTGTGTTTTTGCTTCATTGGGAGGAGCTAAACAGGTCCTGGCTGATAGAATGGAGTAGTAGATGGGTTAGGAGAGACAAAGAACAAGTTCTCTTGATGGTTAGACAGTTAAGTTATTTAAGAAGTAACAGTTAAGTTATTTAAGAAGTACTGTGTCTGGTTAGCATTGTGGATTAAGATTTTTTGTAAAAGTATTACGAAGGAAAGTAGGAGATTCTAGAAATAAAAAGTAACCATGAGAAATGCTGGTATCCTGAACCAAAGCAATAATAGCAGGAATTGGGGAGGGGTGGTGTGAAAGGCACTGGTGGCTAGGATGTTCTGCTCTGAGCATACTGAACATGAGAACCTGGTTGCCAACTAGAAAAGAAGCTCTGGCTGGGTGGTAGTAGTGCACACCTATGATCCCAACACTTGGGAGGCAGAGGCAGGTGGATCTCTGTGAATTCAAGGCCAGCCTGGTCTACAGAATGAGTTCCAGGACATCCGGGGCTACACAGAGAAATCCTGTCTTGAAAAACGAAATAAGGGGGACGATAGGGAGAGAGCTCTGTGGACAGATTCTTTAGGAGACTTCTGAGGGAGCAGCCAATAGATAGGGGCAGCAAAGTACACTGAGGGAGGGGGCCATGCCTGAGAAGACAGGGCAGGCAAGCTAGATTGGGTACAAACAGTCAGGACTGAGTGTATTTCAGAAAGGAGGAGGCTTAGGAGCTGCAAAAGAGAGGGAAGTTGGGAAGGTGGAATGCTAGTAGTGGTAAGGTAAAAGAGTCAGGTACAATTCGCCCATGGGGGATGATTTCTGCTAGGTCAAAATCAAAACCCATGGAGTTTTCTGTTTCTGCCACCTGTTTACATAAGACTTGGACCACCACTTTCCTATATCTTTGGTTTTTTTTTCCTGTGATATGTATTATGCTTGAAAACCACTACTTTAACCCTGTCTCTGAACCCAGGAACTAAGGGTACATTGTCCTGCCTCATCCTATGTGTCTTGTGTAATTTTAATGGAAAACATAGAATTACACAGATGCCATTGTCACCATCTTAAGTAGTATTAACAAACTTTCAAGCCAGGCAGTGGTGGCGCACGCCTTTAATCCCAGCACTCGGGAGGCAGAGGCAGGCGGATTTCTGAGTTCGAGGCCAGCCTGGTCTACAGAGTGAGTTCCAGGACAGCCAGGGCTATATAGAGAAACCCTGTCTCGAAAAAACAAACAAAACAAAAAACAAAAAAAAACCCCAAACTTTCATATTCTTCCTCAGTAGCCTCTAGAACTCTCCTTTTCAAATCTGAAACTATACCCATGGCATAGCCTGTGGGTATTACTCTTCTTTCTTCCTGTACCCTTAGAACCACTACCACAGAAGAGTCACTGTTACCCTTTATGTCCACTGGCAGAAAAGCCTCTTCTACTGTTCTACTAGCCTTGTTCTATCTAGTTTGTTTACTGTGCCCTGGCCACGGGATCTTTCTGACATGTCTCTTTGGGCATAGAGACTTGACATAGATCCTTGATGCCGTGATCCCTGGAGTCTCTGCCCTACTCTTATGAGTCAGCCAGGTAGGTCTCTTTGGATAACCTTGAGTGTTTACACTACCTTTTCTTGAGCATGTCTGGTTCCTCCTTATTTTAATGACTGCTGAGAGGGTAGGGCAATGGAACCCCTGGTACTACCACTTTTTTATTACCAGAAGTCTTGCCTGGGCATCTCCTAGTTGTGGTTCCTTGACAGAGTAGCTACCTCATCTTTCTTCCAATAGTTGAGGCATATTCACAGAGAGTCCTAAGTCTGTGGCCACACTGTAGGACTTTCTAGACTGTGACAGCATGAAGTCAGCAGGTGGCACTGTGACACCAAAGTCCTACTTGGCATGGGGCGGAAGTATAGTGGGGCTAGTATATACAACTTGTGTCTGCAGGGGTGGCTTCTCAGCTGAGGCTGTTCTGGATCACATGGTGAAACCTTTCAGTTGGGACTTGCTCCTTCTCACACTTCTTGTTCATGTTTTTCTCCTCCTGTATGCTCACTGGGGCACATAGGTGAAAAGTGCCTGTGAAGCCTTGTCTATTTACTTAATGTGCTTGACCTGTTTCTTAGAGGTCAGAGAGAAAGATTCCGTTTCTCCTGCCTTCTCTTGTGTACTCAGCCTTTTTTTTATAAAAGCATGATAGCTCAGCTTAGCATCCAAGAACATTTTTACCAGGAATGCCAAGTTGAGTTGAGGTATTTGTCTGCCAAGGACACATCTGTATTCTGTTAAGTTCTGTTTTCTGGGCTTTGTATCTCTGCTTAGATTCAGTTAATATGAACCCTGAGCTGTTGTGTCAGTGACTACTCTAGATCTTTAGAAACTTTCTTTGGCTCTTAGATTTTCACCCAAGCTTTGTTAGTTTTTGTTTTGTTTGTTTGTATTTCAAGTCAGGATTTCTCTGTATAGCCCTGGTTGTCCTGGGACTCCCTCTGTAGACCAGGCTGGCCTGGAACTCAAGAGTGCTGGGATTACAGGTATGCACTATCACCATCTGGCCTACCTATGCTTTTTTTTTTTTTTTAAGATTTATTTATTTTATTTATGTGGGTACACTGTCACTGTCTTCAGACACACCAGAAGAGGGCTCTAGATTCCACTACAGATGGTTGTGAGCCTCCATGTGGTTGCTGGGAATTGAACTCAGGATCTCTGGAAGAGCAGTCAGTGCTCATAACCACTGATCCATCTCTCTAGCCCTCACCTATGCTTTTAAGTGAATAGGTATGAACAGTTAATCTGGATAAGTCTTCAGGAGATAAAACAGAGATTGATTCTGTCTATATAGGAATAGAGGCCATGAAGTGGTCATTTCTGATTTCTGTAGGCTGTTGTGTTTTTGGATTAGAGTATGGCAGTTCTGAAGCTTGTTCCTGTTTACCATATGCCTCACTCAGTTTTAGAGGCCTGACAAATGCCATATAGAGAACAATGGAGTGCTTGAGAGACTATTAAGTGGGAAAGCAGTAGAATGTTCCAGAAGATTGGTTTCTTGGGCTGGCAAATGTTGGCCAGCACACTAGAAAGGGCCTAATCTGTCTTGCCAGATCCCTAAGGTTTAGGGTGGAGGCCAGAGCTTGGGTCTCTCATCAGCTTGAGGTAGTGAATCAAGTTTCCCATGTGGCTTCTCAGCTGCCACTTCAGCCACGAACCCAGCTTGCTCACTGACAGAGTCTGAGCCATCATCCTCCTGCTGCTGTCTTTTGTCTCCTCTGTTAGATAGGGTTGATGAATGCTATATCAGCTTATGCCCCACCCCAGCCCCAAGTGCCAGGCTGCCAGGTAGACATGGGTTTAGCAAGAGAAAGGGGGCAGGCTTGGACCTGACAAGCAGCCTCAAACACACTCCTTCACTTATCAGGGAGTGTTCCCTGTTCTGGGAGTGCAATTAGGTCAACTGGAAGGTTTCTTTTCATTGTACCTAGTATAGGGGAGTAGAGATGACATGTATAAGGCCCAGTGTAAAGATGTTTATAGCCTGATAGGACAATCAGATTACTGAATATCCTGAGAATGTGAATACAAGAGCTGCGGGAGCACTAGAGGGTACCTCCCCAACAGGAAAGGCTTTCCTGAGGGAGGTAATGGTTGAGTTGGCTAGGAGGACATAGTATGTAATATGTAGAAATAGGCATGTTCTAGGGATGGTGAGGGCTTGGCATTACTCCCACACAGTGGTTCAACCAGAGGAGCAACCAATCAAATTGTCAGCTCTGGAGTGGATGGGAACTCTGTACAGATGCCAGCAGGGAGGAAGTACCAAACACTGACCATGGGATGGCTAGAGAGCATCCTCTCTAGAGTTGGCAAGGAAAGAATTGATAGTGACTTGGGGTAAGGGACAAAGAGGACAGAGCCTCTACCGCAGAGACACACTTGATAACTGGTTCTGATGGAGTAAGAAAAGACCTATCTTGGCAGGCTATGTTTGGAGTGTTTGTGTAACATCAGGATCTGATGTTTAGTAGGTTGTTATGAGTCTGGTGGCAGATAAACCCTTTAGGGGATAAAGCTAGCTGGAAGAAAATACAGACTGCAGAGTAGACACCCAAGGAAGAGTGTACCAGATGGGACACTTAAAACCAACTTGTCAGTAGTAGCATATGTTACAAAGTGCACATCCTCTGAAAACTCAGGTGGTTGAAGGATGAGGCAGTTAGAGGGCAAAGACAGGGAAGGAAAGAAGACGGACTTAAGAGGAAATGGCAGGAAAATGACCCACAATCAACCCTGGATGGATTAAAAGCCTAGCTCCAACACAGGTGGTATGAAAGAACTGTCAGTGTGTGTGTTGGGGGCGCGAATAGAGTGTTTGTCCTTGGTGGCCAACTATGGTGCCCTGGGAGGGAGGTGGGAAAAATGTCCATGACAGTTGGCCAGAGGAAGAAAAATCAGGGCCAGATTGGCAATGTGATTGTCTTGTTAATGGCTGAAAATCAAATGCCAGAATTGTGAACAGACACTGTTCAGGGTCTTGGGCTTGGATTTTTGTGGATGCTATATTCTGTGAGTATTCTGGACTATCCACGAAACCCTAGTTCACAATATCTGAGGAAGGCCTACAATAGCACTGAAGACAGAGTTGTTGCACTGAGACTGTGGTTCCTGATGGGACTGCCTTTCTGGTTGTGTTAGTCATCTACCCAGCTGGCTGGCTTCCCTTGGTAACTGGAGTGACAGCTGTGGACACTCCCTAGCAGCCATTTGCTTGGCCAGGTAGGGGTGGCAAGCCTTGGTTTATTTACTCATCTTTGCTAGGACTCAGCAGTGCCCATGGGTCCCATCTCTACCACCAGGTGGCACACATGCTCCTCCCCTCATTTCTTGTTATGGGGAGGGCCCTCTTAAACTTTACAGGGACCTGTTCAGGAACCAGGAAGCTTCAGTGCTGGGGGTTGGGGCTAGTCATACTTGCCTTTCTTACTGGTATCTCTCTAATTTCTGGCCACTGTGTGTCATGCCCATGACTTCTTGCTGGCTGTTTGGGTGCTTGGTAGCTTCTACTTTCAGGGCTCCAGACCAGTTGGGGGCAGGCTGGTGGGCAGCTCCGGGCTGAGGCAGGGAAACCTGAGCTCTAGGCCACGAGGTCTGGACGGCTAATTTTAGAGAGCACATGTCACTGGAAACTCTCCTCTCATGCCAGGAATCAACAGCTTGACTCTCTCTGTGCCACGAGGGACCCCTGGGAGCTTCTCCTCAAAGCAGGACCCATAGAGTCCCTCTCTTCCACATGTGCATTCCCAAAAAGGGTTCTACTTAGAGCCCTTCAGAGCCTGGACTGAGGCTGAGAAGAGATCTCACCTGTTCTGTGCTTTTGGTTCCCTTGCCTGCCCAGGCTGCAGATGGGAATGACAAGTCTGACAATGCATGATAGAACCAGAGAGGCCAGCCCTAGAGCAGGCCACCAAGGCTACTGCTACTCTTCTTGGCAAGTACTTTTGTTGAAGTGTCCTGGAACAGGCATCGGGCATGTTTTCTTCCGTTTTCCCCAGGCCTCTGCCTGTACTTTGTACTTTGCCTGACTCCAAGTACTGTGGCTAGATTTTCCAAGGCATGTGGGCAAATACTCCCCTTTCTTGGCTGTCTAAGCAGTGTCTTTCTCAAGGCTGTAGCAAGTCCTTCTGTCCTCTCTCTGCTCATTTAGTTTATTATTTAGGGTCCAGTGCTTATCCCTACCTACTTACCTGTGTACCTTTACGGCTGTTTGAAACAGGCAACAGGTACCCATGTCTTGATTCTTTTTTCTGTGTCCCAAGTAGTTGATGACAACCTCAGTTTGAGTGCCATTATATAACAGATATATTGTCCCACCTGGTTGTAAGATATGTTTGGGAAGGAGATTTGGAAGAGAAGAGGTTTTTTTCTACTCATGTTGGGACTTGGAAGCTGAGAGTATGTTTCCCAATGTAGGTTTTGGAGTCCAGTAGTTGGGAGTTGGAATTATAGCTATGCATATTTCTGGCTCCTAGACATTTCTTTAACTTAGACACATTGCTTCACCCTGCTGAACCTTGTTTTTTTGTCAAATGAAAACAGCAGTAGTAACTACCTCATGAAGTAGCTATGAGGAATTCACTTGGCATGTTGGAAGTGTCCAAATTTATTATCTTAACATTGTTCTCCTAGGGGAGGCAAGCCTGGCCTCGCAGGAAGGAAAACAATGCTGAGGCTTGTCTAGTACATCTAGGCCCTCACCTGGAAAGTGCTGGTGTTCCAAGACCTATTGCTATATAGCTAGGCCATGCCTGGGTGTGCTCCTGCTTCTGATCCCTGCCTGAGATACTTCTCAGAGCCCAATGCAGCTGTTGGGGGTGGTGGTGGCAGAAGCCAGTTCCTGGGCCCCACTTTGTGTTGCCAGGTCCAGGCTGGAGGCAGGGTAGGCAGGTAGCAGCCAAGAAGAGTTTTTGCCAGGTCCTTTGCTCTCATGCGTCTCACTTTTCCCTTCTTTTTGTAAATAATTCCAGCCTGCTTAGACGCCTAGTAACTCTCATCTCCCAGCAGGCCACACTGCTGGCCTCCAATGAAGCCTTTAAAAAGCAGGCAGAAAGTGCCAGTGAGGCGGCCAAGAAATACATGGAGGAGAATGATCAGCTAAAGAAGGTAAGTCTGCCCTTACAACCTGAGTGGAATGCCCAGAACCACTGTGCTAGTACCACATCTCAAAGAATCCACAGTAGTTACTATTAGACTGGGGCCTGTGTGAAAATGCTGGTCCCTGACAAAGGAGTTTTTAGTGGGTAGGGTGTGCCTATTGGAAGGATCTAGGATGACTCTGGTGCCTTCTCTTCATTCATGAGGACACAGTAGATGAAGAGGGTTGTCTCCATATGCTGGTTCCAGTGGCAGTTTTTTTCTGTTTTGTTTTGTTTTTTTATGGGAATGACTCTCTAGGAACAGAGACCAGTGCTGAAGAAGACCCATATTCTTTAGAAGTTAGTTGTCAGTTGCAAGCCTTTGTGAACATCATGGGGCTGATGGATCCCTTGGTATTAGGGAAGAAGCAGAGACCAGTTTGTTGGCCAAGCTGGGAAGGAGAATAATGGTTTAGAGATTGGTGGGGTGCAGTCGAATATAAACACATTTTGGAGTCATTGGCTGTAGTGAGCTGCAAGTCAGGGAAGAAAAGGAATAGGCATGGGTCTTTAGGTTATCTGGGCTGAGAGCTCCAGGTGACAGCAAGTTGAGTTACTGGTTAGATGGGTAAACACAGAGCCATTGAACTTTACTGGTGGGAAGGTAGGTCTAGGGACTGGGGTAGGCAGAGTGTATAGCCGTGAATGAGCTTGCGGCAGGGGCTTCTTTCCTCAGCAGGTAGCTATATCCTGGTCTGTGCCTGGGAGCTCTGTAGTGGCCCGGTTTTGTCTTGATATTTCCAAAAGGGCCAAAAAGTAGCTTGAGAAATCAGAGTTCTATGGAATCCACTAGTCTGGAACTTCACCTTCACTTCCTTCTGAATAACCCAGGTGCTTGGCACTTTCCCTAGGGAGCTGCTGAGGATGGAGGCAAGTTGGATGTTGGGAGTACTGAAATGAAGTTAGAGGAGAACAAGAGCCTGAAGAATGACCTGAAGAAGCTAAAAGATGAGCTGGCCAGCACCAAGAAAAGTGAGGATGGCTGTCCTGTTATACCCAGAAGTTCCACTGTCCATTGATGCCCCTGTGGATCAAGTATTAATAGCACACTTCATGTGAAAGCTCAAGAGTTGGGTGGAAACAAAAACATAGCACTCTGAATCTTCACACCCAAATGTGATCAAACAAGTTCACTGCTAGAGCATCTCAGTGATTTGAGTAGGCCTTGGAGAAGCCCTATCACTGCTGTGCATGCTTTATTAGTGCTCACTAGGAGTTTCCCGTCAAGACAGGCAGGCAGGGGGGAGGCCCAAGATGCCTTGGGACCAAGAACAAAAAAGTATGAGGAAGAATTTGTGTGATCCATCCTCCCTTTCTCCCTTCTTTTTCCCTCCTCACTCCTAGATTAATTCCAGACTCATTCAGCACTGTAGGTGTTGGCCAATGTCACTAGGGCTCTTGATGCTGGGATTTTGTTCATTGCCTCTCACTGCTAGCCAATTAAAAGGTTACCCCTTCTGGGAACTGTTAGTGTTCCTCCATTTAAAGGACTAAGGGGGATGGTGCTGACTTTTTATTCCATCTAGCTGTTGAGCTGTTGGGGTTATCCCTTCCTTACAGCTCTCGTCTAGTGGTTTATAAAGGCAGAAACATTGACAAACATTAGAACCTTGTCTCTATAACCTCTTTTGCAACAGTTTTACAGCAGTTTCCCATGTTTTAAGCAAGTAGGGTTTTTTTCCTTAGATAATCTTTTGATTTCTTCCTGTATTCATTTGTATTGTTGTTAGAACTTGAGAAAGCTGAAAACGAGGCTCTGGCTATGCAGAAGCAGTCTGAGGGCCTTACCAAAGAATACGACCGCCTGCTAGAAGAGCATGCCAAGTTGCAGGTCAGTGTTTCCCTATCTGTAGGTGCAAGTTAAGGTCAGGGTCCTACAGCACAGTTCCTGGGGTACTAAGGAGCCTATTTCCTCCTTTGTTGCTCAGTATAGGCTTAGAGCAGACCCAGCTTTCAGAAAGAACCCTTTATGCAGGAGGTGTGGCATGGTACTACATGGTGGGCTAGAACCTGCAAGGTTCAAGGGCAGCCCGTGTCAGTAGATTGACTCTCTGCTCTGAGCTTTTCCTACCTTAAATCCACTCTCAAGCCCCTAAAGAGGGGTTAACATTCTAGGACATCCCAGCTGTGGTGTGCTGTTTCATTAGGAACATGCATGGGAAAGCTGAGTGTGGTGGCCACACCTGAAGTGCCAATACTTTAGGAAGCTGAGGCTGGAGAGTTGAGAAAATTCCAGGGCAGCCTAGGCTACATACTAAGACCCTGCCTCAAAAAACAAAACCCCTCAATAATGTAGAGACCTGCTTTTGTCCACCTCTCCTGTGGGATGGGGCAGGGGAGAAGGATAATGTTTGGTAAAGTCTGAAGTAAGTGAGGAGAAAGCCTCAAAGGTCATCTTACCTGGTAAGTAGTAGTTGTTGATCTGAGTTTTCAGGCTAGGCTTACAACTCCAAATATGAGTAGAAGGAGCCAAGTAAAGATCCCTAGATTTGTTTGATTTTTATCAGGTAGTGGGTAGGAGGAAGGGCCCAGCCCCACAGGGAGTGCCTGGTCCCTCAGAATATGCCAGGCTATCTAGGCAGGACTTGGGGGTTGGGTCTGTGTGTCCATGTACATGTCCATACATGTATAATGGACACCAGAGGATAACCTTGGATATCACTCATCAAGAGCTATCTATTTTATTTTATGAGACTGGATATCTCATTTGCCTAGAGCTTACAAAGTAGACTTGCTACCTAGCTATAGGAATCTAACTGATCTGCCTCCCCAGCTCTGAGATTACAAGTATGCTCTGGCTTTTTATGTGTTTTGGGATTAAACCCAGATCCTCATGCTTTTATGACAGATGCTATCTCCCAACCCCCAAGGATTTGGGTTTTAACTGGAAGGTACACAATTGTGAAAAGGCCCTAAATTGAGACTTAAACACTAGCCTGCTGTGTGCTCTTGAAGAGGTCTTGGTTCTGCTTCCATTGCAGTAAAAGAGAGCTGCAGTGGACTCCTCCAACTGCCAGTCCTTCCCTGGCATTAGGTCCAAGGGCTTCCCTAGTGGGTGGGATAGGCCAGCAAGCTTTAGGGTGGATTGAGGTTAAGGCACCTTGCTTGCCTAGGTGCTTGTTATTACTAGGAGTGGGGAACCAAGCACTTGGGGGCATAGTACTAGAGGCCAAAGGGGTAGGCCTAGGCCCTGCTAACTTCATTTTTTGGGTTTCTTTCCTTTTCCAGGCATCAGTACGTGGTCCCTCAGACAAGAAGGAGGAGTAAAGGCTTGGTTTTTCCTTGCCTGCAGCTGGCTTCTACCTGACCCATGCTTACTGCTTCCTTGGAGCCCAGCCTGTCCCTTTAGTATTTGGGTTTATTCCCTTCTACTTCCCCAATTTTCTTCCATGGCTAATAGATCATCATTTTAGCCCCATTACACATACTGCTCTTACACCAAAAGGGACCTGATTGTTGTTCATTCAGAGTAATTCTGCTACTGTTCTGCCTGGCTAGGGCACTTTCCACTCCTAGAAGTGTAGAAAGCACTGGTGACCTGGCCTGCAGTTGAACTCTGTTTTATTTTGCCATGTGTCCTAAAGGAGGCTGCTGTGAAACAGGTCAACTGTTTTATCCTGAGAGGAATAAATGTTGTTATGTTATAAGGTGTTTTTGTCTTAACTGAGGCTTTGGGGATGATTCTGCTGCTCCTCTCTCAAAGTTAAAGAGTGTCCAGGAAGACTGCAGAGGCTCAGCGTGGCACTTTTCCTTTTTATTTGAGCTTGTTCTTAGCCCCTGAAGACCAGACTCACACTTGTCCTCAAAGCTCCTGCTTTCTGCCTCCACCCTACCTCCCCCCTTCAGTCAGGACAACTCTGCTTTATGGCTCTTGGGGAGTGTCTGTCTTGTCAGTCTCCCTGGGAGTTGGCAACTGTCTGGGAAGCCTGGTAAACCAGCAGGACTTCCTGGTGCCTTCTCTGAGTTCCTATTCATCAAATTCAGGACAGATAGAATATGGCAGAGTGCCACCAGTCACTCCCTGCCCAACCCCCTCCTGAAGGTTTACAGCATGACCTCTGACTAATGCTGACTGGGAAAGGAGACTGTCCTTGGCAGTGACCTAGAGCTTACTACTGCAGAACAAGGCAGTGGAGAGGGGCTTCAAGGCAGTAGAGAAAGAACTACATAATGCTTAGATCTTTGTTACCCACCAGCCCTGAAGAGTTACTAGATGTGGTTTTGCCTCTGCACTGGCTTACTTTGCTGACAGGTCCATGCCCTCACTGTTACTTCCTTAGAGCAAGATCAGCCTGTAACTAGGCTGCTCTCTAGCAGGGCACAAGAAAGGGTCTATCCCTGATCAGATACTTATCACCCTTACCCTACCCTCCTCCATCAGCCTTCCCTTGAAGGGTGTGTTCTGTGCCTACTGTCTGTGAAGACTGGGTGGAAGGATTATGGGAGCAGGTTAGAAGTGTCTCTTGGAATTGGAATGACTCCTGAAGATGTTGATGTTGGCTAGATGGTTGTCAGCTAACTATGTTCCTACTCCTGTCTGACCTGTATGGGACTATGCCAAGCAGCTGCCTTCTCAAGCACTCTGTCACTCTTCCCCACCCTCAAAGCATGGCTGCCCTGTGAGGAGTCCACCTCCTTCCCAGCAGTCTAGAGGTGGTACCCATGGGGACAGGAGCATTCAGGTAACACCCTCTGGTTGCTATGCCAAGGCTTAGGACTAGTCCACTTTTCCAGGAAGTATTCTGGACTACTTTGGGCTTCCCTGAGCTTGCTTGTCTGTGCTTTGGAAGGCTAAAGTCCAGATCACCTTTCCTGCCTTTCCACTCTGACTCTGGCCACTACCCTCTTTGTCCCAGCTTCTGGGGCATCCTGTCTGATGGTTTGCCACTCCATTTTCTCAATCTACTTGGACTTTTTGATCTCAGTCTCTTAGACCTTTGTGTAGGAGCAGGTTTCTTGAGTAAATAGGGATCTATTGTTGTAGCACCCAGTTAAATAGCACAGCTCTGTGAAGTTGCCTTCTATGATGTCACCACATTCTGTCTCTGAAGTTGACTGGTTGTTGAGAAGGCCTTTAGCCTGAAGGAGCATGAGAGCTCTCATCCTGAACAGAGCCTGAGACTGTGAGCTCCTTTTTCATGGGTGGAGTTAGTTGAAACAAAGGGTGGTGTGAGGCCACAGGGTGTTCTGGTAGACCTTAGGAGGATCTTCTGCAGCTGAAGATATCATGCTGAGATTTGGGGATAAGGAGTTTGGGAGTGGCAATCTGGGCAAGAGCAGAGTCCTATAAAGGAAGACAAACTGAAGATGAGTGCTAAGAAGAGGGCAGGGAGGCTATAGTCTGCCCCAAGTGATGACTGCTTCCTGCTCTGCATGGAACAGAACCGCTTTGAACAGAACAGAACTAGTGTTATCTGGTTTCCATCCCTCCTGTGGCGCCACATACTTACTCATCAGAGGTTGCCCTCTGTGCACTAGGTCCCACCCTTCCAAGACCTGTCCTCTTATCACTTTTTTATATTGTGGTAAATCGTAAATGTGTATACTTGTAACATCCCAAAACATCTTTACCATTTTCAAACACATAGATTTGATGTCATTAAACACTTGCACATGTAGAACTTGATCTGGGGTTAAGCCTCATCATTCTACTCAGTCTCTAGATTTGACTGCACTAGGAGTTTCTTGTGAGTAGAATCATACAATGTTCTTACAGAAGTAGCTCATTTCACCAATCATGTCCTTCAGGGTCATCCATACAGCATATATCTCAATTTCCTTTTTTAGGCTAACTAAAATTGCATTCTGTGAAAAAGCCATACTTTGTTCATTAATTCATGTACATATTTTGGTCTCTCCCTCCACTGGGCATTGAACCTAAGGTGTTCCACATACTAGGCAAATGTTTTACTTCTGAGCTATATCCTGCTCTTTATGTGTTTTGAGACAATCTACATATGTTGTCTAGGATGGTTTTAAACTTGTCCCGTAGCCCAGGAAGACTTTGATTTTGTAATTCCCCCTTGCCATAGCCTCCCAAATAGCTGGGATGGTCACACTGAGCTAACTCCACCCCCACCCCAACCAGTGCCTTTGGCAATCCTGGGAATTAAACCCAGGGCCTTGTATATGCTAAGTAGGTGGCGCTCTATCATCGATCATATCTTCAGCTACTAGGAAAGCCTTGAACTCACTCTGCACCACATGCAGCCTTGAACTTTTGACCTTCATTCTTCAGCCACCTGAGTAACTGATTTGACAGGCCTATGCTACCTGACCTAGCTGGCTTTTTGAATTCCCATTTTTTAAATGAGGCTTTTGCATGTTGCCCAAGACCACTCTTGTCTGAGTCCCTATAATCTCTGCCACACAGTAAACTATATATATATAGCACCATCATCTTTGACCCTTTAAGGCCAGCCAGGGCCCAGGATGTTTTATGTCACTGAGTCTTCCTCTGTACCCACTTAAGCTCCACCCCCAGCCCTTCCAGACTCAGAACTCATATGGTGAGTACTTCAGAAGTTTTAGCTCCAGGCCAAACTTTCTAGAACTGCAAAGTCCTGTGTCCATTTGCCAGCCAGAGATCTCTACTTGGATGACATTTCCCAGATGACATGTCTGAAGCCAACTCCCAATTGTCCCCATCACAGGACCTGGCAGCACCGTTCTTCCTGTGGTTCAAGCCAAATCTCTGGTGTTTATCTTGACTCCTCAATCCTGTATCATGTAGTCATCTACAGCCCCTTCTGGTCTTGCCAGGAAAGAAGACCCCAATCCAAAGAACCTCCTACACCCAGCTCCAGTGCCACTGGACAGGTCCAGTTGTTGATGCCTAGTCCCTGGTTCATTGCCCCAGCTTACCTCTTACTATCTGTGATCCTAGTGTGCCCTTTTACTTTTAGATCTTAGAAGGCCACTTGCTCACACACATACTTCTCTTAATCCACCTGCCTCAATATCTCAAGTTCGGGGCTTATAGGCATGAGCCACCATGCTTGGTTTAGAAAAAAATCTTGGAACAACTCACAGCTACAGCCCCTCTCTGCTGCATTTGTTCCTATTGAACTTACTGTCACCCCATGCTCTTCACTCTAGGGGATTGAGGCTTCCTTCCCTGCTCTATTTCCAGTTTCTGACATGGTACTAGGTACAGAATCCCTCAGAATGGGCTTTAGTGAATGCAAGGCTGGAGATGGAGGAAGGTTCCCATACCTGCATCCCCACCTCATTCCTCTTCCAGAGAAGCAGAAACAGGAGCCAACTTTGGAAAATGAAGTGTTTTTATTGCTATGTTTGCAGTGGCTTTTTTTAGCACAGTAAGAACATCCCCAAAGGCTTGCACCCTTACCCAGCCCCACCTCCCTGGCTTAGTCCAGCTCTGTGAAGAAAGCCTTTCTAAGGGCTACTTGGCTGTTTCAGTCTTGATGGGACACAGATGTGGGTTTAAACTGCTACACGGAAGACTTGAGATGTTGAAAGTACACCAGCCTTTAGCTTGGAGGTGGGAGCCATGCCCAGGATCCCTTCCTTGGGCTGTGTCCACGGGAAATCCCTGCATTCATGCCCAGCCCAGGGAGCTGGGTGTGGGCAAGTCTGAGCATGTCAGGTGAGCAGACCCAGATTCCCTGGGACAATGTTACAGCCTTCCACCCCAGACTTAGAGGCGAAAGAACGGTGTGGGGACACCATTGAGGCTCCCACTTTCCTACTCCAGTCTGCCTGGAGACCATACAGAACATCCACACAACAGACTCACATACTCAACAGCCTGAAGCTTTTGTTTTGCCTATGAAAATTAAGTCTATAAATTCACACTCCTTGGCTAGGGTCAGAGAAGAAAGGTGAGGATGTGGAGGAAAGGAGTGGAAATGGGATCGTGGGAGCTTTTTAGAAATATACAAGCAGAAGTCTCACTCTCAAGTTTTTTTTTCTTATAAAATGTGCAAAATATAAGCCTCCTTTGCCTAGAGGCTCTGTTTACTTCTGGTATTCACCTTCACTAAGAGATAAGAGATCTACAGATCTACACACACACACACACACACACACACACACACACACACACACACACACAAACACACACAGAGAGAGACAGACAGAGACAGAGACGTGCACTCAGACCCAAGCTCACACAATATTGGTGGCAATTGGCGCAGGAACACATGGTTCCATGCTGACTGGCTCTCTAGCTTCTAGAATAGGGATGAGAAGGGTCTAATTCAGCTGAAATATTCACCTTGGTTCCACTGTCCCTCTCTTGCCTCCCCTCCTGTCCTACCTTATTTTCCCTCCTCTCCTGTTACCCAAGCTGCCACTGTTGTTTCTAGGGCAAAGGTATTACAGAACAGAGCTTGGGAGGCAGGCAGGTGGGCTTGGCAAGGCTAGGAGATGGGTCCTGGGCACTGGGAAGGAGAGGAGGTAGGGCCTGGAAGCAACGCAAATACCAGCGTGATTATGGGATGGGGAGGAGAGGCATCTATTTTTGGTGAGTTATGATATTTTTGGCGTTTTATTAAAAATGGAAAAAGTTATTTTTGTTAGCACTCGTGGTGCTTTCTCCCTTCCCCCCAGGCAGACCCCCAAACTGTCAAGGAAAGGCAAGCCCCCGGAGGGATGGGTGGGGGCTAAAGCTGGGGCTGCTATGGCTACCAAAGGATGATCTGGTGATGTGAGCTGGGGGGTGCCTGTCACATGACACTCTCCACCACGACAACTTTGCTGCTCTCGGACATGGGAGTCAGGGTGGTCAGGCCCCTGACATCTGCATCCTGAGCTCTGTATTCCAAGTGATGAAGGCCCCAGATAGGCTGGGTCAGGTGCTGCCATCGCTGTGGGAGAGGAGGGCATGCTGAACTTCTCATGGGTCACATGCAACTGCTTCCACCTCTCTAGCTCCTACTATCTGCCACCAAGGCAGGTGTGCCTCCCTTAGAGCACCCTTTCAGGCCCTGCTCCCTGTAATGGGAAGCAGGGTTAAGTGGTCCTTGTGTGGAGCCAGGAAAATGAGAGGTGGGTCTTGCCTCCTTGTTGCCATATGAGACCATAATGGGTTAGCTTTCCTCCCATCTATTGCCCCCTCCAATCTGAGCTGGCCATGCTTCTGAGTGATGGTCTGTTCCTTTGAGGAACGAGTTAGGTAGGGACCTTACCTCTGCCATGGTTCCTTTTGCCCTGAGGAGACAGCCCAGGAGGTGGAGAGGCACACAGAGCATAGAAGAGAGTGCAAAGGCCCAGCCCATAGCTTCACCCCACCATGGGTACACGTAGGTGTTGTTGTAGACCAGTGGCTCATAGTATACAACATTGAAAATGAAGATGCCCTGTGGACACAGATGCCTGCAGTCACTGGCGCCCCACTACACCACACCACTTGCCTACTTCCCTAGACTTACCATGCAGACCAGTGGGGTAAAGAAGGACCAGCACCATTTCATCCAGGGGCAAGGTCGGTACCCAATCATACAGGCAATGTCATCCATGAAGCGGTCAGCTCCTGGAACAAGATGAGGTGGACAGGAAGGCTAGAGTTGGAGACCATTCATCCCCATTCCACCCCACACTGTCTAACCCAGTCCTTCATTTTGACCTACCATAAACCCAAGCCACCACCACACACTCCCAAAAGGCTTGCCAAAGCAGGGTAGTGCCACTAGCTGAGTAGTAGTCAAACAGCTGGAAGACGTACATCCCGCCCTGAGGAACAAGAGTCAGGTCAGGGAAGATGGCCCATGGTTGGAAACTGACAGTAACCCACCTTACCCCTACTCACATCAGTCACCATGGAGAGATCGATAACAAAGCAGAGGGCACAGCAGAGGGCGACGGAGATCTCCCTTTGGAAACGGAAGTAGTAGGAGGCCGGGAGGAGATCCAGGAGCCCGGTGATGAAGCCCTCCACACCTACAAACTGTGGCCAGGGCAGCTCAGGCCCAGGTCCCCCATGTCCCCATGCACCTCTTGCCCAATGTGCCAAGTCCCCTGACCACCACCAGCCCCTACCCCTTCCTGCCCAAGAGCTCCTGCAAACCTGGCTGTCCAGACCGAGCAGCAGCAGCATGAAGAAGAACAAGGCAGCCCAGAGTGGGGCCACAGGCATCAGTGTGACAGCCCGTGGGTAGGCAATGAAGGCTAGACCAGGCCCTGAGTGCAAAGATGCAGGGTAAGACTGGCCCTCAGCACCATCCTGAGTACCCTGATGCTCAAGGTCACACCCATCCCCCAGGTAATAAAATAATAAAAATCTGAGGACTATTTGTGCCTCAGCATGGCTAAGCCCTTTGAGGTCGTACAGGCACCTCACACCAGAGTTCTGAAAGGATGTGGTCCTTGGCAGTCCCACCCTGTATTAGCAGGACTCCTGACTCACACTACTCTCTCTGGGCTCCAGCAGCCATAGCAGTTGCTGGTTGTCCTGGGGTGACACAACAGAGTTGAAGGAGCATCTCCTTTATTCCTATCTGCAGTACTCAACAAACATGAGGACACACCCTGCAGTCCTGGGAGTGGGTGACAGGGGGCCCCCAGCTCCAGAGAATTGCCTTGTCTCAGCTGCATAGAGGTAACTAAACTTATCTGTCACATGTCAGAGTGTGTGTGTGTGTGTGTGTGTGTGTGTGTGTGTGTGTGTGTGTGTGTGTGTGTGCCCTACATCAGAGTAGCTCTGCTGATCTGGAGGTTGGCCGAGGTCAGGCGACTCACCTGATTCTGCCACCTTGGAGATATGCACACCCTGCTCTGTGGCCATGAAGCCCAGGATGGAGAAGACCACAAAGCCAGCAAAGAAGCTGGTCCCGCTGTTGATGAGTGCCAGGATGATGGCATCCCTGAGGGTGGAGGGGCAGAATATTCTGGTTTAAGCAGTTCCACTGCTCCAGGGCAGGGCAAGGCAGGGCAGGCAGGGCAGGGGCAGGTGCCTACTTGTAGCAGTTGTTGTTGAAGCGATTGTAGCTCCCTAGGGCTGTGAGGGCCCCCAGGCCGATGGCATAAGAGAAGAAAATCTGGGTCCCAGCGTCTATCCATACCTGGAAGGGATGGGTCAAGGGATGGGTCAGAAGAAGAGTCACAAGGGACCTGTTCAACAGGCAGCATCTCCCAACCCTGTTGCCACAAACTACCTTTCCTCACCTGAGGGGACCCTAGCTTTGACCAGTCAGGCTTGAGATAGTAGATGATACCATCCAGGGCTCCAGGCAGCAGCACCCCTCGCACCAGCAGCACAACGAGGACCACGTAGGGGAATGTAGCAGTGAAGTACACGATCTGGGGGGCCAGGGTGCTCAGAGAGGCTCTGGATCCCTGTTCCCCCTTAAGATGCCTCCTGCCTAAGCTGTGGTGGCTGGTTCCCAGTGCTACTGTGAGCTGATAATACGGGCAACAGTCATCTCCCCAAATTGCAGTCATGCTCAGAATTTGGATTAAGAAAGCCAGTAGCACTCATTCTATTCCTGAGTGAGGGACTACTCCCAGGGAAGCTAGGAGCCAGACTGAGGCCCAGGCAGCCTCATAGCAGGCTCTAGTTAGCTGTAAAAGGAGGGAAGAAACAGGACCATAGCATTCCAAGGTGAGGGTCTCTAGGTGTATCTAATGTCTAATGAAGGAAAGCAGTCCACAGAGTTTGTTCTTATGGGGCATGCCTATATGGGGGCAGGAAGGTATGGGGAGTATGGGCACAGAAAACCTGTGGCAATGTTACACTGATTATAATAAGCACATATCCCTCAGAGCCCTGTGGTCCAGGTCATTCTTGGTAGGCTGGTGGGCTCCTTAACAGTTAGGGATTCTAGCTGGGCAAGAGAAAGACAGAGTTGGGTTTGCAGCTTGGAGTGTTACTGCTAAAGGGGGGGGGGGGAGACACTCAGCATTTGAGGACCCTACTGTGAAGGAATCTTGATGCACTGGAGTTTGATCCTCCAGTGATCTGACCATGTCCCTTGGCTTAGCAATTTTAATGTGTTGGTTCATCTGTCTCTGTAACCTGAGGAAACCTCTGAAGGAGTCTTCCTTGGGGGCCTGAGGATCACAGAGGTGAGAGCCCCCACAGATCAGGTCCACCCAGAGTGACAAAATCAACTTAGACATCTAGCAAGGAGTAGGAAGAAACAGAAGGAGAGGCAGTAGAAGAGGGAGGAAATGGAAGGGACCAAGACGGGTGGTAGACACGGGGAAGGGTAGTTACTGTCTGGACCTTTCACTCTCAGGGCTGAAGGTTATTGTCTCTAGAGGTGAAGATTGAGAAAGAATGCCCACCAACAGGTGAAAGTAAAAGGTGTGATTTTAAGGACCTGTCCCTCTGTAGGTTTGAGCCTCAGTGAGTCACCTCCTATTGTCATTGTGTCCCTTGCAGACAAGTACACCTCCCAGGTAATGCTGCCCCCACCCTGCATGCCCCCACTTATACCTTTCCTGTTGACTTGACCCCCTTCCACACACAGAAGTAGACCAGCACCCAGCAGGCCAGCAGGCACAGGGTCACCTCCCAGTTGAGGGCTCCTGGAACCTCCAGCCCTGTGGAGAGCCTCAAGACTTTGTTCCTAGGGTAGAGAAGAAAGGAAGGCACCTGAGGGTCATGTCAGCAAAGAGCACAGTGACTGGGATTTGCTTTGGAGTTGGCAGGTCCTCCCTCATCACAGCCCTGGTCCAGGCCTTACCATCAGGTGTCTGGAGGACTACCCCAGGTCATCATCCTCACCCCAACCTTCTACAAATATGCAGTTTCAGCTCCATAATGAGGTCAACATGACAGGACAATAGCAAATGTCATGTTGCTATAGGAGCAATGTCTATTTAAGCCCCAAGACTGGCTTAGGCACTCTTGGAGGATGGGGACAGACAAAACCCAGGAGTGGTTGTTTTGCATCCCTGGCCATGTGCACCCAGGGCTTGACCACATATGGAAAGCCCAAGAGATGAGAGAGGATGGGCTTGGCCCACAGGCACCTGACTCACTCCCAGAACTCGATGACAGGGGACCGGCGGTCAGCAAGCTGGTCACATGTGAGGTTGGCCAGGCTGGCATTGGCACAGTCTTCATGGCGAAAGATCTCCACACAGTCAGGAGTATTCCAGGTGTGGCCACACGTAGCCCATGGCAAAGTGGTAGTAAAGGACTTGACCAGGTAATAGAAGCCCCAGGCCAGCACCATGATGTAGTAAGTGTTGCAGTAGAAGACAATCACCATGGAGGCATAGCCCAAACCTGAGGATGAGTGAGTAGCTTTTGCTCCTTCTGGGCTCCTTTGTGGCCATTTTCCTACCACCCCCATAATCTCCCCTTCCAGAGCAGGCATTGATCCCTGATGAGTTCCTGACAGCTTGTTCTCTGTATGCCTCTATCCCTCCCTGTATCTTCTCCCTCTTTGCATCCTGCCAGAGACTTCTCCAAGCTTATCAAGCCCAATTGTGTGTCCCAACTCTAGGCTACCTTTCCTGTCTATCTGTCTCTGGCTAAGATTTGCCATGTTCCTCCACTATCTCTGTGCTTCAGCTCCTCCACCCAGCCAGAGCTAAAAACAGCTCTCCTCTTCTACCTATATGTTTAATACATCCTGTTGATTGTCTTTAGCTTCAAATGCTTGCCTCTTCCCGTTCCAGTGCCACCCTGCAGTCACAGAAGGCAAGCTTCCACCCCATGTTACCCAGTAGCCTCCATTATATATCAGCTGAGAGAGCTTTCTAGTAACCTGAAGAAGTGTGGAAAATACTCATCCCTTCAGAGGGCAACCTTGGCAAATTGCTTCACCCCTGTGTGCCCAGCTTCTTCAAGGATAGTAGTAGGACCTCTGAGGTGAGTCAAGTGTGTCCAACAGGCCCTATTCCTAAGCCTGGCTGTTTCTGCTCCATTCTTTCCCTTTTAAGCAAGCCTGCCCCATAATTCCTGACTCTTCAAATTAATTGTGTGATCTAATATCCTGAAGACTCTCTCCTAAGCTCAGGGGAGTATTACCTAGCCCCAAGTCTAGTGCTCGTTGAAGAAATCAAAAGACTTCTTCAAGTGGGTCACAGCCATACTGTGTTCCCTGGCCCTCATCCCAATAATTGAAAAATGGAAAATTGAGAGTTGGCCCAGGGCAGTTCACCTTTGAATAGGGGACAGATGTTCCAGACATTGATGCTGCCGGCCTTCATGAACTGGCCTAGAGAGATTTCCAGGAAGAAAATGGGGATTCCTCCAACCAGGGCAATCAGGACATAGGGAATAAGGAACACACCTGGAGGAGGAAGAGTGGAGTGGGCTCAGGATACCTCCAAATTGCCTCCTGCAGCAGGAGGGGACTTAACCCAAACCCATCAGCCAAGTTGTCCAGGCCTCACAACAGCCCAGCCTCCAGAAGTACTAGAAGGCCCAGACAGAGCCCCAACTTCAGCTTGCACCCAGTCCCATGACTTCCCACTGGGTGAATCAGCACAGGGTGGCCACTGACTCAGAGGCTCAAGGTGAACAATCCCAGGAGACAAGCTCTAGGTCTGTTGAGAGGAGGCACAGCAGCAGTGTCGAGCCAGTGTTCCCTGCATCATGGGAAGCCCTTGGCTCACTAAAGTCTGAGCCTGTAGACACCTAGGGTGACCTAGCAGGCATTGAAAACACACAGGCTTATGCATACAGGCCATCTCTTGTGCCACAGTTCTTTTTGGCAGGAAGCAGAACAGGAAGGAATGGATAGGTGTGTTCATGTATGCCAGGCTGGGTGCTCAGGCTTGGGGGCTTGTCAAAAGGCAGTGAGCCCAACTACCCTGTACTTTGTAATCATGAGAGTCCCAGGAGGAAGCTGGGTGGGTGGCAATTCTCTGTTTATGGGGGTATTGGTATAGGACAAAGAGAGACAAATCAAGGAAAGGGGCTGAAGCAGTATTCCAGCAATTATGTGGAGTGGTAGGAAGGAGTTGAGAGCTGAGCAGCTGCAGTTCTAACCTACTCCTCTTTACTGCTCTCTAGGACCCCTATCTGCACAGGATCAGCTCTCTCTGCTACTCAGTGATGAGTTAATTGCAGTTTACTGGGCTCCTTCTCCCAGCATCCTTCCTGTGTGTGACCTTGGACAGAGGCCCCCGCTCTGGGACTCAGTTTCCCACCCATCATCCAGCTGCCTCAGCTCTCTAGAAATTTAGTGCTGTTTTGCAGTCCCAGAACAGGCTAGTACCCACTACTGTTGCTAAGCTGGGCTTAGGCAACTGGGCATGGGATGTGCATGCAGTCTGTCTAGTGGCGGCGCCAGGCGGGCCAGGCCGCAGACTTCCCAAGCCTGGCTCAAGCACCCAGTGTTCCAAGCCTGGGCCAGAGGGGAGGGGAGAGGAGAAAAGGGAGAAGAGGGAGGGTAGGGGAGAGTGTGGGGGAGGGACAGAGTGGTCCATTGTGTGTGTGTGTGTATTCCTATGTGCAAACGTGTGTGTGGGGGTCTACACAATGTGTCACTTGTGTGCCTGACCCCTGGGGGCAGCCAGGCCTCCTCACCTCCTAGAGCCCCCTCCACTGGGGGCAGGCCTTCCCTTCCCACCTCAGTGACCAATCACTCCCAGTCTGGACTGGAAGTCTGGGAGGCAGCCCCTCAGTTCATCTGGAAGCTCTCCTTGATTGCCTCCCCTACACACTGCCAGGCACATGACCGGTGAGGGGGGTGGAGGCCGCCTTGCTGGGTCACCGAACACTTGGTTGGTGAGGGGGCACCATGGCTCCCACCCGCTTTGGGCGGGCCTCCTTACCCTCTGGACTTTGCCCCACTGCCCTGGGGGGCCTGTGGCAGGCTGGGGCTGGAAACTGACCTCTGATGAAAAGCCAGGATGCTCAGGGGCAGGGGCACTCACCTCCGCCGTTCTTGTAGCACAGGTAGGGGAAGCGCCACACGTTACCGAGGCCCACGGCGAAGCCCACGCAAGACATGATGAAGTCCATCTGGCGTGTCCAAGTCTCTCGCGGCGGCACGGCAAGGCGGCCGCCGGGCGCCCCCAGGCCCGCTGGGCCATCGCCCTTGGCCGGGGCACCGTCGGGCCCGGACACGATGAGAGGACCCTTCTTCTCATCTCCAGACACGCTATAGATACCGTTTTCAGCGCTCTTTTTCGCCATGGCCCCTCGGGCCGCGAGGCCGGGCCGGGGGTCGCGGCGCCTCGAGGGTGGCAGGCGGGCAAGGGGCTCCGGTGGCACCTGGAGAGAGGGCCCCGAAAGCGCGGGCCC
>CM052722.1:112487427-112533318 GCA_028551405.1 Uromys caudimaculatus | reverse complement strand
GCCACAATCACACTGTTACCAAAACCTCACAAAGACCCAACAAAGAAAGAAAACTTCAGACCAATTTCCCTTATGAATACCGATGCAAAAATAATAAAATTCTCGCAAACCGAATCCAAGAACACATCAAAACGATCATTCATCATGATCAAGTAGGCTTCATCCCAGGGATGCAGGGATGGTTCAATACCCGGAAATCCATCAATGTAATTCACTACATAAACAAACTCAAAGAAAAAAAAACCACATGGTCATTTCCTTAGATGCTGAAAAAGCATTTGACAAAATGCACTGGCTTTTTATGTGAATTCTGGGGACCTCAACTCAGGTCCTCATGTTTGGGTGGCAAGCACTTTACTGACTTACCAATCTCTCCAGCTCTAGTCTTTTTTTCTTTAATTTTTATTTTATGTATATGAGTACACTGTAGCTGTCTTCAGACACACCAGAAGAGGGCGTCAGATCTCATTACAGATGGTTGTGAACCACCATGTGGTTGCTGGGAATTGAACTCAGGACCTCTGGAAGAGCAGTCAGTGCTCTTAACCACTGAGCCGTCTCTCCAGCCCCTCCAGCTCTAGTCTTAAATACCTGTATTTATTTATTTTAGTGTTGTATAATTCATTTTAATTAAAATATGATTATATCACTTCCTTCCCCTTCCCTTTCTACCTCCAGCTTTTCCCATAATTTGCATTGCTGGAGTTGGAACCCTGTGCTTGTTTTACAGCCTGTACTTAGTCTTATACACCTATGTATATACATGTGTGACACACTTAAGCTCTTTTTGTCACAATCTGCACTCTATATTGTGACCCCTCTACCTCCAAGAAGATCACCAGGGTTTGCATGCACTGGAGTTCCCTCTTCCACGATCAAGACACTTCTGCTGAATGCTAACCCTCTACCATGACATCACCGGACAGAATGGTTTTGCTGCTTTCAAAATCCCCTTTGCTTTCCCTAGTAAAACACTGTCTTTTCTCACTCCCTGATGACTTCTGATTTGTTTCTTGTCTCTTTTACCCTTTCTGACATGTTCTATAAATGGAGTCTATTGTAGGTGGTTTGTTCCCAATGGCTTATTCCACTTAACAGTAGGCTGTTTGCTTGTTTGTGGGTGGGGGCAAGGTCTCATGTATCCTAGGCTGGCCTCAAACTTGCTTTTTACCTGAGGATTACTTTGAACTCCGGTCTTCCTGCTTCTATTTCCTCACTGTGTGTGACACCATGCCTGGCTCAGCAAAACATTTTGAAGAATTATTAGTTTCTCTGTGTGATTGCATTGTTCTTTCCTCTTCCTCAGTAACAAGTTTTCCTTTGAACTACTAAAGGGTATCCTGTTTACTTCCAGTCTTCACTAATTATGAATAAAACTGCTGGGTTTTATGTGGACATAAGATTTCACGTATGTGTCATAAACACCAAGGAGTATTATCACTAGGCCATATGATAAAAGCAAGTTTAGCTTCATTAGAAATTGTCAAGCCTCTGCTAGGCAGTGGTGGCACAAGCCTTTAATCCCATCACTCTGAAGGCAAAGGTAGAAGAAGGATCTCTTGAGTTCAAAGCCAGCCTGTTCTACATCACAAGTTCCAGGACAGCCAGGGCTATACAGAGAAACCCTGTCTCGAAAAACAACAAAACAAAACAAAAACAAAAAACAAAAACAAAAACAAATAAAAACAAAAACAAAAAACAAAGAGGTATCTAAGAACATCGTGAAATTTGGTAATGAGATATAGTGGTAAACACCTTTTTAAATGCATGCTTACCTGTTGCATTTCTTTGGTGAGTTGTCTCTTCAGAGGTTTGGCTTGTTTTTAAAAATTGGATTGTTCATTTTCTTATTTGAGTTCTCTGTGTACTTTGCATAATATTGGGTAGATCTGGGAAGACTTGGGGGCAGGGTGAGTATATTCAAAATGTATTACATTGCCAAAGAATTAATAAAAATATAATTTAAAATATTTATCTTCTTTTTAATTATGTATGTGGAGGGGTGTTGGGTTGTGCTCATGCCTGTAAGTACCTGTGGAGACCACAAGAGGGCATTGTATCATCTAGAGCTGGAATATATAAGCAGTTGTGATCTACTCTAAGTGGATACTGGGAGAAGAGCTCAGGTCCTCTGGAAGAGCGACAAACCTTAAAAATAGCTAAGTCATCTCTACTTCAACTTCAGTTAATTTTCAAAGTTCTTTATTCACTGCCACCACACACATATGTATCTTGAATTGACATACACAGTACTTCTATGGTTTTCTAAATATATTGCAAAGGTCACAATTACTGAATGAATAATTACAAATTTTAGATGAGAGTGGCTCCCATAGGTTCAAATATTTGAATACTTGGGTCCCATTTGGTGAAACTGTTTGGGAAGGATTCGGAGTTGATGTTGTTGGAGGAGGTGTGTTAAGGAGGCGGGACTTTGAGGTTTCAAAAGACTTATATCATCTCCGGTATCTCTCCATCTCTCTGCCTCCTATTTGTGGATCAAGATGTGAGCTTAACTAGTAAATGATGAGGCAGGGCTCAGCTCTTTGTGAGTGGTACCATCTATGAACTGGTGGTCTCAGTATGTTGCTTAGGCTGCCCTTGAAATCCTGGGCTGAAGTGATTCTCCTCTTCAGTCTCCTAGGTAGCCAGGACTACAGACCACTTGCACTTGCATGTGATATTTTTCACATGAAGTTGAACACACCCAAATTGCTTCATGAGGACTGAGAATGGAACTCAGTTGGCAGAGTTCAAGCCCAACATATACAAACCCCTGGGTTCCAACCCCAGCACTGCATAAGAAGGGGCCTGATGATACAGGACTATAATCCCAGCACTTGGAGGCAGAAATAGGAGGATGAGAGGTTCAAGGTCATCTTCACTTATATACTGAGTTTGAGGCTGACTCGGAATGCATGACATTCTGTCTCGAAAACAAACAAAACCCCCATATTCTAGTTACAGTTTCTATTGCTGTAACAAAACACCATCATCAAAGCAACTTGGGGAGGAAAGGGTTTATTTGGCTTATACTTCCAGGTAACAGTTCATCACTGAAGGAAGCCAGACAGGAACTCAAGCAGGACAGGAACCCGGAGGCAGGAGCTGCTGCAGAAGCCATGGAGGGGTGCTGCTTATTGGCTTGTTCCCTGTGACTTGTTTAGCCTACTTTCTTATAGCACCCAGAACCACCAGTTCATGGATGGTACCACTCACAAAGGGCTGAGCCCTGCCTCATCATTCACTAATTAAGAAAATGCCCTACAGCAGGATGTTATGGAGGCATTTTCTCAACTGAGTTTCTGTCCTTTTAGATAACTCTAGCTTGTGTCAAGCTGACATAAAACTAGCCAGCATACCACACAACAACAAAAAAGAAAAATTCAACCCCCCAAAGGAACAAAATCACATCACATGCAGATACTCATCCCTAGAGCAGGAAATAGGACCTTTAGTTGGCATTTGCTGCTCCCCAGGAGTTTCTGAGCCTTCTTATCTTGCTCAATGTGGACAGTTTCCAGTTATTCAGAAACAAGTGTATGTATGTGAGACATTTGTGAAATATAATGTTTGTGAAATAGCAGTTATTTTACTTTTTTGTTTTTCATGACTCTCTGTCTTAATCATCATCAGGGGGTGAGACATTCTGGGGCTTTGGAGATCCGCAGGGATCTGCACAAGAACTGCATGTCCTGTTGTCCCCTTCAGCTCCCCTCTTTTTCATGACACCTGATCAGGAGGATAGGATTGTATCTAGGCTCAGTTAACTAAGAGAGGTAACTGAAAAAGGTCAGGAGGCAAGAGCTCAGAACACTAGAGTCAACAAGCCACCTTTAGCCCTGTGATTTGACAGAGGCCCTGCGACACAGTCTTGTATGGATTGTGCTCCTGTTATAGTCAGTAGACCCTCCTTGCAGGAAAGACACAGAGCTGTAATAGGGCTGGATGGGGTGAGGGTGGTATGGAGGAATACTCAAATTTTTGAGTGAAGGTTGACCTCAGTATTTCCTGAGTGCTTCACCTGGTCTGTGTCAGTTGCTTTAGGGAAGAAGACCTGGCAAGGTGATTTACAGTGGCAGGTGCTCTGAAGAGGGGACAGAATCATGACCCAAAGAACTGGCAGGCAGAGGCAACAGGGGCCTGTTTGAGGAGGCAGTATGCCAGACTAATTAATGGAATGAGGGCTGAACTGAGTAGACATCTGGGCAAAGACGGTCAATGCATACAAGGGCTAGGGGCAGGTGCAGAGGAGGTTGAAGAAGGGAAGAGAGTTGGAGAAAAAGGCCAGAGAGTCATCAGACTCCTACTCTGCCAAAGACTCCTACTCTGCCAGGGAGTGACATATGTGCCTCCGCGAGCCACATAACCCCAGCAAAGGGATGTGGTGCAAAAGAGGAGGGCCAGGAGGTAAGGGTGGAAGCAATGGGAGCCAGCTGGTAGAGCCTTGGGTGTGCCAGCATCAAGGTTTCAGGGGCTGGCAGGGACTAGGAAAAGAGACTGCTGCGTAGCAAATGACCTGGGTAATTGGTTTGTGGACACCATATTAGAACAAGGAAGGCAGACACCCAGGCCTATGTATGGCAACACTTATGGACAAAGTCACTAGTGGTGCAAAGGCCCTGGGGCCACTCACGGGGCTACCAGAGCACTGGAACACCCAGTAGTCAGCAAGCATAACTAAGGAGTCGGACAGTGGTGGCCAGAACCTGGGAATTGCCTTACAAGGTTCCCTGCAGTGCTGCGGCCACAGCCACTGCGTGCTCGGCTGCCCAGGGCTCGCGGGGCCGCGCGCGGAGGGGGCGGGGCCGGCGGGGCGCGGGCCGGGGGCTCCGCGACACAACAGCTACTGCGCTAGGAGACATTGCAGCGGCGGCGGCGGCGGCGGCGGCTGCAGGTCCGCACCACTCCCGCTCTGGACTAGGGGCAAGCAGGCGAGCCGGGTGGGTGGACCGGGACGTACAGGGCCCAGGCCAACAGCCACCTTAGCTCCGCAGCCCACCCCCCTCACGCACACCTGTGACGCCCGGCGCGCCCCCTGTCCGCACGCGCACAGCTCACGCAGCTCTGGACACAGGCGGCCGAGGTTGCGGAGTCCCATCACTCTGAGCCAAGCAGCGATTAGGTGGCTGCGGTCGTGGCAGGTGGCTGCAAGCAGGGCCGCAGGTGCATTCAAGCGGGTTGGTGGCCTATGTGGTGTGTGCTTGAGCTGAGCCACGGTGTAAGGTCTGGTGGGGGAGGGGCACGGGCCTTATGGGTGGAGGTGGGCCTAATGAACCAGGATGTGACTATATGGAGCCTTCTGGAAAATAGCCGGCAGTTCTGGCTCGATGTGTGGAGGCAGAAAGGGGGTCTCATAGTGTTGGTGGCCAACATTACGTGTGCTCCGGATGCTGGGGGGGGGGGCTGTCGGGAGCACAGGCTGGCAGCAGCATACCTGGGTGGGAGGCCCGCATGCAGTGGTCCGCCTCAGTGGGAGTGTGTGTGGCCCTGGCTGTGGGGGAGGAGTAAGGTGTACTTGGGCTTGGGAGTGGGTGACTCCATCTTGAGTTGGGGGGACTATTTGGCTTGGTGGACAAGAAGCTGCGTGTTGCCAAAGGGCCTCGCTCCACCCTCCACCCCATACCCCCCACCCCCAGACATGCTGCTGCTCAAGAAACAGACGGAGGACATCAGCAGTGTCTATGAGATCCGGGAGAAGCTGGGCTCGTGAGTGTGCACGCTGGGCTGTGGGCGTGAGTGCTTGTGTATGTGGGGCATGTGCACATGTGAGCAAATGTGCGAAGGAGCTTATGAGTGGTGTGTGTGTGGTATGAGTGTGAACATGGGGGTAAATTGTGAGGTATGATGTCTGTGTGGGAGGTGGTGTGTGAATGTGTCAGTGTTTGTGAGCCTGTGTGAGGTAATGTGGGGATATGTGTGTGCAACACTTGTGGGTGTGTGTTAGGATGGGTGGTATGGCCTGAGCACCTCCTCCATTTTGCTCTTCATCCTCTTCTCACTGGCGCCTTCTCCCTCTTTTCTTGCCTTCCACCATCTGGCTCTGTGGCAGGGGTGCCTTCTCCGAGGTGATGCTGGCCCAGGAAAGGGGCTCTGCTCATCTTGTGGCCCTCAAGTGCATTCCCAAGAAAGCACTTCGGGGCAAGGAGGCCCTGGTGGAGAATGAGATCGCGGTACTCCGCAGGTGTGCCCACTTTCCCCTTGGGTTGGGGAGACCTGTGGCCACCCGGGCTGAGTCCTCTGGGCTCATTAGGCCTGTTTGCCAATCTGCAGGGTGGGGGTGGGGCTTAGGTGTCTCTTCCCCTTTGAGTCCGCATGTCTCCATGGAAACATTAGAGGCACCCTGTCTATCTGTGCTTTATAAATGGCCCACAGAAGTATGCGTTCTAGGAAGGCCCGGGTTAGTCAGAGCAGAGGTTGGTAGGGAATGGGGGCCCAGGTGAAGGAAGAGAAGAGGGGCAGGCTCAGGACAGAGCTCTTCCAGATGAAGAAGCTCCAGTGGTCCATCAGGAGCCTTTTCTCTGTTTCAGAATCAGCCACCCCAACATTGTGGCTCTGGAGGATGTCCATGAGAGCCCTTCCCATCTCTACTTGGCCATGGAGCTGTGAGGAGGGCTTCTGGGGGGCTGGGCAGAAGGGGTGCAATGCCCAAATCTATCCCTGGGTCAGTTGACTTCCTACCTTGTTCCTTCCACCTCCAGGGTAACAGGTGGTGAACTGTTTGACCGAATCATGGAGCGGGGCTCCTACACAGAGAAGGATGCCAGCCACCTTGTAGGGCAGGTCCTTGGTGCTGTCTCCTACCTTCATAGCCTGGGCATTGTGCACCGGGACCTCAAGGTGCCTGAATGTGCCTCCACCCTATCCCACTTATCTTTGGACCTGAGTGTCATTTTTCTCAACATTCACTTCAATCTGGGTCTGAGGAAGTTAAGCATGCTGAAGCCCACCCTATCCCCATTCTCGGACTCATAGGCCCTTTCCCTGGTCCCATGTGTCAACAGCCTGAAAACCTCCTCTATGCCACACCTTTTGAGGACTCCAAGATCATGGTCTCTGACTTTGGCCTGTCCAAAATACAAGCTGGCAACATGCTAGGCACAGCCTGTGGGACCCCAGGATATGTGGGTAAGAGGGAAACGCTCTAAGGCTCACTGTGGTGGGGAGGGAGCTGGTGAACCAGGGTATGCCAAGGCTCCAGGACCTGGGGCAGATGCTGCCTGTGGCAGTCTATTCCTGGGGCTGATAGGTAACCAGGTGGCCCTCAAGGGCATGCCATGTGTGCGTGCCTGTGCAGACATGTTTGTCTGTCTGTCTGCCTCTGGCCGCCAGCCCCAGAGCTCCTGGAGCAGAAACCCTACGGGAAGGCCGTAGATGTGTGGGCCCTGGGTGTCATCTCCTACATCCTGTGAGTGACCGCTGCGACGGCTCAACTCCTACCTGCCTGTCCCTGCTGGGTTGGGGAGGGGTGGACAACTGGGTGATTCATCTGTGGGTGCCAGGCTGTGTGGGTACCCCCCCTTCTATGATGAGAGCGATCCTGAACTCTTCAGCCAGATTCTGAGGGCCAGCTACGAGTTTGACTCCCCCTTTTGGGATGACATCTCAGAATCAGGTGAGTGCAAGGCTGGCCCTATCCTGGGGACTGACAAAGGGGATCAGGGACAGGGCAGACTGACCTTGCCTCCTGCTCCAGCCAAAGACTTCATTCGGCACCTTCTGGAACGTGATCCCCAGAAGAGGTTCACCTGCCAACAGGCCTTACAGCATCTTTGGTGAGTAGGGTGCTTGGCATGTGGCACGGGCAGGAGCAACACCTGTGCTGACTCCCAACCTTCCTCTAGGATCTCTGGGGATGCAGCCTTGGACAGGGACATCTTGGGTTCTGTCAGTGAGCAGATCCAGAAGAATTTCGCGAGGACCCACTGGAAGGTGAGCATGGAGAGAGATTACCATGTTCCTGTTTCAGGGTGTAGCCACTGGTCTTGATGGTGGGTCTTAGAATTGGTACTTGGGCCCAGCTTGGCCTGACCCTGCTCTTTTCCCACAGCGTGCATTCAATGCCACATCATTCCTACGTCACATCCGTAAGCTGGGACAGAGCCCAGAGGGTGAGGAGGCCTCCAGGCAGGGTATGACCCGTCACAGCCACCCAGGCCTTGGAACTAGCCAGTCCCCCAAGTGGTGACAACCAGGTGTGTGGACCCTGCAGCCTCTGGGAACTAGCTTCTTAGGGAGCCTAGAGGGTGGTAATGAACTAAGTGGGGTCTGGAGAGACGAGGGCAGAGTGTCAAAGAAGTAGAAGCTGGGCAGAGGGGTCCATCAGTCCTCTTATGCTAGTAGGATAGGGGCATGACCCTATGGAATCTCTATGAAAGGAAAGCGAAAGCTTGAGTAAGATGCTGGGAAGGACCCAGGAAAGTTGGGCACCTCTTGAATCTGTCTTCCTCTTCTTCTTTCTCCTCCCCACCACCCAGGTGGCTGCCAAGGAAGGCCAAGTGGACTGACTCCCAGCTCTTCTTTCCTCCGGCCCTTTTGGTCTCCTTCCCTGATCCTTGTCCCCCGGACTGGCCTCTGCTAGAAAGTCTGAGACTGTGGGTGTGATGCATGGCACTAGGGTATGGGGCTTCCCCAGTATGTCCCCCAGCCTCTATCCTTACCTATGGTGGTGGCTTCCTTCCCCATGTTGCTGACACCCTCTATGGAACTGAGGAGGTGTTCAAAAGTGGATTCAGGGGCCATCCTTCCTGCACCTTGCACGCACACATGCATTGCGTGGCTGTTCTGTGCTTTGCTGATTGTGGGTGGTCCTGCTTGTCTTGTGGCCCTTTAGTTCCTCCTCTTCCCAACCAATAAAGACAAACAGAACAATGCTCTGGTGCTGAACTGGGTGTGGGATGAGCCTGGGGTCATGGGTCACCTCAAGGAAGGACATGAAGGAAGCAAGTCCACTGCCAGTGGGTGTGCACTGGGTCTTGTGCTCTGCTTGTTGTACCTCTCCTTGCTGGGATCATGGCAAAGTCATTCTGGATTGTTCAAGGACTTCCTAATTCTGACCCTCAGATTGCTGCCAGCAAGAGGCTGCCTGGCTGGTTGCCTTGGGTCTGAGACAAAATGGACACCAGTAAGGTCTACTGGACTGCCAGCAGGGGGCAGTGGCATGAGGCATAATTCAGTAGCAGCAGCAGCAGCACCAGCAATCTGTTCCTGATTCCCCATCCTGGGCTGAAAAGGGCTTGAAAGTGACCAGAGTTGGGGATATTTTCCTCCACTGCTGCTTCTGGTATGATGAGTTATAGGCTATCATCTGGTTCTAGTGGCCCTAGCCCCATTTGCCACCAGTAGACCAGGATTCCAGAAGCCTGTCATGCTGGGCTCAGTCAGGAGTAGGCCTCAGCCAGAGTTTAAAGGAGGCTTTTCTTCCCCCTCCCTTGCTCTAGCTTCCAGTGTGTGAGGTGGGTGACAGAGCCTGATTGGTGTGTGTGTGTGTGTGTGTGTGTGTGTGTGTGTGTGTGTGTGTGTGTGTGTTGTGTCATTTTGTCAAATTTTGGGATCCAAAGGGAGGCACTGCGATCCAAGAGAGTGCTGGCCTGGGTTTCTGAGGCAGAGGCTACTCTGGGTTTCAGGATTGGAGCCAGGAGGTCTGGAAGCAAGTGGACAGCTTCCTCCTCTGTCCTCATGATCACCTCAGGCCATCCTGTGCTTCAGGCTTTGGGCCATGTATCCTGACATGCTTTCCCAGTGTCACTGGAGGGAAATCTGGCACCAAAAATGGGTCTCAGCATCTTGATTTACTCACCTCCAGTGACCTGTTCTCGGACATCATTGTCTTTTGGTCACCCTTTCCAGTCTCTTTTTGGCTGCCCCATGTACCTCATCTTTTCCTTCAGTCACGTAAGACACCTATCCATTCTGATTTTGTTGATACAGTACTGATTGAACTTCTACTATGCAAGGGGAGGCTCTTAGTGGGTGAAGGGGGTAGTTTTATGGGGACAATATGCACAGGAAAATCATTCTTCTAGGTACTCTGGCGGCCTTAAACATGCGCATCAGAGCCAGCCTTCCACTCCAGACCACCAGCTCTTCCAGACTAAGCATAGGGCCAGATCACTCTGGCCCCTTGACACAGATTGGCCGTGACACATGGTGCAGTATGGCCTCACCACCAGCAGGAGATGCTACAGACACATGTTTAGACATCTATGAGTCACTTCTTAATCCTTTAGTACCTACGGCAGCAGCTCAAATCCATTCCTTGCTCACTGGGCCCCCAAATCTTGCTTTAGGTAAGTTTGAGCTGGGGAGAGAAGGTCCATCCTATTCATTTTGGAGTGAAGTGCCAGGGACAACCCTGGGTCATACAGAGGCAGCGTGTCTTTTATCCTTCCCAGATCTTCCCATTATAGGAGGGCAGTTTGAGAGAGTAGGGCTTTGGGTCACCTAGCAGAGAGACTGACTGTCTCTTCTGCATGTTACTGGAAGGCAGGGTTGCTGAGACAGTGTTGCAGGTGCTGATCAACAGAGGAAGGAGCCACACCAAAACCTGGAAGGGGACAGCCTGTGAGCAAAGGTGCTACTGATATGTTTGTTCTTCAAAAGCAGCATTCTTGTTCATTTGGGGTGAGACTGGCTGTAAAAGTCAGGTGCTGAGACTGAAGAGATTGCTCAGTGGTTAAGGGCACTCACTGCTCTTTCAGAGGACCAGGGGTCAAATACCAGCACTCACACGGCAGTTCACAACTGTCTGTAACTTCGAGATCTGACACTCTCACATAGACATACATGCAGACAAAACACCAATGCACATAAAATAAAGGCAAATTCATTTTTTTTAAAAAAAAGTCAGGTGGTGTAAATCAGGAGCTGAGTCCAGTCTTTGAGGGACAGGCAGAAATTCAGGGAGTACCTCTTGTGTATGTCACAAGAGAACCTTGCTTCACCAGATGTTGGCCAAACAGGACTCATACAAATGTGAGTGGCAGGTGTTTTAGAGAAGCTCAACTTGTAGGACTATATGGGTGACAGATAGGAACAGGTTTTGTTGTTGTTGTTTTGAGACTAAGTCTCATGTAGTACACCTGACTGGCTTTGAAGTTGCTATGTGGCTGTGGATGGCCTTCAATGTCTGATTCTCAGACTTCCACTTCCTGGGTGCTGGAATTACAGTTATATGATGTGGTGCTAGGGATAAACCCAGGATTTAGCAAATGGTAGACAGGCATTCAACCAACTGAACCTCATACTGAACCTGAGATCGGAGCTCTTTAGGAGTTGAGTGGACGGCCTTGACAACAGATCTAGAGAAAGATTCAGCTGGGATGGCTTTGGGGGGAGAGGTAATGAGATCACTTTTGGATATGGTAAGTTAAAGATGCTTGAGGGATCTAAAAGTAGAGAAAACCCAACAACTTATGCTTTACCCTCATTTTAACAAATATGTATCTAGTTTCATAGCTAATATTTATGGAATGCTTCTCTCATAATAAAAAGGAAGCTGACAAGGACTCTTTATTGGGCACTTACCTTATGCCAGCCTTTAGAAAGCTTAATGGTTATATACTTAAAGCTCACATGTGAATGAGGCAGCTGTTGTTACTATCAACACCCTCACCACCAATGTGGGAAAACAGGAATATAAAAAGCTGAGTAACATGGGCTGGAGAGATGGCTCAGCGGTTAAGAGCACTGACTGCTCTTTCAGAGGTCCTGAGTTCAATTCCCAGCAACCACATGGTGGCTCACAACCATCTGTAATGGGATCTGATGCCCTCTTCTGGTGTGTCTGGAGACAGTGAAAGTGTACTCATATAAATAAAATAAATAAATCTTTAAAAAACAAAGCTGAGTAACAGAGCAAAGGTCACACAGCTTGTGGCAGAGTGAGAATCTCAAAACCATTCTCTCACCCTGAATCGTCCTGCTTGCTTCTGTGTGAAGGAGAGGGCTTGCTTGGGACATAAGGATTGGGTAACTGAAGAAAAGGAGAGTTATCTCTAGCCCTCTCTTATCAGTGTTCCCAAGGAGAAGTCTAGGTTTCAGCTTTGACTTTAAAGGATTTTGTGTAACTGTTACCATCCTCTGTGACTTCATGGCCCTTTAAATAGAAACCCGGGAAATCATCTAATTGTGGTAGGGGTAGTGATAAGATCTGGATCCTATGAGATCCCTCTAGAGTTTAGGTGAAGAATGGCCCAGAAGTTGAATAGGAATAGTGATTGGGAGACGGGCACTTCTGGGTTCATATGAGGAACAAGGCACGTGATACAGATACCTGAAGTGGGACTCAGTGGAGGTAGGCTGTCAGAGGAAGGACAGGAGTGGATCATGGGTGAGTCAAGAATGTGGCCAAGAACCCAGGAAAGAGCTAAGGATGAAGGTCCCTTGGACAGACAGTGACTGAGTGGGCAACATAGCCACAAGTCCTTCCTGCCAGGCATATATGTCCAAAAGTTGTGTTGCAACTGCATTCTCTACCCAAGCCTAGCTTTAGCCAGGACTCCTATCTCTATCCCTAACCCCAGGTGAGCACTTTATGTGTAGTATGGGGATCAGACTCAGGATGTCAGACTTTCATGGCTAGAGCTTTCATAAACTGGGCAAATTGAGCAAGATTCACAAACTTGCCAGCCCAACAAAAGTACCTCTTTAAAGTACTTTTCAATATTTTCAACCCTATCTGGCCATTCTGATCAATAGTGAAACCTCACCCTCAGGTCTCCTCTCTTACTATCTAAGGAGATTTTGACAGCTCCCATTCCCTAGGGAACTGTATCTTACTTACCTTGAATGATCCTTTGAGCAGAAGCCCAAGTGCATTTTTCTAGATTCTCCTTGCAGAACTTTTATAAATATTTAAAAATTAATTTATGTGTACAAGTGTTTGCCAGCATGCATATCTGTACACTATGTGTATACCTGGTGCTCTCAGAGGCCAGGAGAGGTCAAAAGATCCCTTGAACTAGAATTATAGATGGTTGTTATCCATCATTTGGGCACTGAGAATTGATCCCAGGTCCTCCAGAAGAACAGCAGCATCCAGTGCTCTTAACCACTGAGCCATCTTCCCAAACTGTTCTTGCAATTTGTTGGCATACTGCTTTATGTACTTTTCAGTTCCGCATTTCAGTTTGGTCCAATGCTTTATTACAAATGTAGTACTAGGATTAACTTTGCCTTAAAATCCACTTTGTCAATATTAATTTAGCAACTACTACTTTTTGTTAATGATTTCCTAGTAGTTAAAAAAAATCCTTTTTCAAGATTAAAAATTTTTATGGGGACTGGAGAGATTGCTTAGTAGTTAAGAGAACTTGCTGCCCTTGCAGAGGAAGGCTCAGTTTCTAGCACCCACAGTTGATCTACAACGATCAGTAACTCCAGTTCGAGGGGATCCAACACTCCCTCTTCTGACATCCTAGAGCCCCTAGGCATGTATGTGATGCACATACATACATGAGGGCAAACTACTCATACATAAATTGAAATAAATCTTTAAAAAGAAAAGCTGAGTGGTAGCACAGGTCTTTAATCCCAGCCCCTGGGAGGCAGAGATAGGCAGAACTCTGAGAGTTCAGGGCCAGCCTGGTCTACATAGGTTCTAGCCAACAAGGTCTATATAGTGAGACCCTGTCTGAAAATAAAAATTAAATTATTGGGATAGACTTCACTCACACAGTACAAAATTCACCTTTTAAAGTGTAAAACTTGGCTATGCATGGTGGCATAGGCCTGTAATCCCAGCACTCATCCTGGGATACATGAGATATTGTTTCTCTCTCAGCCCCAGTATCATGTACAGTTCAATGAGTTTCACAATCACTACTGTTTAATTACTATAAAGTGAAACCTGTACCCTTTAGCAGTCACACCTCCCCAGTCATTCAAGGGCATTTCATGGCTTTGATTTTCATTTCTTTGATGATCAGTGATGTTACACATCTTTTCATGTACTTAATAGTGTGTGTGTATGTGTGTGTGTGTGTGTGTGTGTGTGTGTCTGTGTCTGTGTGTGTCTGTGTCTGTATCTGAGACAGGGTCTTATGTCAGTCAAACTGTCCAAAACTTGTTATGTGGCTGAGCGTACCTAGCCTTGAACTTCTGATCCTCTACTTGTTCATTTTTTTTGAGTCATTTGTCTTTTTGTTAATGAGTTTTTTATATTTTCTACTTAGTAGATCCTTATCAGATATGCAATTTGTAAGTCTTTTCTCCCACTCCATGGCTGTCTTTTCACTCTTTGTGATAAACTCCAATAGTTTTCTTTAGTTTCCTGTGCTTGTGATGTATGTTATCTGTCTTTTCCTGGGGAGATATGAACAAATGTCTGTTCATCTCGGATGAGGCACTGATGACAGACTAAAGAAATGATTCCACCAACTGTAGCTCAATGAACTTCTGAGTTTACCGGTGTTTCTTACAGGATCACAGGTGAAGGGTTACTTACAGGAGCATGGGTGACTCAAAGACAGCTGTATCTCTGCAAAGCCCATCCCAGCATAGATGATGAATGACTCATGAAAGCTGTATCCCTGGAGCTTCCTGCACAATTTGCTGGCAGCTCAGCCTACAGTTGTTTACTGCTTTTCTAACTGTGGAGAAAGAATCTTGTAAGTTTTTGAGTTCTCAAAGCCTTAGAAATTTCCTTATTTTTGTCAACCTAATATGTTCCATGAGCTTCCCCCCTCTCTCAGGAGGACATAGCTATACAGTAGTGTCATATATAAAGAACTGTTGTCTAATCCTGATCACAAAGTTGATGCTCATATTTTCTTTTATGTGATTGTTGTATTAAATTTTTGAGACTATATGGATAAACACATATTCACTCCAAATGAGGCACCAACAGACTGAAGGAATTCTTCCACCAATGGGGCAAGTAAGTTTAATTGGGGTTGCTTATGGGAGAATAGGTGAGGGGTTACCTACAAGGGTCATGGGTAACTTGCCAGCAGCTACACTAGTAAAGAACTTTTCCTCCTTTAGAAATTGTGAGCCTTTTATATATCCTCAGGGAAGGGTGGATGGGACCTTAGGGACCTCATGAGCCAGATCCCCACTTCCAAGATGGAGTGTTGGGGAGCCCAATCTTGAGGCTTTCTTGCTGTAATCACAGCTGCTATGATTTCAAGAGGGTAATACCACACCTTGCTGAGGCCATCACCCCCAAACAGTAGTTTTTTTAAAAAGGTTTATTTATTTTATGTATGTGAGTACACTGTAGCTATCTTCAGACATACCAGAAGAGGGCCTCGGATCGCATTACAGGTTGTAAGCCACCATGTGAGTGCTGGGAATTGAACTCAGGACCTCTAGAAGAGCAGCCAGTGGGGTTTTAAATATATTTTGAGTTGACTTTTGTTTATCACTTGATGTTAGGGTCCAATTTCTTGTATATATGTGCGTGTGTTCACATGCATGTACACATGTGCATATGTTGTGTGACACTTTTTCCTTGGGACATGCGAATAAATGTCTACTCACCCAAGACAAGGAACTCTGACGGACCAAGCAAAAGTTCGACTTAATGAACTAATGAGTTTATTGGGGTTACTTATAAGAGTATGGGTGAAAGGTCATTTACAGGAACATGGAGAACTCAAAGACAACTGCATCACCAAAAGCCACCCCAGCATGGGTGACAACTGATGAAAGTGGGAACTCTGGACATCTGTGCACATTTCAGACAGCTCAACAGTTCAGAAAATTTCTCCTCAGCAGTTCTCTTACTGCTTATATGAGATGGTTGCTACAGAACTCTCTCTCTCTCTCTCTCTCTCTCTCTCTCTCTCTCTCTCTCTCTCTCTCTCTCTCTCTCTCTCTGTGTTTTGCTTGTATGTGAATGAACTGTATTTTGTGTGTCTTCCTCTATCGTTGTCTGTCTTATAGCCTTGGGAATGGATTTCTTTCTGAACCAAAAGTTCACCATTTTGGCTAGGCTGGCTGGTCATTAAATATTGAGAATCTATATGTCTCTGCTCATCCAGCAATGGAGTCACAGGCACATGCAGCCATTCCAGGCGTTTAATATGAGTGCTGAAGATTTGAACTCAGGTCTTTGCACATCCAGAGCAAGCACCCTTACCCACAGAACCATCTTCCCAACTTTCTTCTTTCACATAGGTTGTCTAGTTGTCCTAGCATCATTCTTTATTATTATTATTTATTTATTCATTTTTTGAGACAGGGTCTTACAATGTAGCCCTGGCAGTCCAGAAACTCACCATACAGACCACATTGACCTCAAATGCACAGAGGTCTGCCTACCTCTACCTCCTGAGTTCTGAAATTAAGGGCATCATGAGTGATGCCCTGCTAGGTCTCTTTTTCTTGAGTCCCAATTCTATTCCATTTATCCATATGCCAGTATCACAGTGTCTTGATTATTGTAGTTATGTGATAAGTTTTGAAATCAGGAGTCCTCCAATTTTGTTCTTTTCAAAATTGTTCTGTCTATTCTATGTTTCTTGCATTCCCATATGAATTCTTAACATCAGTTTGTCAATTTCTTCTGATAATCTGTAGATTGTGATGGGCTGAATGGGTTTGTTCCCAATTCATGTGTTGAAGTCCCAATTCTCACTAGAACTGGGCCTCTAAGAAAGTAATTAATGAAGCAATCAGGATGGCTGATAATATTAGTGTCCTTATAACAAACACCAGAGGGGTCACTTGCTATCTTTCTCCACAGGTGCATACTGAAGAAATGCCATGTGAAGACACAATGAGAAGCTGATTGGCAGCAAGTCATGAACAGTGTCCTTGCCAACCCCTGAACTAACTAGTTGGAACATTGATTTGAGCCCAAGAAGATAGGAAGGGAGACCTGTTATAGTAAAATAACTTTGAGTGCTGAGATCACAACTGACTCCAGGGACTCCAACATCCTCTGCTGGTCCCATGGGCATTCACATATATGTTTCCACACATATACATAAATAAGAATAAAATAAAATCTTTGGAAAAATGGAAAATACATTTTAGAGAATGGTTTTATGCAAGCTTTTTTTGGGGGGGGGGGTCGAGAGGGTTTCTCTGTGTAGCTCTGGCTGTCCTGGAACTCACTCTGTAGACCAGGCTGGCCTCGAATTTAGAAATCTGCCTGCCTCTGCCTCCCAAGTGCTGGGATTAAAGGCGTGCTCCACCACCGCCCGGCTTTATGCAAGCTTTTTGCTTGCCGGACAAGCACTCTATCAACTAAGCTACATCTGAAGCCTCAAGCCTTTACTTTTAAAAGCCAGGTGTGGACTTTTTAGTTGATAATATTGTTTGCCTTTCTGTACTCTGAATATATCACTCTATTGCCTTCTGACGTATGTTGTTTCTGACCAAAAGTCAGGTGTTAAATTGTCTTTGTGGGTCACTTTTCTCTTGCTACTTTCTCAATTTGTGTATCTTTGTCTTTAAACAATGACTGTGAAGTATCTATGAGTGGCTGTCTTTGTGTTTGCTATGATTGGGATATAGTTTAATTGTGTCCCCCTCAAAGGTTTATGTGCTGAAAGACTTGGACTCCAGGGTGGCAGGACTAGAAGGTGGTGGAGCTTTAAGAGATGGAATCTTCTAGAGGTCCTTAGGTTTTTTTAGGGTGTGCTTCTGGGAAGTAGTTATGTGTGACCCCTTGAGTTATAGGATGGGCTGTTATAAAATGAGAAAGGCTAGCCCCCATAGTCTCTCAGTTCTGTCTTGATATGCGATAGTCACTTGTGCTATTGCTATCTCTGCTCTGAGCTGATGCAGCTTAGTGGTAGCCCTTGCCTCAGAGTCTTCTTTATGCTCTTTCTACTTTAAATTTTTAAAACTGTGACCTAAATTCACCTCTTTACCTCATTATTAACCTCTGCGAGATATGTCTTTATAGTGAAACATTGACTGATACCCAGTTTTTCTTCGTAGGGTTTATTGAATTTCTTCCATTTGATTATTTTTTCATAAAACTTTGGATTTTTTTTCCAAATATTTATTCTGCTCATGTAATGTAGCTATTTCCTCCCAATAGAAACACTCCTTCCAAGAGGGCTAAGATAACTTAGAAGGCTCAGAAAGTTCACAAAACTTAGAAGGCTCAGGAAGCTCTTGAAGTAAGGTTCACAAGGCTCCTCCCTAAGATTATATAAGCAGTGATCAATTTCTCCACCCCTAAGACGTTTGTTTTTTTGTTTTGTTTTGTTCTGTTTTGTTTGAGACAGGGTATCTCTGTATAGCCCTGGATGTCCTGGAACTCCCTCTGTAGACCAGGCTGGCTTCCAACTCAGAGAGATTCATCTGTGTCTCTTTGCCTTCCATGTGCTGGGATTAAAAGCATGTTCCATCCAGCCAAAATTTTATTTTGTTATTTATATTTTATGTGCATGTGTGTGGGCCTGAGTGTTTGTATGTGTACCATGTGCATAAAAATGCCCCATAGAGGCCAGAAGAGTGCACTGGTTCCTGGGAACTGAAGTTATAGGTGGTTGTGAGCAGCCTGATGTGGGTGCTGGGAACTTAACTCAGGTCCTCTGCAAGAGTTACCCACTGACATCTCTCTAGCCTCAGCAGCAAACAGTGTCTGAGTAGAGACTTTCCAGTAGGTCAAGCAGCCTGCAAGTTGTTCAGGGAGCTCTTGTAAGTAACCCTTCACCAATGTCCCTTTAAGTACCCCCCCCCAATAAACTCATTAGTTCACTAAGCTAGAGTTGGGTAAATTGTTTATTTGATATGTTGTCAGGGGATGAATACATGTTTATTCCCATCTCTCCTAGGAAGAGTCATCAGCAGCTTGTTTCTCTTTCTTATTCTTTATATCTCCAATTACACACCTTGGATGCTTAATGCTGTCCCATGGGTCATGTTACACTTTTTACTTATTCCAGTATTTCTATTTATTTATTTCTCTCTTGACTTCTGCATTAATAGAGGTTTTTCCTTCATCATCCGTGTTTTCTTCTAGTCTGGAATTAGTGTACTCTGTATTCTTTCTAGAAGTTGCCCTAGAAAACTAGTGTGTAGTCCATTGCAGAAGGAGTTGGGAAGTTAACACCATGCTATACAAAGGCAAAGCAACTGAAAACAAGCACTCTTCCAAATCCATCAACCATCCTCATCAGGTTGGAGTGGGGCAGGCACACACTGGATACCCAAGGAACTCATGTTCTACCCAGGACTATTGAAGACGTGCTCCACAGAAATTGTTGAATTGTGGAGGCCCAGAGTAGAAAGGCCAGACAATTAAAATTGCAGTTTTGTGTGCTCTTGGAAACCTTTTCTTTATAAGCTTAGTAGGGCTCCTATAAAGAACAAGCTCAGGGGAAGAGAACCTCCTAGGTGCTGAGGCAAGGTCTGCCCTGCTGGGCTTTATTGAAGCCTTTGTGGCAGGGGTGGGTGGATGGGGGAAGGGAATCCTCTGTGGTCATTCTGCCTCACCTTTGGGGAGACAGAATCTGAGAAGCACAGGCCAGAGGCATAGGCTCCCCAAGACAGAGCACTATAGAACATGGCCTCTCCCTGCCACTTCACTACCTCAGTACAGGAGACTTGGAGTGATTCCTTTCTCCGGGTAATCAGGGGGTGCTACTTTTTCTTTTCATTCAACTTTGACCCAAATCTAAGTTCAAGATAAGCACGCATATTCATTTGTTTCTGTAGGGGTATTTTTCATAGTGATATATTACACTTGTTTGCTGCTGTCACAAATTACCATAAATTGAGTGACTTAGAGCAGCACTTTGACTGCTGTGGTAGTAGCAGTTGCCTGTCATTCTGGTACCTGAGAGGTGGAGGCAAGAGGATCAGAAATTGAAAGGTATCCTCAGCCTTACACTGAATTAAGTAAATTTGAAGCCAGATGAGGTTACATTTGACCATGCGGGGGGGGGGGGATAAGAAAAATCTCATAGTTTTATATACTAACAGCTATGGGAGGCTACATTCCTGTAGAGGCTCCTGGCTCCTGGTCCCAGGCTGTGTCGTGTCTTCCCCCCCCCCCCACCCGCACACACACCCCCTCCGGCAGTTTTGAGCTGTCTGTCCTCACTGGTGGCTTTTTTTCCCCTTTTGTCTCAGAGCCTTTCTCTTATTTTCTTATCAGCTCAGCCATTTGACCACAGGATTTTAAATTTCACCCACATTTCAGGGCTTTTGGATAAGGAGTGCTACCTGAACATTTTGTTGTTCCTAAGGTTCCTAAGTCCATTGCTGCAGTTGGATTTTTAATATCTCTCAAAAATCCATGTTTAAGGACTTAGTCCCTCAGGTGGTATACTGGGAGGTGGAGCCCAGTGGGAGGGGAGATGTCTTTAGTTTGTTTGAGATGTACTCTTGAAGGGTCTTTGGGGACTCCAGTCCCTTTTTCTTCCTCTCTTTTCCCGCTTGGTAATGAAGCATCCGATTGTGTTTCATTATACAGCCCCACCATTTTGTGTGGCCTTGTTACAGGCCCAGAGTGAAGGGGCCAACAAGGCATGGCCTGGGACACTGAAATGAGAGCCAAAAATCAATCTTCTCTCTCTACAAGCATATTGTCTCATGTATTCCTTGTGCTAACTGGAAACCTGACTAAAACAACCAAGCCTCCATTACACTCTCCTCTGCACGTGCTCCCTGCCCACCCTCTGCTACTTCCCTTCTGCTTTATATGAGCTCTGAAAACACAGCATGGAAAAGGCACTGGCAGTGTGTCCCTACCTGAAACATAGATGAGCCAGTGATGTAGGCTCTACCTAACATTTCTGATGGGCCGGTGAACACTCTGCCTTAGGGCCCCCCCACCCTTGCCCAGGCTTTTGCAGCCTTGATTCCACATTGGATTATACACATAGCCCATGTCCTTTCCCTGAAGTCCTAGGCACCCTCAGCAAAATAAACAGGCTACCAACTTTGACTCACAGCTTGGGGGTCACTTGCAACTTCATGACTGATTTGTGGTATTTGATCCCCTATTCGGATTGTGGTACTGGCCACACATTGTATCACATTCCCCTCTGGAAATGCAGCTGCAAACATGCAGCTTCTTCATGTCTCAATCATTGTTGTATCCTGCTCCCTGAAGTGTGTGCTAGAATAGGGAGTTCAAATGGTTTGTGAGAGACCTGGTAGTCAATAGGCAGTATACGTAGATGGGGAATGATGGATGGATCAGTGAAGGGCAGGCTTCCCTTTCCTTTCCCTCCCTTCCCCAAGGAGCCCGAGAAGCAACAACCTCTCTGTTCAGTACCTTAAATAAACTGTTTATTCAGGAGGAACAATGAAAGAACATGATTATGATGTGTATTACAAAAACAAAGAAGCATGATCTTTTCCAGGTTCAAAGACAAGATGGTTCTGCTGCCACAGGTACTGCCAGCTCCAGGCTGAGTATGTGAGTAGGCTAGTGTGCATGTGTGAACACACACTCACTCACACACACACACACACAGTCTACAACAGGGTGTGGACTGCAATGAATGACTATGTGTCTGCAGCTTGGCTCCTTCCCTGCCCCCCAAACCAACAGTGGCTGTGTGAGCCATACAGCAGCAAGATTGAGGCCTCCATCTTTCCCTCCCTCCCCCTCAGCTCTCCCTCTGAGACCCCATCTCCTCCGGTGGCAGTTTGACCACCCTCAGTCACAAAGAGTCTCAGTGATCCTGTCAAGACATCTGGGGGAGGAGGAAAGAAACAGTCAGGGCACCAGATGTGTGGCTGAGATCTTGCCCATTGGCTCCCAGGCCCATGCCCTCCTATGTGTCACTGCCCAGCAAAAAGCCACCCAGAGAGGCTGTCCCCATGGATGCGGAGAGCAGCCATTGTGTCTCTGGGTCCACACCCCACAGTTCTAAGAGGTCTAAGCCCTAGTCAGAGAAACAGGAAGGAGTCTACACGAGTCAAAGTGGTCAGGTCTGTCCCCACAGGTGGACATTTGGGGACAGGTATGGAACCAAGAACAGATTCCTGTGGCAAGGTATGATTCGCTCTTCCTGAAGACGAAACAGCAAGAAGGGTCAGGGCCCAGGCAGCAATCTGGAATGGTCTCTTGGATAGGAAGCCCCACTCCCACCCTGAAAAAATAAAGTAACAGTCACAGAAGAGGCAGGTTCTGGAGCATGGTCCCGCCCTAGAGCGGTGAGGGTCAGGCCCATAGCCATGGGCCCACCCATAGGCACATGTAATAGAATCTGGGGCTGGCCTCGAGTGGGTAGGGCAGGTTTCTGCTCTGTTCCTGCCTTGCTCCACCATCCCCGCATGAGGTATTGAGCTTTCCCTCCCCCCTTCCCCTTTCCCCTCTCCCTGCTTATGGCTGCATCTCATCCCTGCTAATACTAGGGGTCATAAGTAGGGACCAGCCCAGCAGCTCCATATGGCTTTATGTGGGGTCCAGCTCAAAGACCCCATCACTGGTAGGGGTAGTAAAGAAGGAAGGTGGGTCTGAGACAGTGGACTCTGGTCCCCCACTACCCCGCTCCCCAGAGCGCTTTCCCCCCAGGCGCAGGCTGCGTTCAAAGTCTAGCAGCTGCCCCATAAAGTTGAAGTTAGGTGAGATGTTAGACTTCTTCCGCTTGACCAAGTCGTAGGCATCGTTGAGTGAGAGGTGAAGCTTCTGCATGAGGTAGGCCACGGTGACAGTGACAGAGCGGCTGACCCCTGCCAGACAGTGGACGAGCACCCCACAGTTCTGTGACAAGGCCTCATCTAGGAAAAACAGAACAGAAACACCCCCTAAGGGTCAGCATGAGTGAGGCCAAAGCTAAATGAATTTCTGGAGTCGTCATCACTGTCTCCCTACCCTGCCTAGACCTTATCTGGGAGATCTCACTGGCAGCTGACCTGAGCTCTACCCCCACCTCCCCAAGTGTCACGTGGCCTCTGGGAATGGAGAGAGTAAGGAAAAGGAGAGGCCAGGAATCAGTCTGGTGGGCGGAGTGGAGGGGGGAGGGGCAGGGGAATGAAGTAGGAAGAACTCACCAATGAATGCAATGGCCTCCGGAAAGAACTGGGACAGATTCTGGCTCCAATGGTCAGAGATAGGGATCTGCTTGTAGTGGAAGTCACCATTCTTCTCAAAGAGGTTAGGAAGGTTGGGGGTGACATTGAGGATATAGCGGATGCCAAGCTTGGCCAGGCTCTCCATATTGGCTGAATCCCGAGCACTGCCTAGGTAGAGATTGGGCAGGATCTGGACTGGGAAGGGTGGTAGCAGCCCAGTTGGAGGAGATGTGGTGCTCTCAGAATCTAGGCCACAGCTCAAGGTGTCGCGGTCAGCCTCAGATTCTGCATCAGAGAAATCAGAGCTCAAGCACAGGCCACCCAGCCCCACCACAGGCACTGGGCTAGACATTGAGCCCAGGCCTGAGCCAGCACGGCCACTGAAGCTGGTTTCACACAGGTGAGGACACTCGGCCTGGAATTTGCTGAAGCCACCTGTCAGGAAAGAAGGGCGAGGTCTTACTAATATAGCCTTCTGGGCAGTCAAGTATCCCTAGCTGGGGCCAGAGAGCTGACCCTACACAGCTCCCTCTGGGGTGGGGGTTGCAGATATTACCAGTGGATTCGTTTAAACTGGAGCACTACATGTGCTGTGCTATGGACAGCCATTCACCCTCACTCAGCACTTGTAACTGTTTCTTTGGATGGTAAGTGCCCAATGAAGCCCTTAGTCTCAGGGCAGTATCCTGTGAACCAGGTTGTTTCAGGTCAATTCTCCCCATTATCCAGACTTATAAATGGGCTTGGACGATGAAGGATTTGGCCAAGGTCATGCTTAGCTCTGCCTCCCCAAAAGCAGTTGGGCAGCTCTTACCCTACATTTTAGACAAAATAAGATTGAGTTTGCTGAAGAATAAAGTAATTATGAAATCCCCTTGGAAAGACCTTTTCTCCTGACCTGAGGCCTCTCCAGAGTACTCTCTCTCTCAGACTACTGACCCTCACTTACCCTGTAGGTAGTATGCTGGGTAGCCTTCTTCTCGCAGCTTCTGGAGCAGGATGCCCAGCACTGAGTCAGCATCCCACTCTTCGGCCTCCGCCTTAGCCTCCGCTTCGGCCTCCACTTCAGCCTTAGCTGTGGCCTCCGCTTCAGCCTCCACTTCGGCCTCCGCTTCGGCCTCCACTTCAGCCTTAGCTTCGGTCTCCGCTTCAGCCTTAGCTTCGGCCTTCGCTTTAGTCTCCGCTGCTTCACGCTGGCACTGGCCACTACCCTGGTCGTACAGGAGCACAGGGGCGGGTGGGGGAGGCTGCAGCGGTGGCCCAGGCAAGAGCGACCGCACCGACATGCTCCCTCTCCGCAGGCGGCGCAGCATCAGCGAGGGCAGGGCCACGCTCAGCGCCCCGCAGATGCGCGCCGACTCATACAGCTCCCGGCTGCGGCAGTCCAGCAGCAGAAGCTGTGGGCGCGGGGACGACAGCTCCTGACGCAGCCACAGGCATGATCGACTCAGACTCTCCATGGTCGCGCGGCGTCCGACACGTCGGGCAGCGGGTGCTGTGGAGAGAGGCAAGGCGCGGAGTGAGGGCAAGTTTGTGTCTACTCCCGCAGCGTGGACCAGGCTACTGAGGCGGGAAGTCAACCCCTGTCCTGAGGGCAGGCGCTCAGTGTCCCCGCAGGGACATTCCTTTACAGCCTGCTTCTCTCCTTGCGCTCCACCCACAGTGAGAACACCAAGGAAGGCGCCCCTGGAAAAAGACCCGAGGCTGCCGCCACTAGGGCGCTGCTCCCTGCCCCGCTTACATGGAGTTTTCGTGAGACATACCCCAGAAGATAGCTGGGCGTCTAGCGGCCTCTTGAATGAAGTTTTCTGAGGTGCTAGGACTAAAACCAGTTCCCTTCACACCCCTTTTCTGACTTTCTCATTTGCTCTGATCTTCATCACTTCCCAAGTTCGATTTTGGATGTGTGGAGAAGTTGGGTTCAAGGCCCGGCTCTCCTCGATGGCCGGAAAGACCCAGAGAACAAGAGGGTCACCGAGGTGATGGGCCTCGGCTAGTCCCGTAAGAGCTGACTCGGCCCCACTCCTACCCACCCCAGGAGAGAACAAAAGGAGAGACCTGGAGCGAGATCCAGAGGCAGGCGGCCGAACGCGGACGTCCTGGCCACAGCTAGTGCCACTGCAGGGCGTAGGTATCCTTCATGGAGACGGAGTCCCCCAGGCTCGGGCGCTCAGAGAGGGCGGGGTGGTGGAGTAGGCTCGCACGTGGAAGCCAAGCCTCGCGCCACTCGTGCGCTGGCCGCTTCCTGGCAGCCGGATCCAGATTCCACCTTGGAAGGCTCTGCCTTCGGACCGACTAAGTAGCAGCTCAAAGGGGCGGGACGGGGCGGGGCGGTGGGGCGGACTCGGGACAGGCGAGCCAACCAGTGTTAACGAATAGCCTGGTGGGAGTTGCAAGCTGTAGGCTGAGCTAGGGCTTCCACCCAGGCGGGACAGGGTCGGGGCAGAGGCCAAGGGCAGGTCGGGGGCCCAGCAGGGGACATGTTGCAGTTGCCCCTGCTTGGCGCCAGTCTGGTCCCTGGAAGCAGGAAGAGGGGTGGGGGCAAAAGCCCAGAGCCCCAGAACCAGAAACCGTCTCAAACAACTCAATAATCCTGAACTATTTGGAACTAGATGGCCCCCATCTGTATAATGGGCTAATCAGAGCCTTCTAATGTGTTCTACTGTGAAATGCCACTAAAAATTGAAGGCACAAGGCAGCTCCTGGGTGTGCTAGTCCCATCTGGGCTTCATTTGTACAGACCTAGCTAAAAGGTACGCAAGAATTCTGAGCACCCAACTCTAAACTGGGGCTGGAGAGATGGCTCAGTGGTTAAGAGCACTAACTGCTCTTTCAGAATTCCTGAGTTCAATTCCCAGCAACCACATGGTGGTTCACAACCATCTGTAATGGGATCAGATGCCCTCTTCTGGGGTGTCTGAAGACAGCTACAGTGTACTCATATAAATAAAATAAATAAGTCTATAAAAAAATAAACTGTGCTCTTATCAGATGAAGGTGGCGCCTCCCCAAAGCCTCTTTCCCATAAACCCCTGGATGGATCCACGTGGAGGGAAGTCTTTTTACTGCAATATGTCCCCATCCTCATGTTCCTTTTGGCTTCTCCAGCGGTCATGACTATACAAGTCACTGTCCCAGTTTCTGAAACTTCAGCTTGTCTCCACCCTGCCCCATTCCAGAGCACCATTCAGTCCACAAAGGCTGGTGGCCTCCAACCAGCCCACCAGACAGGTGATGAACAGGAAAGACACACAAGGGCTCTCCTTGCCTGGGTCTTCCAGTCCAGCAGGACACACTAACAATAAGCAAAGGCACTGGACCAGATATCGGGGTGATAAGTGCTGACAATGAAAGGAGAGGCAGGGGAGGCTTCTAAAAAAGCCCCATCTGGCCATGTGTCCTTTCTCTGCTAAAAGCCCAAGAAAAGCAAATAACAGTGTTAAAGGAAAACATACAACAGATAAGATAAAGCTCGCACAAAATAATCAAAGGGTTAAGACCCCGTAGATAAATGGGTAAGAAACTCAAGGACTGCATACTCTGCCCCAAGGAAGGAATGTGATGGGGTAAGAATATTTGGGGAAAGGTTGAAGCTCAGGCATGGAAGGAAAGCCAATTCAAAATAATGAGGAAATACTTCCCAGTCACTACATTAGTAGAATGTTCTCAAAATGAGAATGCCAAGTATTGGCAAGGGCTGACTGGGGCTTGATTATGTTGTGGACAGGGTAGTGGTGGCATGAGGCCATGGATGCAGACAGCTGAAGAGACAATATCCCACCCTCCCAGTCCTGGAGGCTGTGTACTTGGAGGGAGAATCTCCAACAAGAGGGAAATATTGATATTCCCAGAAATCTAGGTGTGCTCTCGTGAGTAGGCTTTCTAGAGGAAGTGATAGGAATTGCCCTGGGGATGAGCATGGGAGAGAGGCACCCATGAAGGAAAGGGAAGCCTAGGCATTGACAACCAGCTCCTCTCCTGTCCACACCCGAAGAGTACTTTTACTACATCTAGTTCCAGGCGCCTGCTGACAAGGCCCCAATCCTAGCGTAAGACAGGTAGAGGATGACTGATACTCAGTCTCCAAAGTCAGTGCTCAGTGCCCAACGCCTGCCTCGCCGCAGTGCCAGCAAACAGGACAACTGGGAACCTGTTGCCACCCCCGCACTGCAGGGTTTCGGTGAAATCAAGGCCCCCCTCGCCTGCCCCCACTAACCCCCCCCCGCAGCCTCTGCTTGAGTGCTGGCCCCGCCCCTCCCCTGTTCTCGCTTCTCAGGCAGACAGGATTTGGGGAGGCCGCTGCACGTGGGGCCCTTCCCGCCCCCCTTTGGCGGGTGGAGTCAGGCGACGCACTCACCACTCGCTGCAGAGTGGGCGCTGAGCCCACTGTCGCCCCCGCTGAGAGCCCCAGGGCTTCCGATTGGTTGGGCCAACAACACCCCCCCCCAGGCCCACTACGTGTTGTGGGCACTCTCAGGTCCCCCGAGATGCCTGAGAGCGGCACGGCACTGCTCACAGCAAAATGCACGATTCCCGCCCGGCCCAGTGGCAGGATTCGGTTGTCGCCGCCGGGTCACATGGCCTGGAGCGCAACTCCCAGAGTCAACGTTTCTACCAAATCCAGTGTCTTTTCCACAAAACCCACTTTCCACTGAGAATGGCTATATGATTTTCCTAGTAGGGCTTCTCGCGGGACTGGGAGTTCCTCCAAGGCAGGAAAGGTGTGTTCCTGGTCCCAAGCTGGCCCCAGTCCCCCAGTGAGGGCCTGCCTGGTACACGCACCGAGTGCTTGCAAAAGAAATGCTCATTAACAAAGAAGGCATGAATGAATGAAACCAATTGTTGCCCGGGGGAGCCCAGGAGGGTGCTGCTCCTGCTTTTTCCTTCCACCGAGCACGCACTCCTCCCAGACACGCACAAGCACACATGCACACATAGCACTTCTTAAAGCATACACGCAGGTTGGGATACAAATAGTGCATGTTGACTCCAGCTCTTCCAGTAACTACTCACTATATGCTTGGACCCCCTTTGGTCCCAGCTAGGTCTCCTCCATTTCAATGCCTGTCTCTCTCAGTTCTTCCACACACACACACACCCCCGCAGCCCCTTGCCTCCACATCTAAGTACTGTACCTTGGGCCTCAAGTGCCTTCTTTATTTCTTAGAGAAGAGGTCAAATCAGTTTCTGGGGAATATCAAGGCCTTTTTAGGAAGGCATCTGGAGGGGTGTCCCAAGCTAGTGAGCCACTGCCTTGAAGGGATGCCACCAAATGCTGCAGCCTTTAGAGTCTGTGTGCCAGGTGTTGGGTTGGGAGTGGTGGTGGGAGGGACTCAGAGACATGAAGGGGGTGTTGAGAGCTAGTTGTGATGGAGGCAGAGCAGAATGCTGAAGCCCTAGCAATCCAGCAGGTGTTTCTGTATGTTGGGGTGTTGGGGATGCTGGAGGTGTCGTTCTGGGGACCGGGGAGTGTTGGTCGCTGAGGTATGCATTTGTGTTATAGTGGGTGGATTACAGTGTCTCTGGTCTCTGGACGTGGGTGGGTTCTGTAATGGGCATATGGGAAGTTTGTGATGGTAGGGGCATAGTGTGTGTGTGTGTGTGTGTGTGTGTGTGTGTGTGTGTGTGTGTGAGAGAGAGAGAGAGAGAGAGAGAGAGAGAGAGAGAGAGAGAGAGAGAGAGAGAGAGGAGACACTATGCTAGTGCAGACATCGCGGGATGTGTTGGCACTGTGTCAGCACCTGGGTGTGTACTGGGGCATGGCAGGGTATGGGATGATGTTGGTAAGTTGGGCATAGTGGTGAATGGGGCAGGGAGCTGCTGATATGTAGAGTACAGAAACCCGTGTGTCCATGACTGCGAGGCTGGTGGAAATGGCAGGGGACATGGAAGGCGCACGGGCAGGGTAGTAGGGGTGTGTAGTGATAGGACCAAATGGGCCATGTAGATTCTTGTTCCCCAGCATGCCTCGGGGCCTTTGGGATGTGGTTGGCAGGACTATGGGGGGTCCACGGTGGAGGAACATACTTGGGGGTAGGTAGCAAGGAGGGATGGGGGTAGGGGGAAGGGCCCGCGTGCTCTGCTCACCTCTGCTAGCCTCAGCTTGATCCCTGGCTCTGTGCGTCGTGGCCAGGAAGTTTCCGTAGCTCGGGCAGTAAGAAACGCTGCTGTCACCGGCAAACGCCACCAGAGCTCCGGGCGGCGGCCTCTCCTGGAGCTTAGGGGCTGCTGCTGCTACCGCCGCTGCGGAGGGAAACTCCAAATCCCGCCTCCACCACCGCCTTGCTGTGGCCACCTCCTCCCCTCCTGTGGCGGTCTTCTCCGCCCCCTGCCCAGGAGGGGCTCTGTGGCCAGCAGCGTGCTGGGAAGGATCAGGGAGGGGCCCAGGCCTGTTCAGCATCCCTCTCTGCTTCCCACACCCCACCCACCTTCCACCTACCTGCAAGCCCTTGCCGTCCTCGACTTCTACTTGATTGATGATGTACCCTGTGGTCCCATGTCCCCTCAAAGCACACTTATTCCCGTAACCCGAGCTTGGGCCAGAGTATATGGGGAGGTTTGACAGCAGTCTGCATTTGGTTTGGGCAGCCATTGCACAACAGTCTACACTGGCACCCTTGCTTCTAGCAGAATGAAGGGGCCCAAGAGGGAAAGGATATAACTTGGCCTCCCGGCCCACCTCCAGTTCCCACAATGGAGTGGGTGTAAAGGTATGACTGACAGTGCTGCAAATCCCCTACTCCATGTACCCCGTCACTGTCTTCCTTCATTATCATGTGTCAGATTTTGTCTAATAGGAATAATATGTGAGCCTCAGTGCCTGGAAAGGGTGGAGCTAAGACGTTGAGAGAAGACCTGGGAGCCTATGGGGACAAGGATGTTGGCACTATGTCCCATTTACTTTGTTTTGCATCACTGGTCCCAAACATTTCCTTCTAGGACTTTATTTTATCTTCAAATCAGTTTTGTGGAAGCCAAGGGAGGCATTTCCCATGTTACAGCTAGGTCAACTGAGGCAGTGGTTGGGAAGGGGTGCCCTGTAATATTGTGAAGCTATACTAGCCTCAAGTTAACTGAGTCAGAAGTCTAGAGCCACAGTTGAACATTTTCACAGGATACCAGCTGGTTCCAGGTCTCAATTCTAGCTTTGGGGGAGAAGGACTCAGAAGGGCCTGTTCTTTCCAGGACTCCCAAGGGAGTCATGGGTGAGCTCAGGAGGTTCTACACTGCGGAGATGCTGAGAACCAGTCTTTGGTCAGGCACTGCCAAGGGCTGGCTTCTCTGCTCATGAGGAGTAGAATCCAGTGAGGCCAGGCAAGCTGGGATGCCAGCAGCTTCATGGATAGGGAGCAGCCAAGGGAGGCCTGGCTGCAGGGCTGCTGGGGTGTTGGCTTGTGTCTGCAGCAGAATTCCCCTGAGTCATTACCTCTGCAGAAGAGGGAAAGTGGCAGCTTGGCCTCTAGCAACCAAGTCTCCCATCTCTGAGATTTGGTTTCTTGGTCTGTATATTTGGGAAGGGAAGCAAGACTCTGTAATCTCCAGGTGAGTTTTACAGCAGTATCAGACACTGATGTGTGAACCAGAGCAGAGTGTGGATTCCAGAGCCTAGCATGACCACCATGCTCTTGGGCCCTGGTTGCCCCTCTTCACCTCCACTTCAGCAAAAGGTTAGCTTCTTCTAGGCAGAGGTCAGCATCATCACCTTTTCCCTGCCAGAGGGACATCAGATTGGTTGCTAGCTTACTCTCTAGACCACTCCACTCCATTCTGGCCTCTTGCCCTTCAGCACCAGCCTATAGGCTCAAGATTTGATCCTGCTGCAACTGCCAAAATGGCGGCACACAGGCCAGCCCTTGGTTCCTTCCTACTTCTGGACCTGGGACTCTTTGCTAGTCCCAACTGTGCCTTATTCTAAGGTTATGGAACCTTTCTTTAGAAACCGAAGAAGCTGAAAGCTGTGTTGTGTCACAGGGAATCTTCTTTTTTTATCTGTCAACACAGGAAAATACACAGAACATGAAAGATGAGGATAGCTGTTTCCTGCCTATATTTACAGAGGATACAGGGCAGCTTTGTATGTGGCTTGGGCACTCATCTGCTGAACTGACTCAGATGTGTTTCTAGACAGGTTTGAAACAACCCCTGCATCCACACTTCAGTGACTCAGTGCTGAGAGGCTGGGGGAAGTATATCTGCATTGATTCTGCTGGTCCATCCTTGCAGAGTACCCACCCAGACCTCACACAGTGGTCATTGCTCTCTAAGCAACAAGAACCACTCTGCTGTAAGACAAGAAATCCAAGGGCCAGGCTGATCTGAAGATGCCTGGGAAATTGAAAAGCTTAGGTCTGCTTGGCTTCTGCAAATAGAGTCTCCTTTCTATCTCTAGGGATTTTTCTCAAGTAGCATGGCCCAGCCTATGCTCTGTAGAGGTTGCAGAATAAAACTTATAAACTTTTCTACAGAGACTTGAATGCAGGTTCCCATTGCTAAACTGAGGACACAGCTGGCCTTCATCTCTGTGGCAGTCAGATTTACATGCTTAGGTCCTGGTGGTCTCTGACAAACCTCAGGATAAGATGATTGTTCATCTCTATCTCTTGCCCTCTCTATGTCACCTCCTCACTTTATTACAGCCAGTCCCTTCACTTCCTAAAAGATCAAGGCACTCAGTACTAACACAGGGCCACCAGCACACCATGCCTTTCCTTTGTCTTCCATTCCTTGGGGTCAGCTTATTGCCTTTCCAGACCTCATGCTCTCTTGAATCTCTTAGCTGCTCCCCCCAAACTGAAAATAGTCCCAGGAACTTCCAGATCCAGGCAAGGTGGAGGAGCTAGGATGGCAGGCTTTCTTTGAGATGAAGTTTTCAGCCTGGCAGTGTCACCCATGTCTGGGCCAGCTCTGCCACTCTAAGATGCAGTAGTCCTTTGACTAAGATCACTTGTAACTGTTAAAGGCACCCTTTTTTGGTTTTGGTCCCAATTCTATGCCACTTTGTAGTTAGTGGAACTGTTGGAGAGGAATGGGAAAGAATTGCCTACTGAAGCCTCAGGTCTGGTGTAGGGTTCCCAATCTGGGCAGAGAGGAAGGCTCTTGTTTTCTCTGGAGTTCCATCCTTTTCCTAGCTCTCCACGGTCCCTTCTGTGCCTCATGGCATTGTGCTCTGAGTGTTGTGCCCAGACTGAAGGTTTCTCACATAGAAACCCTGTTCACATCTTGGGGCACTTTATGGATATGTGTGCATGTATACACACACACACACACACACACACACACACACACACACACACACACACACTTGCAGTTTATTCTGGGCAACCTTTGAATGATTCAGAGAAGAATGCCTGTGGCTGAAGCCATCTGCTATCATAGGTGCCCCAGACCACCATGTCACCATCTATGAGTAAACAGGCTTAGCTTTGTGTGCAGCCCAACCCCTTCCTTGATCATGTACAATGCTTTCAGAAGCACATTATAAACCCATTTAGAAGAAGCTCCTGAGCCTAGTCTTTAGCCTTTAGGGCCACACCTAGACATGTTAAACAAAATGGCCCTGGTGGCAACTCCCCAAGCTGTGCTTGCAGACAAGGTCAAAAGCAGGCTAACCAGATAGTAGAGCTCTAGGGCCCCGGATTTACATGTTCTAATCAGGGACAGGAGAGAGGAAAGAACAGGAGGGAGAGGGTGGGATACAGAGAGTCAGTCTGCACCATGATAGATTTCAGGAGCCAGGTTCAGTTTTAAACCCCCTCTGGCAATTGCTGTGCTCCCATCCCTTGTCTTGTCCGCTAGAGAAGTATTGAGTGTGTTTGTATCTACATTACAGATGATATAATCCTTTTACCAGGAGAGACCCAGGTGCCCACATCCACTGGCTGGGCAGGCAAAGGGAGGTGAGAGTGAACAGAAGCCGTGAGTCTTGTGCAGAAGGCCTTTAGGCTTATTTAAGGGATGTCAAGGACCGAAGGAGGCCAGCAACTAGATGAGCTACCAGGGGTAGAAGGACTAGGCTGCACAGACAAATGCCAGTTCCCTTGCTTTAGACACCTTTAACTATTGCTTTCTGCCTGGACCAGGAGAAAGGCCTTTGTGAGTGGTCTTTCTGGCCACATCTTTGGATGACCCATCCCCTGACAGGAATGTGCCTTGCCAGTCAGGCCTGGTCACCACAAGAAACAAGATAATATGTGAAGCAAGCAGCCATGGACAGCCCAGATCAGGGCTCTGATGTCAGTGGCAAGAGGAGGGGGGCTCCTGGGGAGACTGTGGGGGATCCACTCCCCCTCCTATTCTCTTCCTATTCCCAGACTCCCAGGCTGGTTGAGCCTCAGTCACTCCTGTCCTTCCCAGCCTGAGACTTTCCCTGTTGTGAGCTGTGGCATATCTTGAGACAGAGGCTGGGCTTCAGGTACTAGGAATGACCTTCTAAGCAAAGATTCAATGCTGGCTGAGGTAAGTGGCTTCCAGGAGGAAGACTTGGGTAAGGCCTGTCACCTTGTCCTGACTCTAGCCTGATTGCCTTTTGAAGCATTATGGCCTCTATCTTAGCTTTCCACCTTGAAGCTCAGAAATGTCAGGAGGAGTCTCCTTGGCTGTAAGAAGTCCTCTTCCACAGGCTTTTGGGTAATGAGCAGCTCAGGGGACTGTGTGAAGGTTTCATTCAAGTCATGATGACCATGAAGATAAGCAATGACATTGGCTGGTAGTTACAGGGTGTTTGTACTCTCATTTAGTGCTCCCAGATCCCCCCAGAGCACAAAGAGAAGTGATGGAGTTAGTTCCAGTACTACCAATCAGGAAGCCAATGCCAAATTGACAGCCTTCATCAGTTGGGTCTCAGCCTATATAGTGGGAAGTGACCTCTGAACTTGGCGACTAGGGTCACTCTTTCCCACTGACTTCGGAGTGGCCTGAGGTCTCAGTACATCCTGCAAGGCCCCATCTAGCCACCAGGATAGGGAAGAAGTCTACTTCCTCTGCTCCTGGCTACAAAGAACTGGGGCTACAATTCAGATAGACAAAATGCTGATCAGCAAAGAGAGTAGGTCCATCCCACCAGGTAGAGTCCCAGGCTGAGGCACCCTCACTACCCCTCCTCACATTCCTGTTGAGGACCACCTGCCACAAAGAAGGCTCAGGATGTTTCTGCCAACTCTGTGGGGATTTTCCATTTAATTAGCAAGCCAACCATTCCCTCTCAGTACCTATTCCCACAGTGGTAACTGATTGGTGCTCTGAGAGAACCCTACAAGGAGGACACAGATACCATGCCACGAGATCTGCTTGTCCTGGGGCTAGGCTCTGGGGAGAGCAGTGAGCTGAGGTAGGGACAGTGAAACTCAGAAGGGCAAGTGTTGATTATCCCCTGCCTGAGAAATGCCGAGAGTGGAGAGCTCCTGGCTCTGGGCCAGGCCTTCCCAGTGAAAAGCCATGATGTCACTAAGCTTCTTCTGGGGGAGTCCTTACTGTCCTACCTGTAGATGTTGAGCCGTGGACAGCATTGTTTCCTTTAAGCAACTGCCTAAGTTGTGTTATTAGAAAGAAGGGAGAGCCAAGCAGTGGTGGCACATGCCTTTAATCCCAGCACTTGGGAGGCAGAGGCAGGTGGATTTCTGAGTTCAAGGCCAGTCTGATCTACAGAGTGAATTCCAGGACAGCCAGGGCTACACAGAGAAACCCTGTCTTGAAAAACAAACAAACAAACAAAAAACAAACAAAAAGAAAAGAAAAAGTAAAGAAAGAAAGAAAGAAGGGAGAAACATGGTGATTCGGGGATCTTTTCAGTTGGCCATGTGTGCTTGGTTATTACACCTGGAGCAGAGACCTGAGACTTGATTTTCTAGCGGTGGAAACCTCCAGGAAGAGCTGCTATGAGTAATATGGGATGTGACTGTGAGGGTGACCCAGTCTTTAAATTTGCAAATCTTAGCTCTGGGGTCATGTAGTTGGAGAGCTGGCCAGAGCCATAAGGGCTGTGTTTCATAACATGTGTGGCTTGAAGGTAGTTGGTCTCTGCAGCTTAGGTGGAGGAAGAGATGGGTCAAGGACAGAAATTCTAAGGCTACAAGCCTGGGAGGACTTCCTAATGGTCAGAGATGACAGTTTGGGATTGGCTGGCCAGAAGAATGACACAAGCTAACCAGTGGAAGGTTTAGCACCAAGGATTGCTTCTTGGTGTCTAAGTGCTGGGCAGCCTGCAGGTCATGGATAGGAACCTGGATTATCGGTCTCAATGGATATTTCTTCAGGAGCTTGATATACACCCACCTCTCCCACCCCCCTGCTCATGCCCAAGCCACACCTTTTTTGAAGTCTGATGTAAATAATTCCCAGGTCTACTGGGGCTGGTGGAGGCTATCTTTTTTGTTTGTTTGCTTTTCAAAATTTTGTTATCTATCTATCTATCTATCTATCTATCTATCTATCTATCTATTTATACATTCTGAGTACAGTTTCTCTTCCCTCATCTCCTTCTAGTCCTCCCCACACTTGCTCTCTCTTCCCCACATCCACTCTCCCTCTATCTCTCTTCAGAAAAGGGGTGGCCTCCCGTGGATATCAACCAGCCATGGCATATCAAGTTGCAGTAAGACTAGGTACCTCCTCAAGTCTAGTTCAGGCAACCCAGTAGTTAGAAAGGGTCCCAAAGGCAGGCAACAGACAGCGCCTGCTTGAACTGTTAGGATAACTGTAATATATATGTGGAGGGCCTAGGTTAGACCTATACAAGCTCCTTGAGTGTGTTGGTTCAATCTTTGTGGGCTCCTATGAGCCCAGGTTAGTTGATTCTATGCGTTTTCTTGTGCTGTCCTTGTCCCTTTTGGCTACTATAATCTTTCCTCTCCATCTTCCTCAGGATTCCCCAAGCTCTGCCTAATGTTTGGCTGTGGGTCTCTGCACCTGTTTTCATCAGTTGTTGGGTGAAACCTCTCTGAGGACAACTGAATTAGGCACTCATCTGAGTATAATGGAATATCATTGGGAATCATTTCATTGATTTCTTTTTTCCAGGCCAACATCTTTACATCAATGCTGTTTTTCTTTTCTTAAGACAGGTAGGCAAAGTTGGCCTCAGACCTGTATGTAGCTGAGGAGGATCTGGAACTTCTGACACTACTACCTCCCTCTCCCTACTGTTTGGATCATTGGTATGTGCTACTATACCTGAATTTTTACAATCACATTCTGAATGTCTCTTTCATGTCCCAGCCCTGGCCAGAGCCTCAAAGAGCCCACTAAACTAATCATAGGATTAGGTTCCAGTGAGGGTCTGGCCACTTTCTGGAAATTCCTTGCTTGGCTTCTGGATGTTGTGACTTCAGAGCTTAGATTGGCATTACCTGTCCCTTCTGTTGGTAAATTGTTGTTGAATCTTGTTTATAGGAGGAGTAGTGTTGAGAAATCATGCCTTTCGTATTTGTGACATCACCCTTGTCCACTAGTATCATGGAGTAGGATCTGTTTTCCCTGCTTACACTCTCAAAGATACCTCTCTGCCCATACCATTGACCAGTGTCCACATGCTGACCCACATTCTAAGGTCTCTGTTTCAGAGATAATCGGCCCAGTTGCACTCTGGGTGGCTTTCTTTGGGTCACTCAGAACATATCTCAAATTTCCGTGTCCCAGAGGCATACCTCATGTACTGTCTCCCAGTGACAACTCCATCCGTTTCTAGGCTGTCTGATAAAGGCTCTGAAGGCTACAAGTTAGAGTAGCATCCAAAGCCTGCCTTCAGAGCAAGGAGGTTTGTGTTTAGAATATTCTTTCCGTCTTAGAGAGGCTTGCCTTCTTGTCCCAGCCCTTACTGATGTGTACTTCATCTTCCATTCTCTTCTCACCTAGTTTCCACCTCCTAACTGATCACCAACCTTGACTTCACCTGAAACCTGTTCACTCTCTTTGACTGACTCTCAAAAGTGTCCCTGCCCATCATCTCAGGATCCATCCCGCCACCTATCTGTGCTTACCAAGTAGCCCCATTTCAACTTCTGGTTTCCAAGACCCTTCCGTGGGTACTATACATTTTCCTGCACACATCTCCCCAGAGTCCAGGCCAGGCAGTATTAGCTACCTTTCTGTCTGGGACTCCTCCCCTGTGGTCAGACTGCAGAGTGGTGGAGGCACTCTTTTCTACCTTTGCTGCCAGATTTGCTCCTCCTAGTGACTGGGCTTCTGCTTCCCTCCCTCCCCATCCATCCCGGGGTAGATGGTTCTGATAAGGGATGGGCAGGAGGGACAGGGAGTGGGGAGGTCTGGATATCACAGAGCATTGCAACAGTTTGCCTTCTGGCTACCTGGTGTTTAGACTCACAGGAGCCATTTGCTTGTCTTAGGTCAGTCTCTTCATTCATGTCCTTCAACCCACCAGACCAGCACAGGCCCCCCCTTTTTGGCCACACCACCCTATCTTCCTATCAACATGCACACATACCATCATTCCTCCCTCATCAAGTCTTCTGAATGCTGCCTCACTCTGGTTTCCAGCAGTTCTGAGGCCTGGATGGAATTGTTTTCCAGCCACTGTACCCAGGGCCACTCATCTTCCTACCTGCCAAGATGCCCACAACCTAGCTCTGTGGGCAGGCTGTCTTCAGCTGCACTTGCACTGGTACTCAGCTGCAGTGTCTCTCCCTCCTAGATTCCTACCCTTCCCTGCCTTCCTCAGCTGGCCAGGTTTTTGGCTTGCTTTCCCTCCTCCTGGCCAGTTGCCCTAGTCTCTTTTTCAGGCACTTCATGCCTTCTAATGTCTCTGTACATGTCCTCATGGGATGATCTCAGCTCCTTTCCTTGGTCAAAACTGTGACATCAGTGTCTCTGAGTATCTTGTTCATAGCGCTCACTGCCAGCTGGCTATTTCCACCTGGAAGTCCCATGGCACTTCAGATGTTTGTTCAAAATTAAGTCCATGGTAATTCCTCCTCCAGCTTGATCTCTCTTTCCATGACCTCCACATACTGTTGCAGCCTTTGAAAATGTATACACATATCTCCCTGGGTCTGTTAAGTCCTGTGCCTCCTGGCCTGTACTGTCTTCAGCGAAGCTTCTTCACAGCCTCCACTCCCATCCAAAAGCCAGAGGGATTGTCTTAAGACAGATACTAAGCTACTCTTCCCTTTTGGGCCCCTTAATGGTCCCTTGTGGCCTTGAGAACAAAGTCCAGTTTGCAGGTCCTACATGACCTGACTCTTGTGCCCCTCTGGCCTTCCCTCTCACTTCCTCCCTGCCCACATTCCAGCCCCAGCTTTTTATTTGCAGTTTCCAGAATACACTGGGATACTTAGTGTCCCTTTGCCTTATTCTACATAAGGTCACATTCTGAGGCTCCAGGTGGACTCATGTTTTGTGAGGCCACTATTTAGTTTAGTAATTCCTCTTCCTGACTCTCAAATTCACATCAACAGCACGTAGAAAACACATTTATTTCACTTCATCCCTCCTATCTACCCTGTCTACCCTCACAGAGTCTGCCTGTCTTCCAGGAAATGGCTCACTTCTTTTTTAAACCCCAGCTGCACCAACCCTGGGAAAGGGCCATCTCTGACTCTAGTATCTTGGCCCAGCCTGGCTCCTGTAAGGGTTCTAACAATGTGGGTAGAGCCCAGGAATGAAAAGAGTTGGAAGCTTGAGACTCCTGCCCTATAGGACACTTAGGCTGTGTGTAGCTGGACAGGGCAGTGAACAGCTGGTTTCAGACAGGGCCTGGGATCTGAGACCATAAGCTGTTGCTTTGTATCCCACCACCATTCCTGGAAAAGAGAGTAGATCTCACAAAACTGTACTCTATGATTAGGCCTGAACTGGCTGTCAGGATATGGAGGGGCCCAAGAATAGAGCCCACCTCCAGAAGACCTCCACCCATAAATAGCAATTCTAGTAGTCACAGTCCCAGGGTAGCTGGCTTCAGTAGCTGCTGTCATTTGCCTGAGGCTACCATTTCTGCCCATGCAGTCAATAAGCACCTTGCTGCCTTATTAACTCTTGTGGCCTCATTCTGCCTCCAGGTGAGGATTCCTAGTCTCTGGAGTAGGCCCTGATAGTTGTCTTCAAATCTGTCTCCTGTTCCCTGGTATGCCCCAGAGCCTGAAGGCACTGCCTGGCAGTCTCAGAGGCTCCAGCCTCTTTGCTTCTCCCAGTCCAGGCTCCCCTCAGTCTCCTTTCCCATTGTCCCTCACCTGTTATTACCATTGCTAGACTCAGCAGCAGAACCCCAGTCTTTGTTTTTGCCTTTTTCTTCTCAGAAAATATTCAGTCACCTCAGGTCAGCCCCAGCTTCCTCCTCCCCAGTGTTTTCACCTTCCACCCCCTTTAGCTGGTGCCTGGTATCTCTTCGGGACCTCAGGGCACTTCAGATGGCTGGGACTGTCTTGAGAAGCAAGTGCGTGCTTGTTAAAAGGCTTTGATGGCCACAGGGCTCCCCTTCCCTTTTCAGCTGGCCAATTCCCAGATACTGTAGGAGGAGGACAAGTTGCTGTACTATTATATTGGTGGTTCCTGGGAATTCTCTGCCACAGTTCCATGACCAGTTAGTCTCAGACCTCTGTTCTGTTACTAAGGAAACTATAGTGAGTGGTTGTCAGGGAAGAGAAAGAGCATGTCTCTGTTAGGGATGGGGCCCCTTGATGGCTGTGCAGAATCCCACCAGACAGACTCACAAACATGCACCAAAACTGTGGTCCCTAGGAAGCATGAAGCAGAATACTGTGACAAGGCTGATCCTGTCTAATGTTCTGGGCTTGCTGTGTTTTACTAAAGAACATGAGACCTATAGCCAGAGAATGACAGCATGACCACACATGTCTGTTGTATAGGCACAGGTCTTCTCAGGGACAACAATATACTTTCTGTCCCACTGAGGCATACTGGCAAAGAGGTTGCCTGGTTGAGAACACTAAGGCTGTGGGAGAGGGAAGTTGGGGCTAGGTAGAGAAAACAGAAGGGATCTGACAGAACACTGGGGTGCATTTTGGTAGGAAAATGCCAGAAACAAAGCCTGGGACAGAGTAGCAGGAAGCTGGGAGTAAACACTGACAAGCAGGTAAAGGTAAGTGAGCAAGGAGGTTAAACTGACCATAGGTTATAACAATAACAGTGGAGAGACCCAAATTCTCTAGTATAATACTCATAGAGAGCTTATCATAGGTTGTTTTTCGTATACTGAAGTCCTGATGTCCAGTACCTGGTAATGTGACTTTATTTGGAAATCAGCTCTTTGCAGATAAAGTCAACAGGATGAAGTCAGACTAGAAGGCGGTGGGCTCCTAATCCATTAAGACCAGTGTTACAAAAGAGGGGAATTTGGACTCAAACACAGGAAAATGTGAAGACGAAGGTAAAGATCTACAAGACAAAGCAGACCAAAGGTCACAGACCAACCAGCAGAATCCAAGCCAAGGCCAGGAACACATTATCCCATGAGTCTTCAGGGGCAGAAGGTCCTGTCAATACCCATGTCTCAGACTCCTGTCCTTTGGACTAGGGGAAAAATAAATAAATGTCTGTTGTTTCAAAGCTCCTTGTGGGTGGTATTTTCCTATCATTGTTTTAGAAAACCATTTCCAAAATGTTTTCTCATATGTAATATCACTTAATTTTAAAATATCTATATGAAGTAAATGATCTTAATTTTTTCATAGAAAACACTGGGATTCAGAACTTTTGAGTGATTTTTCCAGGGTTATTTAATGAGCCTGAGGTACTCCCAGAACTGAGTTCAACTCTTGAGACTTTATTGTAGATCTGGAGAAATTTAACAGCTCTAAACATCTGAAGATTCCTGATTCCCAATATATTCGGATTCTATACTTCAATTAAAAATTTTATTATGTATGTATGTGCATGGGGGTGTATATTCCATAATGTGTGTGCAAGTCAAAGGATAACTTTTGGGATTCAGCTTTCTCTTTCCATCTTGTGGGTTCCAGAAATCAAACTCAGGTCATCAGGCAACACCTTTACCTGCTAAGACATCTTGCTAGCCCCCTAATTTTACAAAAGAATATTTGTATTAATTCCTTGAAATTTTCATACAGTGTATTTTAATCATATTTACTCAACTCCTGAACTCCTTCAAGATCCACTCTCTACCCACCTGTGTTACTTGAGGTACAGCATATTCAAATCACCCAACTTCTGTGATCTCTCTCTTTTCATTCATTTTAGTGTATTAACATTTTTCTTCTAAAACAAAAGTTTTTCCTTCTGACTTACTCTTTGTATTAGTCATGGTTCTCTGGAGAAACAGAACTTATAGATCTTACAGACTGTGGTCCTGCTAGTCCAGCAATGGCTGTCTATCAACAGAAGATCCAAGAATCCAGTAGTTGTTCAGTCCATGAGACTTGATGTCTCCACTGGTCATTAGTATATGTCAAAATTCCGTAGAAGTAAGTTCTAATGCCAGTGAAGGAATGGACTTGCCAGCCAGAGGGGGAACAAGCAGTCAAAGAGAGCAAGCTTCCTTCTTCCAAGTCCTTTATACAAGCTGCCAGCAGAAGGTGTGGCCCAGATTAAAGATGAGTCTTCCCATTTCAAATGATTGAATTACAAAAAATATCTCATGGGTGTACCCAGATGCTTGGGTTTTACTTAATTCCAGATGTAGTCAAATTGACAAACAAGAATAGTCCCTACACTCCTGATGCATGGATTCTTTATTTATGATGCTTGGGATCAAACCCCAGTCTTGTGCTTGCTGGTTATTGAGACACATCCACTGCCTGAACAGTGAATTATTTAGAAGTGTGTTTAGATTCATGGTATATACATATTTTTTCTGTTATTGATTTCTAGTTTGTGTTATAATTAGAGAATACACTCTGTATGATTTCAGTTTTTAAAAAGCTTGTTGAGCTGGGAAGTGGTGGCACATGCCTTTAATCCCAGCAGCACATGGGATGCAAAGGCAAAAGAACCTCTGACTGCAAAGCCAGCCTGGTCTACAGATAGAGTTCCAGGACAGCCAAGGCTACACAGAGAAACCCTGTCACAAACAGACAAACAAACTACTACTACTACTACTACTACTACTACTACTACTACTACTACTACTAAAAGTTTGCCCCATCTTTGTCCCTGCACATCTTGTAGGAAGGACACATTTTGAGTCAAAGGTTTTGTGGGTGGGTTACTATCCTTATCCTTCCACTGGGAGTCCTGACTGGCTACAAAAAGTGGCCACTTCAGGATCTATATCCCTTACTGCTAGGAGTTTCAGCTAAAATCACTCCTATATTCACCCTGGGGCCCCTCCCCCACCCTACCCCTGTCCCACATCTGGCACATCCTAGAGATTCTCTACCCACTTCCCCTGCCAATTGCTGATTTCTGTTCTCTCTCCCCTGCTCTCCCTACATCTGACCCCTCACCCCTTTCCCTTCTCCATCCTCTCTCCCACACAGTTTCCTCCCTCCATCCACCTCCAATATCTATTTTATTTTCTCTTTTATTTTCTAACCAGCCTCCCTTGGGCCCTCCTTTTTTGTGGGGGGCAGAGATGGAAGGAATGGCCAACCAATGTCTGGCCCAACTTGAGACCCATCCTAAGGGTCAACCTCTGACACGATTACTGATACTCTGTTATGCTTGCAGACAGGAACTTAGCATAACTGTCTTCTGAGATACTTCATCCAACAGTGAATGGAAACACATGCAGAGAAACACATGGATGAAGTTGGGAGTCTTATGAAAGAGTTAGGGGAAGGATTGGGGGACCTGAAGAGGACAGGGACTCCACAGAAAGACCTACAGAGTCAACTAACCTAGACCCTTCGGGGGTCCCAGAGACTGAACCACCAACCAAAGAACATATAAGAGGTGGACCTAGACAACCCACACATATGTAGCAGATGTTCAGCTTGGTCTTCATGCAGGTCTCCCAACAACTGGAGCGGGGGCTGTCTCTGAATCTTTTGCCTATTTGTGGATCTCATTCCCCTAACTGGGCCGCCTTGTCTGGCCTCAGTGGGAGAGGATGTGCTTAGTCCTGCAGTGACTGGAGGTGCCAGATGCAGGAAACTGGGGGCTCCTCCTTCTCTGAGGAGAAAGGGAGGGGGAAGTGGGAAGAGAAGGTTCTAGAGGGGGGCTCTTGGAGGAGAGGGACAACTGAGCTGATATTGGGATGTAAAGTGAATAAATAAATAAATAAATTTGTAAAAATTTAAAAAGTTTGTTGAAGTTTTCCTAGGATATGGTCTTTTTAAATTTGTATTCTGCTATTGAGCACTGTGCTTTATAATTAATCTTTATAAATATTTTTGAACCTATTCGTTGATAGTGTCGTTATTTTATATTTTGTCTGATTTTCTGTCTAGTTATTGTTGTAAAAAATAACAGAGGTTGGGTCTGAGGAGATGTATCAGTTAGTAAATACTTGTTTCATTTTTTTTAAGTCTCAGAACCCATTTAAAAGCTGGGCATAAACTGGGCTGTGGTGGTGGCACACACCTTTAATCCCAGTACTCGGGAGGCAGAGGCCGGAGGATTTCTGATGTCGAGGCCAGCCTGGTCTACAGTGTGAGTTTCATAATAGCCAGGGCTACACAGAGAAACCCTGTCTTGAAAAACAAAACAAAACAGTTGCCTCATTTACAACTTTTCTCTCAATACAGGTCTGAATGTAGTTTCTGAGTAGTAAGAGGACCCAGGAAGATGATGACCAATTTCAACAAGAAGCTTGCAACATTCCCCCACCAGGCCAAGAAAAGTGCCCCAGAAGGTGGTCCACCTGGTTTCCTGTTGAAGCAGGAGTTCACTAACTGCCTCAGGGAAGAAAGTCATATCAGGCAGAAAGACCATGACTAGTAAGAGTATGGAGGTATTTGAATGTTTCTGTGCAGATAGCAAACATCCGGCATATGTCTATGGCTGGAGTGCACTGTGCCACAGGTCTTCTGTGTATTGTGCAAGTGTGTGGGGAGGAGTCAACAGAGAGGACCCTTTTGTTCAAGGCCGGAAGATACTTCCCAAATCCCAGCTCAGCTCCTGGAGTCCCTGGAACACAGTATGCTTATTCCCTGGCTTGTTCACTTGTGCACATATGTTATGTGGACAGACAGACAGAGGAATGGACAGACAGACAGATGGATGGATGGACAGACACAGATCTTGTACTTCCAGGCACAGATGTTCTCTTGCCTATCACAATGCAATCACAGCCTCTCCTGCATTCAGACTGTCTACATGCTACCTTGTCTGCCTGCTGCTGCCACTTGTGCACACAGGCACACTCACACACTCCACCCACACACTCACACATCCAGAGCTCTGGGCCTGGGCTGAGTGAAAGATAGTCATGACAGTTCTTGGTGGCATCCCCTTTCATTGCCTCTCTCTCCATCCCCACCCTCCTCTTTGCAGGCTGGCCTCCAAGTGGTAAGTGTGGGAGTTTAGCTGAGATAGGGCAGGGCCCAGAAGTCCTGAGTCTGGTAGGGTAAAGGAAAGAGACCTGTACTACTCATGGCCAAGCCACAAGTGCCCAGTGCTAGTTTATTTTTTATTTTAAAATTGTTTTGTTTATTTACATTCCAAATGTTGACCCCCTTTCTGGTCCCCTCTCCAAGAGCTCTATCCCCCTTCCCTGGGGCATCAAGTCTCTACAGGATTAGTTGCTTGTTGTTTACCATGCTGGCACTGGGACTAGTCACTTCCTTGAGCAACAATAGGAGGACAGTCTGAGTAGGCCATGCGCTCCCTGGAATTGTCCTCTTACAAGACCTGGTTATGTAGACAGCTCCGAGTTCAGCTGCCATTTTCATGTACATTGGAATCAGTGATTTTCACATGTTGTGGAAGGTAGGAGCCAATGTGTGCATCCATGTTTCAGTGGTGTGGATTGGCATATATGTGTGCCAGATGTGTGCATGTTTGTATGTGAGTGTATATAAGCATGCATGTGTATGGTGTATGTATATGTGTGAGCTCTCTCTGTCTCTCTCTGTCTCTGTCTCTCTCTGTCTCTCTCTCTCTCTGTCTCTCTCTCTCTCTCTCTCTCTGTGTGTGTGTGTGTGTGTGTGTGTGTGTGTGTGTGTTAATCCCCACTCATCCTTTTTTGAGGCTGCTAGAAGAGAAAGGGACAGAGCCTGCTATCCTTCACAGCAGCCTAGAAGCATGCTGAAAGGAATGGGAAGCCTGTATGTACCACAGAGAAATATGCAGATAAGAAGCAGCTGGACTACTCAAAGAAGTTTATACCTGAAATCACATGTGGCATGAGCAAGGGCATGGGAATAAGGCATCAGGGGCTGGGTGTGTGCCTTTGAGTGATGGAGGTTTATAGTCCTCTAGGGATCCCAAAAAGGAGGTAGTTTGAGCAGGGTAGTACAGGAGGATCCCCACTTGAGTCACCTAGGAGCATTTACATCTCTGTGAGGTTGGGCTTCTGTATCTGGGCATGGCTGGAAGCTAGGCTGGGTAGAGTGCTCAGACATAGGGAACAGCGTCTCAGGCTCAGGTGGCAGGATTTCCATCCTGGCAGTCCCAGTTGCATGGGCCTCTCTTCCACCCCTCAAAGCCCCTCCATTTGTAGAACCTTCATACCGTGTTCACATGTTCCATTTCTTCCGGCTATCACCTGACCTTGTTTCCTCTTGACTGTGCCCTAAACCTTAATGTGAAGGCAAGCACTGTCTGGGACCCTGCATGCCCATTGCAGGTACCTCCTGTCAACATTTACTCAGCGCTGACCCTAGAATGTGGAAACCAGGACCAGATTTAGGGAGCTTGGGGCACCATTGCTGAGTAGGCTTGCCTCCAGCTTTGGAGGAAAGAGGTACAGAGACATGAAGGTCTGGATCTGGGTTTCTTGATGGAATGGTCCTGTCTCTGGCTACAGAGGTGAAGATTGCCTGTGTCAAAAATGTCCCAGGCTCTGGAATGGCCAAGGCCAAAGGGGAGAAGGGATCTTGACAGAGTGGCTCCCATATCAGTTTTGTAACCTGATAATGTGGCCAG
>CM052722.1:112452602-112487327 GCA_028551405.1 Uromys caudimaculatus | reverse complement strand
CAGGCTCCTCGGAATGGCCAAAGCCAAAAGGAGGAGCATTGCCAAGGTGGTCTCCATACCAGTTTAGTGACCCTAATAATAGTGTGGGCACAAAGAGTACCGGCCTCCAGATCAAATTGTCCTTAAAACACTTTAAGTTCCCCTGATCACCTCAGGGATGAGTATCTTGGGGTGGTCACAGCAAATGAGCAGAGCCTGGAAGGGACCTGACTCCTACAGTTCTAGAGCTCTAGAGTCTAAAGCCAGTGCACACCCCTTCAGAGGGGCTGAGGGAGGACCCTTCCCGCCTCTCCTAGCAGTTCCAGCTGTCCCTTGGCTGTGGCCACACACCCCTACCACCTTGCCTTTTCCTTCTGTGTGTCTCTGGACCTCTGTCACTGGACTTGGGACCACCTGGATGATCAGGGTGATCTCATCTCTCTACCTTTAATGGGACAGCATCCTCAAAGATCTCTTTCTTGTGTGTGGCCACATTCACAGACACTGGGAGTCAGGGGGTGCACACATTACTCTGGGGCAAAGACCCAGGCATGCCTGTCCAACAGCCCTAGTGAGCAGGCATCTTTTCATTGAAACCCACAGCTGAGGATCCCTGGGGCACCCCCAGCCTGTTCCAGGAAAGGGGCTCCAAAGCCATGCTTGCCTTTGTCCCCTTCAGTCTCCACTCTCCACTGCCAGAAGCATCTTGGTTAGGGGGGAGGGTCCTAGCTTTCCCCCCAAGCCTCGGACATATGACAGCCTTATCCTAGGATCACAGGCTTGCAGAGGGCTCCTTGCCCTGGGCCCCACCTGGTCTCAAGGCCACCTAAGGACAGAAGATCCTGGTCAGCTTTATAAGGAAAGATACAGCTCAGTTCCTAGAAGCCAGGATTGGGAGGCGATGCTGGGACATGAACACTCTGAGCTATCAGGGCAGGGTGGAGGTGGAGACCTTATAAATGTCATGCTCCATGATTCTGTCCCTAACATTGGAACTTCTTCTTCCAAGACCTCCTTTTTCAAGTAGGTGCATGTGTGAGAATGCCTGTGTCCGCAGAACTCAAGTGGAACAAGATGAGACAGGACCCATCACCTTCCTATGTGCTCCAGCCCATGTGGCGCCTATAGCTGGCTCAGGACAACACCAATTCCCTGCACTGCAATGTTTTCCAGCCTTCTGAGGCCAGCCTTGTAAAGTGAAGAACTGATCTGGGGAACAGCAGGCAAGCTGGGTAGCAATCTGCAGCAAGGGCCACCAGGAGGAGACTGTGACCTCACCCTTGCCCTTTCATTTCTCCTTTTCCAGCTGTTCAGAGGCTACCTTAGTCTTTGCATGTATCCTCTATGCACAGGGAGGATTATTAGAGGACAGTCTTGTGCCCCATGGGGGTCCAAGGTGTTTGACCTTAGGGGATCTCAAGCTTCAGGGTGCTTGGTTTTGAGTGGGTGGTCCTTTGTTCCCATGTGCTATCAGCCATGCCCCTTAGGCTACCCTTAAAGGGGATTGAGGCACAGCAGACCTCAGTGACAATGCCGCACTGCTGGGGCTGACTTTCTGCTTTTACAGTGAGTATAGGCTTTTTCAGTGGTTTACTCTCTCATTCAGCTAGCAAATGCAGAGGCCTCTCATATGCTCGGTGTTATACCAGGTGCTGTAATAGAAACCCTAGCAAAACCAAGGGCCTGTTGCCACAGCAGCAGCACTTAAGTACAGGGGCCAGGCAGTGCTGTAAAAGGCAAGCTATCTAGAGGTCCATGTACAGTTGGGCTCAAGCAGCCTCTAAACCCCTCTGAGACAGCATAGGGGTGTCGGGTTCCTGACTTGCCAACTTTCTATTTACTTGGCAACGAACAGGCCCTAGATGGCACTGCTGGCACACCTGGAGGCCATCCCAGGGACTAGAAATTCTGTCTTCTCCCTAGCTACTCACCCCCCCCCCAGGGCTTGATCTGAGGATCTGGCTAAATGTCACTCTCTATGGTGTATGGGGGCCCTTCATTCAGCAGCACCTTGGCCTAGCCATGGCCTTCCCATCTTCTCATTTCTCCAGTTCCATGTATGGGTCTCTTTTGGTTTTGCATACAATGCTGTCTATGGGGCCATCCTTCTGTCTTTACACCAAAGACAACTCCAAGGATGGAGGCAGGCTATTGGCACCCTTTCCTCTCCTAGTCAAAGTCAGGGATCAGGGAGCTTAAGCTGCATCAACCCTGGAGGAGGATCACAGCAGAGAAAGGAATAAGTGAAGGTCATAGGATGTGGGATAAGCCAGGCAACAGGAAACTATTGAGAAAGCACTGAGACAGTGGAGTCAGTATGTGGAGATGGTTCTTTCTGAAGTCTATCTGGAGAGTTAGCCTGTGAGTAGACTGGTGGAGAATGACAGGCAAACCCTGGCTGTGTTCCCAGACCCTTTCTCTGTGGCCTGGCTTGGCTATAGTAACTGACGAAGGTCTATATGAAATAATATGTGGGGTACCAGATGCTCCCACCAAAAGATGTCTGGAGGGTTTGTTCTCTAATTCAGGAGCTCCTGGAGGATGGGTCAGTTCTGTAAGGGCCTGTGCTGCTTGACTAGAGACCTGGGTGGAGTTGACTGTGGTTAATGGCCCACAGTCCATGACATGTAGTACCCTAGTGCTGTTCCCACTCTTTCTGTCCTTCCCATTAGACAGGTGTCCTTGAACAGCAGTCACAATATGGTCCCCTCTGGGCTGAGGGCCACAGGTCTGAAGTTGAGGTATAGATAAGGTTATATACTACCTTTTCAGGTATTAGAGTGGAAAATTTCCTCTCTCTGTTAGCTCCTGGGAGTATCTAGGCAGCCTTTGGCTTGTGGCTCCAACCACCCCAATTTCTGTCTCCTTCTTCATGTGGACTTTTTCTTCTGTCTTCCTTCTGTTTCTCATGAGCATACCTGTCATTGGATTTAAGCCCACCTGGAGGATATCACTTTAATGCCTTTAGTTTAATCACACTTGCAAAGACTTTCTTCCTATTTTGAGCCAGGGTCTCACTGTGTAACCCTGGCTGACCTGGAACTCCCTTTGTACACCAGGATAGTCTTCAATCTACAGAGATCTACCTGCTTCTGACTCTTGAGTTTTGGGATTAAGGTGTGTGCCAGTGTGCCCAGTTACCACCTTTAAAAAGTCTGCATAGATGCTCTACCTACAGACATGTCTGCATACTACATGTGTGCCTAGTGACCGAGGATGCCAGAAGAGGGTGTCGGCTCCTCTATAACTAGAGTTTTAGCTGGTTATGAGCTACCATGTGGGTGCTAAGAATGGAACTGGGTCCTTTAGAAAAGCAGTGCTCTTAACCTCTGAGTCATGGCTCCAGTCCCTTTGTCTTCATCTGGCCATACCCACAGACTCCATGACATGAACAGATCTTTTAGGGGCTACTACTTCTACCACTGTGTCTCTCACACACACAGTGTAGGGACTGCAATTCTTTTTTGTTTTGTTTTGTTTTTTTGGTTTTTGTTTTTTTTCGAGACAGGGTTTCTCTGTGTAGTCTTGGCTGACCTGGAACTCACTCTGTACACCAGGCTGGCCTCGAACTCAGGAATCCACCTGCCTCTGCCTCTCAAGTGCTGGGATTAAAGGCGTGTGCCACCACTGCCCGGCTGGGATTGCAATTCTTAGAACAACTTTGTGGGCTGTTGATTAGTGACTGATTCTAGTTGAATTGTGAAGATACTGGGCCCCACAGTGAAGATCTCTCCCTTCTCCTTGCTGGGCCACCATAGCCACAAAACTTGCAGCGTTGTCCACACCCTCTTAGAAGCCAAATATCCTTTCTCTATGTCACTTAGCCTCTGACAGCAAAGGCTGAGCAAGAGTCCCCATCTCAGAGTGGATAGGGTGTGTTTGTGGCTAGGACCATCTGCAGGTTGTTGTCTGAGGTCTGAGATGTTCCTCAGGACGACTGAAGGGCCAGGCATTGGAAAACCAATCTAAAACGTGAGTGAAGCTGGGCAGTGGTGGCATACGCCTTTAATCCCAGCACTTGGGAGGCAGAGGCAGGCAGATTTCTGAGTTTGAGGCCAGCCTGGTCTACAGAATGAGTTCCAGGACAGCCAGGGCTATACAGAGAAACCCTGTCTCGAAAAACCAAAAAGAAAAAACAAAAACAAACAAAAAAAAACCAACCCAAAAACAAAACAAAAAACAAAACAAAAAACAAAACAAAACAAAAACAAAACAAAACAAAAAACGTGAGTGAGCCAGAGGGAGGGGTGTTGGTGCCTTTTCTGAGGAAGAAAGCAGGTAAATCTAGAATGCAGAGTAATGGGCCCAGCTGTATGTTCCACCAGGGCCTCCTCGTGGTTATCCCTTAGTCTGGACCTTAGCTTTTGCTCACAGTGGCCCCACTGAGAGGGAGGGTGTACCTCCCTCCCCCAAGGTTCTTCTTCATGAAAAAAGTTTTGCTCTCCCTTTCTTGAAAATTATGCAGCCCTGTAAATGGCATTCACAGGCAAGCCATGTAGACCAGGCGCTTTCTCTCCCTGAACAGCATTCTGTTTTCCCAGGAGTTAATCATTGGCCTTTGGGCTGCTGTTTGCTTAGCTTCCCACGCAGTTATCGCTAATTCAACCCTATACTCTCCTCCGGGTGTGTAAATGTTCTTAAGACATTCAAACACACCAGGCATTCTACTGATTTTACCCTGGAGTAAATCTCTAACAGTGCAGCCTTTGACCTGCCCCAAGCCCCATCTGCCCCTACCCAGACTGCAGCTAACATCCTGGGTCTCTCCCTTCTTCTTCTAGGAAGGCCTACTCTTCTCCTATTTTAGAACCCTTCAGTTAATAGTCAATTTTTAATTTTTTCAAAAAAAGTACCACATGTGTAAAATTTAAGATCTACATTTTAGAAGATCTACAGTGACAATCAGGAACCTTGAGTAATCCATGTGACCTTGAGTAGTATCTCCCCTCTAGATCCTTCCATTATCTATAGAAGGACAGGTTTGGACTACGGTTATTCATTAATCCTTCACTTATTCAACAGACATTTGTTTAGCAGTGACTCTTAAGAAAACAGTTTATCATCAAAACGGTCAAACATAAACAAAAGTAAAGAATAGTTAATGAAGGCCCATGGATCAATTGGGTAGAGTCAACACTTTTCAATGATTTGCTCACATTTTTAATAAATGTGGTCTTCTCTCTAGAATATTTTTTCAAAAAAATTTCATTGTTTTTCTATTTTGTTTTGTATTTTTGAAACAGAGTCTCACTGTGTAGCTCTGGAACTCACTATGCTGGCCTGGAACGAGTGGTGATCTTCCTGCCTTTCTTCTGAGTTCTGGGATTCCAGGTCTGAACTCATTGGAGGAACATTGAGAACACTGGTGACTCCTCCCTGGAGTTGACCAGCCTGAGCATCTGGCAACATAGTATTAGAACCCTTGGGGAACCACTTCAAGAGTCTCTTGTCATTCAGGCATTCTCTTGGGTGTGCTCTATGCAATTTCATTATTTGCATGGATTCATTAAACCAACACAGCAATCAAAGTGTTTAAGTATTCATCACTCCAAAGGCTTTGGACTATTTCTTCATAGCTATCTATTTTCTTTTAAGCGTGTAGTGCTGGGGATACAACCCAGGGCTTTATTCATACTAGCTGAGCTCTCTGACATTGAGCCAAATCCCTCCTTGCAATGTCATGTCTGTTTTTATAAGAAACTTCTTGTCAGTCTTTCTCAGAGTGGCTGCCCATTTTCCATGCCTATTAGCAATAGACGGAAGACTGTCACCCATCTCTTCCCACATTTGCTACTGTATCTGTTTTTGTGTTAGCCATTCTGAGAGGTGTAACATGATTCTTCATTATGGTTTTGATTTATATTTCCCTATTGGTTAATGATACTGAGTGTCATTTTATGCACATATTTGTTACTTACAGAGCTATTTGGTGAAATGTCTTATGTCTTTGTTGTTGTTGTTGGGTTTTGTTTGTTTGTTTGTATGGTTGGTGTTTTGTTTTTGTTTTTTGGGACAGCCCCGGCTGTCTTGGAACTCACTCTGTAGACCAGGCTGGCCTTAAACTCAGAAATCTTCCTGCCTCTGCCTCCCAAGTGCTGGGATTCAAGGCATATGCCACCACTGCCAAGCATCATTTTTAATTGTCCTGATTTACCTGTCCTTTCTATTTATTCTTTCCCCTTTCCCTGGAACATTTTAAAATAATGAATGTTTGATGTAAAACAATTTTAGTTTGATAGAGAAGCCACAAAGATAGCACGATGAGCTCCCATAGGTCCGTACCCTGTCTCCCTCATTGTTAACCTCTGACACTACCATGGTGCATTTGTCACAACTGTGAAACTAACATCAATACAACGTCAGTGTTATGACTGGAATCTAAAGTGGCCCTTCAGAGGCTCATGTGTTGAAAGCTGGTGTATCTAATTGTTAAGAAGTGATCAGATAGCCTGCACATGCCTTTAATCCCAACACTCAGAAGGCAGAGGCAGGCAGATCTCTGTGAGTTTGAGGCCAGCTTGGTCTACATAGTGAGTTCTAGGACAGTCAGAAGTACACAGAGAAAACCCGTCTTGAAAAACAAATAAATAAATATTGGTGTGCAATATTCAAAATAATTCTTTAATGTTTCCCAATGCACACTTCTGCTAATTGTCTCAGAAAACCTTATTGTAGCTGGTTCATTCAGACAAGACATAATGACATATTTCTTTCACTTTTATTATACAGAGTGATTGATATAGTGTATGCTGTGTATATGTGTTTTTATATGCACAAGTGGGCATACGTGAATGAGTACATGTGTATGTTTGTGGAGGTCAGAGGACAATGTTGGATGCCTTCCTCTACCATCTTTTACCTTATTCTTTGAGCCAGGGTTTCTAACTGAACTGGAGCTCCAGTGCGCCCTGGGGATCCTCCTATCCCCACCCTCCCAAGCATTGGGATTATAGGTATGGGACCATACCTGGATTTAAATTGTTAAATTCAATTTTATTTATTTTTGTGGAGTCACATGTCACGATATCCATGTGGAGGTTATAAGAAAACTTGTAGAAGTTAGTTTTCTCTGTTTACCATAAAAATCCTAGGTATTGAACTCAGGTCATCAGTGCGGGAACAAGTGCTTTTATCTACCAAGCCATCTTGCTGGTCATCATTTTATTTATGTGATTGTCTGTTTGTTGTGTATGAGTATTTTGCCTTTTATGCATGTCTGTGCACCATGTATATGCAGTGTCTATGAAGCCAGAAGAAGGCACCAGAAGAGGACATCAAATCCCTTGGAATTGAAGTTACAGACAGATGTTAGTTGCTATGTGGGTGATAGGAATCAAATCTAGGTCCCCTGGAAGAGAAGACAGTGCTCTTAACTGCTGAGCAACCTCTCCAGCTTCTGGTTCTCCATTTTAAACAGTTATTTTTATCCATACTTGACTTTTGAAATGAGTGCTAGGGATTCAAAGTCAGGTCTTCATTCTTGCATGGTGAGCACTTTATCAATAGAGCCATTTCCTCCAGCCCCTTCTCTTCTTAAAAATCTAGAACAAGCTCAGTAGGTAGAAGGCATGCTCAGTATGCATGAAGCTCTGAATTCCATGTCTATCTAGTACCATAAAACCATTTTAAATGATCTGTGCACTTTAGCAGTTAAAGGTTCTTTCTGCCAAGCCTGATGACTTGAGTTTGATTCCCTAGAACCTACATGGTAGAAGGAGAAAACTAAGTCTTATAAGTTGTCCTTTGACTTCTACATATGTACTGTGGTATGTGTCCTCTCCTACAAATGAATAAATGTAAAAAGATTTTAAAGTAATTTTAAAAAGTGTGTGTGTATGGTGTTTTGCCTATGTGTCTATGTACTGTATATGTGCCTGGAAGCCCAAAGAGGCCTTGAGATCTCCTGGAACTAATGTTTTGTTCTTTTTATTAGTTGAAAAAGCCAAGTTATTTTTCTTGTATCCTTTTTCATAGTTAGGATGTGATTCACAGCATCCTTGTGGTATCATCTACCACTCTCTGTTGTCTTCTGATTTCTGTATTGCCTAAAACCTAGCCATTAGAGTGAGAAGTGTGTCCAGACCTAGGGCAGAGATGAAACAAACTCCAGTGATCCACTTGTCTCTGCCCATCCCAATGCTTGGATTATAGGCTCTTAAGTACAGGTTTATGACATGGGTCCTGGAGATCTGAACTCAGGCACTCATACTTTGACAGCAAACATTTCCCTACCAAGTCATCTCTGTAGCCTCTTTTCTTTTAAAGATGTTAGCTAAAATGATTTTATAAATTCAGTTTATGCTCATCACAGGGGTTCAGGAGAAGACATTTCAACTATTGCAGTGTTAATGATATTGTAACCGAAAATATAGAGGAGGAACAATGAATCAAGGAAAAGCTCCATATTAAGAAAGCATAAATGATGAAGGTTGTCTTTGCTTGCTTGACATTTTGCTCAGCCAAGGTGAATCAAGAACAAGGGGGAAATCCCAAATGATGACTATGACAAAAAGAAATTTGCCATGATTGTACATGATGCAATTAATACTAATATTTTGTATTGAAACCAAAATAAATTCATGTCCATTTAAAGAAGACTTTCCATATATTTAATATTTGTTGTGTACTATCTACCTTAAGATAAAACCTTTATCCATGCTACTGCAGAGGGCAATGTTTGCGTCCATGGTACTGTTGTGGCTGAGGGTCGTGTTGATATTCATGGCTCATGTTACCACCAAGGGCTATGCAGATGTTTGTGGTCTGTGTTGCCGCCTGAAGCCATGTTGACATCTGTAGGCCATGCTACTGCCAGGGACCATGTTCTTATGGGTGACCTGTGTTGCCACTTGAGGTCATGTTGATGTCCATGGTCATGGTACCAGTAAGGGCCATGTCTGGGTCTGTGGTCCTACTGCAGCTCAAGACAGTGTTGATATCCATGGCCTGTGTTACCACTGCAGGTCATGCAGATATATGTGGTCTGTACTGCCACCTGAAGCCATGTAGATATTCAGGGAGCATATGAATGTCCTTGATCTGTGTTGCCCCAGAGGCCATGTTGATGTCCTTGGCCTGTGCTGCCCCTGTGGCCCATACTGTAACAGAAGGCTGTGTTGATGTTATGGTGTACTGCCACTGCAGACCATGTTAAGGTCTGTGGCATGTGCTGACACCAAAGACCATGTGGATGTCTGTAGTCTGTGCTATCACCAGAAACCATGTGGAAGTCCATGATCCATGCTACCACTGACTGTAAAGGGCAAGGAAACTACTTTGCAGTGGCATCAATGACTGCAGACACACAGTTGAGAAAGAGGAACATAGGCTTTTGTGACAACCCATACCTCCAACTCCCATACCTTCCAAAAGTAACAGCATAGATAGGAAACCATCTGTCTTACTTAGGGTTTTACTGCTGTGAAAAGACACCATGACCAAGGCAAGTCTTATAAAGAACAACATTTAATTGGGGCTGGCTTACAGGTTCAGAGGTTCAGTCCATTATCAAGGCAGGAGTATGGCAGCATCTAGGCAGGCATGGTACAGGCAGAGCTGAGAGTTCTACATCTTCATCTAAAGGCGGCTTTTGGAAGACAATCTTCCAGGTAGCTAGGATGAGAGTCTTAAGCCCATACCCACAGTGACACACCTACTTCAACAAGGCCATACTTCTAATAGGCCACTCCTTGGGCCAAGCATATTCAAACCATCACACCATTGAAGACAACTCTTAAAAATTGTGATAAGGATGCTAAAGTATAGCTATACCCAACTGATGGCTTCTCTGGTGGGGTTGGGGAAGGGCTAGGTTTTCTTTAAGGGACTGGAAATTAAGAGTTTGACCATGCTCTAGTGAGTATATAGTGAGTATATATTTTTTCCTCCTTCTTTTTTTTGGGGGGGGGGGGAGGTCACAAGGATAGGATCAGACCTGGGAGGACTGGGAAGTGAGTGTGGTCAGGGTGTATGATGTAAAATTCCCAATTAATCAATAAAAGTATTATGAAAAAAAGCAGATAACTAGAGACAGGAATGAAAATGGAGCAAAATACTCCCCCAAAACAACAAAAAAGATAAAACCTTTAAATCACTTCTATTCAATTAGTTCTTTGAACATTTCATGTATTTATGTAGTACATTCTGATTACTGTAACCCCCCTCTTAAAATTATAAGACTTTTATAGTAAAAGAACACAAGAAAACATTAGCATATTTAAATACACAGATTCGAAGAAAAGGATTTCTTCATACTGGCAGTATAGACACCTTGGTACTTATCCTACAAAAAGAGTAATATACTCCAACTTTTCTATTATGTCTTCCATACTCATGCATTGCTCACCTCTCAGTAGTAAAGTTGTATTTTGAGGTGGATTCTCACTGGCTGGTTACTGACAGAGATCTGCCTGCACAAGCCTGCTAAGTGTGCAACAGTGAGTTTCTGTACAGAACTGACTTTGGTATGGGTAAGGAAGGTTCAAGGACTGTGCTCATTTTTCATGTCTTATGCTCCTTAGAACTCTTTTATTCCTGTTTTGTTGGTGAGCCCTTTTCTAGTATACAGTTATAATCAGAACTCAGTCCTTATTGAAAACTGACAAAGGAATATCTGTTGTTGTTTTTGTTGTTGTTGTTGTTTTTCCAAGATAGGGTTTCTCTGTGTAGTTCTGGCTATCCTGGTACTCACTCTGTAGACCAGGCTGGCCTCAAACTCAAGAGATTCACCTGCCTCTGCCTCCTGAGTGCTGGGATTACAGGCATGTGCCACAATCACCACCCAGCTTAAGGAATATCTTAAGTTGCTTTCTTTGCCTATTCAGCAACTGGAAAGTTAATTTTCTTTGAGAAAAACAGTAGTGTATTCCAGGCTGGCCTAGAACTTGCTATGTTGCCAAGGATGACTTTGAACTCCCAATCTTCCTAAAAGCCTTGATCTTGTTTGAGGCCTGTGTCTGCCTCAATAAGACAATTTTTTTAGAGCTGCCTTTCCTGCTGAATTGTGGCCATGTGGCTGGTGAGATTTTACTAGAACTTGGGGTTACATCTTTTGGGGAACTCCTTCAAAAAATGCTAGTCTTGTTCTTAGCCCTTTATTTTTCTCCTTCCTCAATCCCTTTCCTCAGCTCTTTTCTGATGTAATACCTGGAGTTCTGGTTGCCATCTGGACCAAAAGAATGAAGGCCACAGCCCAGGGATTATGCACAACACATAAATGTCTATCTTGGTCAAACCCATCATTTTATCATCTATGTATCTGAATCTAACTCTAACTGACACAGGAGAAGTAAAAAGTCCCCATGTCTCTTTGTTATTAACCAGGGAGGGCAACCATTTAATGACATATAATTAGTAAATGCCTAGTTAGGTTTTGTTTTGTGTTGTTTTTTGTTTTGTTTTGTTTTGAGGCAGAATTTCATTTTGTATCCCTTGATGTCCTGGAACTCACTGTGTAGACCAGGCTGGCCTCTAACTCAGAGATCTGCCTGCCTCTGCCTCTGGAGCACTGGGATTAAAGGCGTGTACTACCATAGCAGGCAGAATGTCTCCTTACTTTTGCAAAACTATCTGTGAAGAAAAAATATAAGGCTACTGACTGGACAAAATTGAGATTCATCTAGGCTTAATGTAATGAGAAACCCAAGACCGAAGCTGATTTTTAACTTTATGTATAAAATGTGAAATAAAATATTTTAAAATCAACTTTTTCAACCCAACAATGAGATGGCAAAAAGGAAGGAAGTCCTAGTCCTTAGAACCCAAAGACATCTAACCTTTTCCCTGTGAACATTTGCAGACACTGGTGACCTTGGCCTTTATTTTTGTGGCCTCATGGCTATGGGGACATATGACAAAGCCCAAGGCTTGCAAAATCAGAGAGCCTGTATTGGTTACTTTTCTTGTGCTGAGACAAAGTATCTAACAAAAAATGATTTAAGGAAGGGTTTGTTTCCGCTCAGATTTTAGAAAGAGATCCAGGCTAGTATGGCAAAAAGGCACAGTGCTAGGTACTGTGACAAGCTGCTCGCACCTGCCAAGAAGCAGAGAGAAATGAACAATGCTGCCTAGCTTGCTTTCCCCATTTTATTCAGTCTGGCTCTGGGCCCATGAGACTGGGCCCCTGCATTCAGAGTGGGTCTTCCCTCCACAGTTAAACCTCTCTAAAACCACTCTCAAAGACATGCAGAACTACTGAGGACTTCTATAAATACCAGGCCTCAAGGAAAATGTCTCGTTTGCAGGCTTGGCATGGGTGGACTGATAGCCCCTGAAGTGTTTTTACTCCCAAGTGAGCACCACATGCTTTTTGTGGGGATTATTGTAGCCTACAAATGCCCCCAACTGAGAATTTAATCTCATTGGTCCTGAAAATTGTCAGGAGACAATGTGTTTGTCTTGGAAGAAGCCTGGGGAAGTGAAGTAACTGGTGGTGGTAGTGGCTGTTAGATTCTAGCAGGAGAGTCTTGAAGTACTTTAGTTACCTTTTATTTTCTTGATACCTGGAACAGGATTAGAATGACCCTAGATTGCAAGTATCTTCAGAAGTTAGAAATACCAAATGGACTCACTTCTGGATAATGATAATATTGTTTTTGTCCTGAAGTGATATTGACTTACTTATACCAATTTTGTGATTATAATGTTCAGCAAACAATATAATTAATTACATGTCTGAACAGAGTAGGGGATATGAATGAAAACCTTCAGTAGAAGGCGGGTAGTGGTGGCTCACACCTTTAATCCCAGCATTCAGGAGGCAGAGGCTTGTAGATCTCTGAATTCAAGGCCAGCCTCTTTACAAAGTGAGTCCTAGGACAGCCAGGTGTAGTAAGAATTCGGGAATTTTTGGTTTCTTTAAAAGAAAAACAGAAATATTATAAGAATATATTTTCATTTTAATCCCAGGTGTGGGGATATGGGGCTGCTTCACAGCAGCTGACTATGATTTGCCTCATGCTCTAGTAGAGGCATGGTTTTGCCAGCTATCTGTGATACTATCTGTGATTGTGTGACATTTGGAATTCTGGGAATTTTTTCAGAGGATATATAAATGCTAGAGGCCCAAGAGGTGGGTTATTGGTTGGTTGTTGGTTAGTGTTTGTTGCAACTTGTTAAGTAGTCATGTACAAAAGAAGAAGGAAGAAAAAGAAGAAATTAGATAGTCTGACTGTGAAGATTAAACTTGTCCCTAATCAGCAGAAGTCTAACAATAACACAGACCTTTTTCCTACCCCGACCTTATCAAGTGATCTCTTTCTTTTCCTCTCTGTCCTTTTTTTTCTCTTTTGTCTAGTGTTAGAGGGTTCAAAGGGTGAAAAAGGATGGAGAAAGGTGGAAAAATAAGAACCCCCAAAATAGTAAAAAGACCAGCTACAGTCAGGGCTACATGGAGGAACCGTCTCAGAAAAGTGTAGCAGTTTAGAAGATATTTAAGGACAGATTTTAAAAAAAAAAACAATATAGGTACTGGAGAGATGGCTCAGTGGTTAAGAGCACTGACTGCTCTTTCAGAGGTCCTGAGTTCAATTCCCAGAAACCACATGGCGGCTCACAACCATCTGTAATGGGATCTGATGCCTTCTTCTGGTGTGTAGCTACAGTGCATTCATATGAATAAAATAAATGAATATTTTTTAAAAAAAGAGCGCTGGTTGCTTTTGCAGAGGACATGGGTTCAGTTCCCAGCACCCACATGGCAGCTCACAACCATCTGTAAACCCAGTTCCAGGGGATCCAGCACCTCTTCAGACCTATAAACTGTATTGTGCTTAAGTAATGGGATACAATATCTTTAAAAAAACTTTTCCATAAAACATTATCTTATTTTTGTTTTTTTTTTCTAGACAGAGTTTCTCAGTATAGCCCTGACTGTCCTGAAACTAACTGTAGACCAGGCTGGGCTCAAACTAAGACATCTTACTGTCTCTTCCTCCTGAGTGCTGGGATTAAAGGAATGTGCCACCACCAACAGCTTAAAACATAATTTTTAATTGACACAAAATGGTAGGAAACATCTTTAAGTTAGTAAAGAGCATCTATGAAAAATCTCATGGTTAATATCATTCTTAAGAGTAAAAGACTGAATGCTTTCTACCTGAGACAAAAAATCAGACAAGGATGTCCATATTATGCTACTTCAAATCAACATCATACTAGAGACTTTAGCCAGTTCAAGTACTAAGAAAACAAAGTAAAAGGCAGACAGATTGGGAAACAGGAAATGAAACTATCTCTATTCAAAGGTGACATGATCTAATATGTAGAAAATCCTAATCAGATTCTCACTGGTCGGGAACTTGCTATGTAGCTTTACAGAAAAACTGGCTGCCTCTGCCTCCCAAATGCTGAGATTAAAGATGTGCACCAGCACAACCAACTCTAAACATTTTTAAACTTGATTTTAAAATTTTATTTGAAATTCTACCTCAAGAAATCAGCAAGCCATATAATGGCCAAATTAATCTGGAAAGAGAAAAAAAGTTCAAAGCCTCACTCTTCCTTGTTTCAAAACTTGTTATAAAGCTATAGTAATCAAAATCGTAAACCAGGTGTGGTAGCACAGCACTTGGAAGGGAGAGGTAGGCAGATCTCTGTGAATTTGAGTCCAGCTTGGTCTATATAGTGAGTTCCAAGACATCTAGGGCTGCTACACAGTGAGACAAAACAAAACAAAACCAGATTTTATTTCATTAGCATTAAGATAAATTTATAAACCAGATGGAATACAGTTGAGGCACTAGGAATGAAGAAGTAGTAGCCACGGCCAATTTATTTTGACAAGGGCATTAAAGACATTCAATGAGAGAAACAATAACTTTTTTGACAAACAGAGTAGGGACAATGGGATATACACTTGTCAAAATAAAATGGAGCCTCACATCCTACAAACAATAACTCAAAGTGAAATAAAGACTCAAATGTAAGCTTTACAATCACAAAACTCTTAGAATTAAATGTAGGTGTAAATCTGTCTGGCCTTGGTTTAGGAAGTAGTTTCTTAGATAATACACAAGGATCACAGGAAATCACATATTTGGATTTCATTGAATTTATGTGGTTCAGTGTGCTACAAATGTTACTACCAAGAAAATGAAAAGAAAACCCACAAAAAGAGATAAAATATTTGCAAATCACATATCAAAAAAGGGCTATAAAGGGCCCTCATGACCTCACAACAGAAAGACAAATCACTTTTTTAAATTGGAAAAAAGTTTCTATTTAAAACTAATTAAAAATTTTCCAAATAAGACATCCTAGTGGTTGAGCAGACACAAAAAGGCTCAACAATATTACTTGTTAGGGGAAGGCAAAATGACACCTCTTTACACCAACTAAGATAGCTGGAAATTAAACAGACGATAATGGAAGTTGATGAGGATGTAGCAAAACTGAAGTTATCATATGTTGTTGGTGGCAACATAACGTGGCAGCTGCTTAGTGTTTTTCTCACTGGTTGGTTATTTTTGTCTGAGCCAATTATTACTCTCATGGCTGCAAAATGGCAATTTTCTACTTCCATCACTCCTTCTGCATTTATTATTTGGCCTTCTACTGTGAGGAAGAGCTTCCTTTCTCTCTGTTTCAATGTGGGTTTACTGGTTACTTACTTTTTCAGTGAACGAAATCTTCTATTTCTATGGTCATCTTGAGTTTATTTATCTTCCATTACTGGAATTATTGATTTCTTTTAGAATCTTGTTTTAGTTAGAACATTAAATGTCCCCCACAGGTTCAAGTGTTTGAACAACCAATCCTAAATTGGTGGTGCAGTTTTAGAAGGCTGTGGAATCTTTCAGAGGTGGTGCTTAGCTGAGGAAATGGATCCCTCAGGGAACTTGGAGTTCATAGTCCTGGTCCCCTTCCTGTCTTCTTTCTGCTTCCAGACGCACTTGGATGTGAGCAAGCAGCCAAGCATTGTTCCTGCCTCGATGGCTTCCTTGCTGTGCTAGACTGTATCCTTTCAAACCAAAACAAACTCTTTCCCTCTTAACTTATTTTTGGCCGGTATCTGTGTATGGGCATTTTGCTTGCATGGATGTCTGTGCACCATGTACATGCAGGTACCTGTGGAAGCCCAAAGAAGGCTTCAGATCCTCTAGAACTGCAGTTACATTTGGTTATGAGTTTCAATGTGAATGCTTGGAATTGAACCTGGTTTCTCTGCAAAAGCAGCAAGTGCTCTTATGTGCTGAGCCATCTCTCAAGCACCTTGGTTGCTTCTTATCTCTTTTTTTGTTTCTTGGTTGCCATGAGGTGAATAGCTTTGCTCTGCCATCCACTTCCATCATGATATAACTGTGCTACCACAGGCCTTCTAATGACATTAGGCTAGTGAACTTTGGACTAAAAGCTGCAACCATAAACCCAAATCAACTTTTAATCTTCTTAAGTTGATTATCTCAGGTATTTGTTATAGTACTGGAAATCTCATACACATATGTGTATCTATACTCCATACAGATATATCTATCTACGTATCTATCATATATTTTTTTTTTACCACAAGTTCATACTGATATCTCCAATTCTTTTTTTAAAGCTTTAAAATGTTTATGGGAGTTTTGCCTACATGATTTATGTGTACCACATGTATGCCTAGTGCTCTTGGAAGTCAGAAAAAGGAGTTAGATCCTCTGGAACTGGAATCACAAATGGTTTGAGCCACTGTGATGGTTTGTACATGATTGGCCGAGAGAGTGGTACTATTTGGAGGTGTGGCCTTGTTGGAGTAGGTGTGTCTCTGTGGGTATCAGCTTTAAGATTCTCACTCTAGCTGCCTGGAAGCCAGTCTTCCATGAGCAGCCTTCAGATGAAGATGTAGATTTCTCAGCTCCTCCTGCCCCATGCCTGGCTGAACCTCTAAACCTGTAAGCCAGCTCCAATGAAACATTGTCCTTATAAGACTTGCCTTGGTCATGATGTCTTTTCACAGCAGTAAAACCCTAACTAAGACAGCCACCATGTGGGTGATGGGAACTGAACCCAGGCCCTCTGCAAGAGTAAGTGCTCTTAACCACTGAGTCATCTCTCCAGGCCCTGGTATCACCAATTCTAATTTTACAGCACTGAGTCCATATCAACTCTCTTCCCAGTAGCTTTTGTGTATTTTTTTCTCATTGAGAAAGTAGGCTTTCATCAGCCACCATGTATTTATATCCATGCTCAATACTAGAATCATCAGAAAGTAGACTCAGAATTATTGATTCATGACTCCATGAAGAAATGAAGTCATCTCTGGAATTTATGATTTGTTTCTGGTTCTTTCTGTATTTAGCTTGAAGGCTCATACTTTCAGCTTCCAATATCCTCTTCAAGAACATTCCCTCAGTATCCTCATTTCCTCCCAATGACATGGTTTGGGCTATTGTTTCTATCTTGTTAAGGATCAACTATGAACCCAGTCTTCTGACTATGTTTTTGGCTTTGCTCTGTCTTATGGTTATGCTGCGGGCATGCTTTTACTTTACTTATTCTTTTTTTTTTTTTTTTTTTTGGTGTTTTTGAGACAGGGTTTCTCTGTATAGCCCTGGCTATCCTGGAACTCACTCTGTAGACCAGGCTGGCCTCGAACTCAGAAGTCCACCTGCCTCTGCCTCCCAAGTGCTGGGATTAAAGGCATGCGCCACCACTGCCCGGCTTACTTATTCTTATTTTAATTAAAAAAAAACATTTTGATTGTTCTAAATATACATTGTTGCCATTACCTTCACTACCCAGAATTTTCTATGCCCCCAAATCAATGTTTTGAACATGCCAATTCTTCCCAAATTGATTTATAGATTGAATGCAATTGCAATTTAAAATTATTTTTAAGTCTTCACCTGTTTTAAACTTTATATAAACAGAAATATTTTGTTTATATTTTTCGTAGCCCGCCTTGTATTCATTACCTTCCTCTTTGTAGACAAAGAGGGGCTTTTCAATTTATTTGAAAGAACAAAGAGCCATTGCTAAGCCACTTGTAAAGAAGAAGAAGGAGGTAGAGAGCATTGTTTTAGCAGATTCAATGGTCAGGAGGCTATGTTTGTTCAACAAAATAACTTGGAGACAAGTGGTTAACCATATGCAAAATAGTCTGAGATATGAGAACATCAAGTGCTGGCAAGGTTGCGGAGTACACAGGAGAGCACGTGAATTGGACAGCTTTTGGGTAAACAATTGGTCATTTCTTAGCAAGGTGCACTTAAAACAGTGGTAGAAGCTCAGGAATACCATGTTCAGTGAAAATTCATGTGATGGTTAATCTCCATTGTCAACTGGATGGGATTTAAAACCACCATGGAAACACATATCTGGGTACTTTGGTGAGGACATTTCTAGAGAGGTTTAATGGATGTGGGAAGCTTTATCCTGAAGTTGGGTAGGACCATTACATTGGCTGGGAGCTGAGCAGCAACATTCATCTCTGGTTCCTGAATGCAGAAGCAACAGGATTTGCTGATTCATGCTTTTCCTGTCATGCCTCACCTGCCATAATGGACTGTAACACCTCCATTAGTAAGTCAGAATAAATCCTCTTCCTCCCTTAAGTTGCTTCTTGTAAGGCATTTAATTTGGATAAGGAAAAGATAACTAACATAAACTAAGTTGCAAAGAATATTGGCAAAATATTTAGGCTCATACAAAGTTCAAAACACTAAGATACACGTATATTGTTTGGGAAAGAATGCAATTATAAAGATAAACACAGGGGCAGACTGTGGCTATGAATGCCTGTAATCCCAGCAGAGGAGAGGGAAGGTAGACAGGAGAATCAGAAGTTCTCTGACAGCATGGGATCTCAACCCCACCCCAAACATATAACCTCACAAAACTCAGTGGTTCAGTGTATTGTTCTTTATATTTTTATATTCTTTAGGAATATTTTGTAACTGTTTTTTTTTTTTCACCAGTTAATAAAAAGAAGAGTTTTGGGAGATAGGAGTTTACTCTGTAGTCCCAACTGACCTGGAACTCACTGTGTAGCCTAGGTTAGCCTCCAACTTGTAGCAACATTCCTGTTTCAGCTTACAGAGTACTGGGTTTACAGGTGTGCTCCATTATATCCAGTAATATCTGACAAAGACAAAACTTGAAAGCAGAAGTTGTGCTGAATTATGTATGGATGGGGGCACCAGGGTCCTGTTGTGGCGGAGAGACCTTAAAGTCTTCACTGGGCTGTGGCAACTCTCCAGATAACAGGCTCAGAGAAGAAACGGAGATCCTGAGACCTGGCTCTGCTTGCTACAGTCTTCGCACAACAGCCTACTCTAGAATATCAGAACACTCTAGGATCTGCTGCCAAACTGCAGCTTCCCCAAAGCTCAGAATCTCCCAGCACTCCTGTTCCTATCTCTCCCCCATCTCTTCCTGTTCCTTCACTTGCCAGGCACAGGCTGGGTGCTCAGAAAACCTGTTCTAGGTCCATTCCTGACACTGTTTTCTTGGGGTCTCTGCTATCTATCAAGATCCAGCACCCATACTCTCAGAGGAGAGAAGATCAAGGTTACAGCTGCCCACCGGCTTCATGTGCTGCCCTGGCCACCCTCAGCCAGTTTGCCTAATGACCAGTTCACCTCATTACCAGGTCACCTTCATTGAATTTGGAATTCAAATGAAGGAGTTGATTTCACCTTTTCTAACAGCTGCTCTCGAAGTTCCCTAATGATCAATTTTCCTGATTGGAAAAAGTTATTTGCAACCAATTCACTAAAGGCCTTCTGTCCGTCATCTTTGCAAGGCTTTTTGTATCACAACTGCAACAAGGACTATACCCTTTTCTGGAGATCCTTTAGAAGTGGATGTGTCAAGCTGCAACCATGTTTTCTATATCTCCACTCCACAGCCGTTTCTACAGAGCTGTCTATTTAGCCCTGGGGCTCTTCATGGCCACACCCTGGCTAGGGCCACCTGGACAGAGTTACCACCATGCTGGGTTCTGTCACAGTGACAAGAAGACTGAAGGGCCGTATCTAGCTCAAAACTAAATGACTCATGATAAAATCCAAAATATCTTCATATAATGTATTTACTCACAGGACACAGCACCTTTAGATAAAGGTCCTTTTTGTGTGGAAGGTAAAAGAAAAGCTTTTAAACATTCCAACATAGAAGACAGAAAAGGACAAAGGTTGGATGTGGCAGGAGTGGCCTCTGGGCCACTAATTGACCCTTAGACGGAACAGAGACTGAGCTGAAGCTGCTTGGAAACTGCTGAGCTGTGTTAGATTCCATAGAACAGAAGCCCAGATAAGAGCTCACTGTCCTCACAGTACTGATTTGTTGAGGTGACCTTGTGATCTGTTAAATTACACAAAAAAGGGAGAAAATAAGGGGTTGTTGCAGAAACAACCACAGCCTGCTGCACCTGGAGCTATCAGAGAGCCTCTCCAGGCGCCTAGTCTGGCTCAGCTCACAACAATCCTTGTGCCTGGAGGGCACAGGCCCTGGTCTCCAATCTATGACCTCTGTCCAGCACCTCTAAACTGAAGGCTGAACCCCTAGTTCTGTCCTCCATTGTTTGTCATATAACACTTCGTTAATGGTTTAACCCCCCCAAACTCAATGAAGAGTTAGTTCAAAGACTGCCACTAGAAGAGAACTGTCTCCACACACACACACACCCTCCCCCAGCCAGGGACTGCTCAGAGAGTAAGCTTTGGAAGAGCTGGGTGTGGGGATGAGGGGACTTGCTGGACTGGACTTGCTGGATGGAGCTTTTGTCAGCCGTCTAGAATTTCTGAAGGCTGAAGGGCTATCTGGGAAAAGTTAACGGTGGGTGCTGGGAAAGAAAAGCAGACATCCTTATCCCAGCTCTTTTCTGGTTTTGTCGTACAAAAGCCTGAGCCTAGAGCCTGAGAGGGGCCGAGAGGGGCAGGATTCCTTGTCTGGAGAGGGCACTGGGCTACAGGCACTGATGAGACCTAAAGAAGGGCTCCAAAGGAGGGAGCAAAGATACGCACCCCTCACCTCAAACCTCAACTTTGGCATAAAAAGAGCCTTGCCTTCCCCAGCTAGGGAGGGGGTGGGGAGGAGCAGGGATGGGAGGTCAGGCCACCTCCCTCTCCATTCCAGTCCTTTCCAGCTCCAAGGATGTGGGGAGGGGGAAGGCTTACAGGGGATTTGAGTCTGGGCTGAATTTTAACACTGAAAAAGACCAGAAAAGTTAATGGGCGGGAGTGGGGGGAGGTGCAGAATACACAGTGAGCGGCATAAACAAACTCCAGCGAACTGCACCAACAGGAAAGGTCTGGAATGGCCGGCAGAACGTCCGGAAGTGCTGGAGGGCTGCAGGCCCAGGTGTAACTCCCCCTTCACTCCCGGGCTCTGGTGGCCAGCCTGGAGCCTAGTTTCCACCGTGGGGGGTCTCTCTTCACTCTCCTCAGTTCCCGGCAGGGCAGATCCCAGAGCAGCCCACCCCCTCCTTGAAAAGATAGCTGGCTCTCTTCTTTCAAATAGCTGTATTGACTTGTGGCCTTCTGACTCTAGGAGACTTTTCCAGTGAGCAAGGAGAGGCTGGGGGGTGGGGTGGGACAGATCAGAGTGGACAGAAAGCACTGGACTGAGGAGTCCTTTAGATGGCAAGGCCTTGCTCGGCTTTCCCAGGAGGGTGTCAGGGGGAGAACCTGCTGCTCTGGGTCCAATAGGGAAGCTGCAGCAGGCTAAGCTCAGACCTATTTGCAAATTTCTAGCTCCTCTGAGTATATTGTACTCAGCTTGCTTGAGACCTCTCTGGAAGACAGCCTTCTGTTAGGCTTCTCTGGCCAGAAGAGAAGATGGACCCCAGAGTTCTGAAAAACATGTTCAATGCTCAAACCAATAGTATGTTCTGCTTCTGCATTTGTTGGCTTTAGACTGTCTCTCTTAAGTCCTTTGATCTATGAGCTCAAGAGGATGTGTGGACTCCCGTTTTCTCTGTGGATCTTGGTTGGATCTAAGACTAGGTAGTTTGCTACCCCCTGTCTCTCTTTGGTAGCTCTCAGCTGCACCCAGGGTCATCACTTGCATCCCATCATGCAAAATGGCTTCCACAAAACAGGCTGCCTGGTAGCAGAGAGGAAACCATGGCAACATGAAGCAGAGTGGATATTCCCATTACCCCTTAGAAAGGGCAGCCTATTTCTGGGACCTGAGCCCATTTATTCACTAACTGTGTACTTTGCTGTGCATTTCAATTTTGGAGAGATGACAATGAGAGTGCTGGGCCTGAGTAGGGAGACAAATGGCATGCTTCCCTTTTTTTCCCAAAGAACATTAAACTACTGCCTCCAACCTCCAAGGCCATTTCTGAGTTCATACATATCTCCAGAGTACAATATGATCCCCTTTTCAGATAGTCAAGGGAAAATTTATTAGGGGTCACTGGGGACATTCTCACTACCTGAACTCGTCTGAAGATGTTTCCCTTCTGTTTCCAGCACAAGGACCCTTTTAGAGCTTTCAGGCTTGGGACTTCCTGGGGGGTGGGGGTTGGAGGGAGAGAACATTCCTATGAGTCAGCACACTTCTCAGGTGTGTGCCTAGTGTGCCCCACCATACAGGCACACACTCAGCTGGGTGGCTTTTGGTATAGACAACTCTGCCCCCTAGTGACAGGATGAAACTAGCATGCAGGGCAGAGATAGGGGAACAGGCTATCCCAGAAGCTAGAACTCACTGGAATTCCCTAGGGGGTCTTTGAAAATGAATCATATGGAGAACCAGACTAGGATCCTCATCCTCTTGATGTTGTGTGCAAGGAGAAGCCACAGCCTGCGTAGTGAGAATTTTGGTTTCTTTAAAAAACATAGAAATATTATGGGAATGTGTTTTTGTTTTAACCCAGGTGTGGGATATGGGGATGGTTCAGGTTGTCCACAGTAGCTATGATTTGCCTTGTGCTCTGGCAAGGCTGTGGTTTTGCCAGCTTCAGATAGTTTCTGCAAGTGTGTGACATTTGGAACTCTGGGGACTTTTCAGAGGGTATGTAAATGCCAGGGCCCAGAGAGGCAGGGTGGGTTGTTGTTGTTGGTTGCTGGTGGTTGCTGTTAAGTAGTTGTGCACAAAAAAGAAATTAGATATCCTGACGATGAAGGTCAAATTTGCCCTAAAGAACTTGATGCCCTTAATCAGTAGGGTTAGGAGGTTGAAAGAGTGGAAAAGGTAGTGGAGAAGGATGAAAGAAAGGAGAACCCATCTGCTGGGTGGAAATCATGGCTATCCTAAGGACAGTGATAACCCCAGGGGAGACACTAACTTCTCCTCAAAATACACGTCAAAGTTCTCTTTCCTGCAGCTTGTCTCAGGCACTGTCTCCTTATCTCACTCAGTTGCCATGATGAGGGTAAGTGATCTCCTGGGTTGTTTGCTAGGGCAGGGATCACTGTGTACCAAGAAAGTGGAAACCTTAATCCTATGGCTGTGTGCCAACACCTACCTGCATGAGTTCTTTGGGCCTCCCAGATGTAACTTGGTTCATCCAACATATTTTTTTGTTTACTTTTTATTTTTAAATTATATGACATGAGATGTTATGAAGATAGTGCAGACAGCTGTGTAGCCCTTGGCCAGTTTCTCCCAATAGTTATATCTTTTTGTTGTTCTTCTTTTGACACAGTTAGCCCTGGATGTTCTAGAACTCACTATGTAGTCTAGACTGGCCTCTTTGCCTCCCAAGTGCTGAGATTAAAGATATGAACCACCATGCTTGCTTAGTAGTGATATTTTACAGAACAATGTACAAATCAGGTTCCAGAGATTATTGTCCTGGGTCTTCACCTAGTGCTGTATGGTCTTCATTCAAAGTAACTTTCTTCTAGGCTAGAACTGTCACAGGGCAGTAATATAAAGGAGGCCCCACTGAACTCTTCTTTAAAAAAAAAATGAATTCATGGCTGTGTGTGGTGGATCATGCTTGATTACAAACCAAGCTCCAGAACAGCCAGGGCTACACAGAGAAACCCTGCTTTGAAAAACAAAAACAAGACAATAGCCTGCCCACTGCTGCCAGAGTCACTATGATGTGCAAGTGTGTGGTAGAGAGATGGGAGAGAAAGAGTGTTAGCTTTCGGTCTAAACTCCACCCCACAGTTACCAGGCAACAGACAGGTATGCTCCACCCCACAGTTACCTGGCAACAGCCAGGTATGCTCCTCCCCACAGTTGCCTGGAAACAGCCAGGTGGGCCTGGCCCACTATAAAAGGGACTGCTTGCCCCTCCTCTCCCTCTTATCTCTTTCTCGAGCCTGTCTCTTACATCTCTTATCTCTTACCTCTCCCCATTCCCTCTTCCCCCTCTCCACATGGTCATGGCCGGCCTCCACCTCTCTACTTCTCTACTCTCTTCCTCTCTCTGCCTTTCTCTGCCTCTACTACCCTCTTAACTTCCCTCCCCATGCCCTAAATTAACTCTATTTCTATACTATACCTTCACATGTGGCTGGTCCCTCAGGGGGAAGGGATGCCTGGGCTTGGGCCTGCACACCCTTCCCCCTCACCTACCTCCCCATAACCCCATATAAGACATATCTCTTTATATTTTTATAAACACATAAAAGAAAATCCAAATGATTTTTAGCACTATGAAGAGAGGCAGAACAGGAGCCCAAAGGGTGGTGAGGAACAGCCTGGTGTGAATATCTTGCCCCACCACCTGAGGCCATGGTGAAGTTCTGGCTCATGCTGCCACCGAGGACCATGTCTGGGCCAGTGGCCCTCCAGCAGCAGGGGCCTATGTTGGTGTCTATAGCCTATGCTACCAGCACAGGCCATGATGCCTGGGATCATTTTGATGTCCAAGGGCTGTGTAGAGCTGTTCCCACCTCACACTGGCTGCAGCACTCCCTGTCCCATGCCTGGGCACAGAGTAGAGCTGGCCTTGGTGGTGGAGGAGGGTGGGGTGGGTAGGTGCAGGGGGGGCGCTCAGATGAGTGAGCCTGAGGGCATGAGCTTGGGAGGAACTGGCTGTATCACAAGTCTGTCAAGTGATGGCATGGGCAAGGGAGAGATGCCCTCCCACCCCCTTGCTGCCTGCAGCAGGTGGAAGAACTTGCTCCAAGGTATTGAAGGTAGGAGTGTTCCAACATGTAATAAAGACACATGCTCCATTATGTTCATAGCAGCCATATTTATAATAGCCAGAAGCTGGAAACAACCCAGATGTCCCTCATCAGAGGAATGGATACAGAAAATGTGGTACATCTACACAATGGAGTACTACTCAGCTATTAAAAACAATGACTTAATGAAGTTTGCAGGCAAATGGATGGAACATGAAAATATCATCCTGAGTGTGGTAACTCAGTCACAAAAGAACACACACGGTATGTACTCACTGATAAGTGGATATTAGCCCAAATGTTTGGATTCACTTCACAGCAACTGCTAGGCTGAGTGTGAGGTCCCAGATGGAGGAGCTGGAGAAGGGACTGAAGGAGCTGAGGGGGTTTGCAGCCCCATGGACAGAGCAACAGTGTCAACAGGCCAGACCCCCAGTTGCTCCCAGAGGCTGGACCACCAACCAAAGAATACACATGGAGGGACCCATGGTGCTGGCCGCAAATGTGGCAGAGGAGGACCTTGTTGGCCATCAGTAGGAGGAGAGGCTCTTGGGCCTGAGGGTGTTAGATGCCTCAGTATAGGGGAATGTCAAAGTGGAAAGATGGGAGTGTGTGGGTGGATGAGCACCCTCATAGAGGCAGGGGGAGGGGGAGGGGATAGTGGGTTTCCGAAGGGGAGATCTGGAAAGGGGAAAACATTTGAAATGTAAAAAAATTGTCAAAAAATTAAATAAAAATTAGAAAAAGAAAAATACAAATGAAAAAAATATGGTATAGGAAATTAATTTGGGTGAGCCAATGATGTATATTTTTATATAGATGTGCACTAAAAAATAAATGGAAACTTTGAAAAAAAAAAAAGAAAGTAGGAGCGTTGTCTCAGCAGCTCACTGGCTGCAGCACTTGAAAGGGCGTGGCCTTTTACCTAGTCTGGGCAGCACACTAGACTTGGCCTTAGTGCTGTGGAAGAGAGTGATCTGGCCCTGAGGGCATGAGACCTTGCTGGCTGTGGCACTTGGGTGAGCTAGCTGGGGCAGTGCTGAAGAGATGGCCCTGGTGGTGTGGGTGCTGACCAACTCAGCTACCACCCAAGCCCAGATCCAGGCCTTTGGGTTGGCCCACTCCAGCATCTACCCCATCTATGAACTGCTGCAGCGAGTGAAAGGGCCACTCCTACAGATCCAAAGCTTCAGGATCTCCATGACACAGGGCACCAACAGGGTATCCGAAAGGAGTCCCAGTGAGGATCCAACATTGATAGTTTAGCAGAAGCCAAAGGCCTCAAACCAGACCAATGACTCACTGTAATGAACATTTACAAGTGAAGATGTGTAGATAAAAGGGGACACTGTGTGCCACATGGTGACACACGACAGCTTCCTCAGTGAGATTTAAAAAATTTTTAATATAATTTTTTTTTGTGGGTGAGGTTGCAAGGGTGAAGGGTGGAAATAAAGGGACAGGAGATGAATGGGATAGGGGTACATGATGTGATTCAGAAAGAATTGATTAAAATTTTAAAATTAATAAATAAAAAAACCCAAATTCATATTCCATTCCTAAGTCACACAAGACATACAATTCAATCTTTTGTTAGTTTTGTTTTTGTCTTTCAAGACAGGGTTTTCCTGGCTGGCATGGAACTTGCTTTGTAGACCAGGCTGGCCTTGAACTCACAGAGATCTGCCTGCCTCTGCCTTCCTTAACCCTAACCTTGAGTTCTGGAATTAAAGGTGTGCAACCAACACACAGTGCCATAAATTCAGAGTTGTACACCCACCATCACTGTCTTATTCTGGAATATTTTCATCACCCTTAGGAGAAACCCTGTAATCATTAAGCTCTCATTTCTCCTTACCTCCTCCTCCAAAATCTTGGATCAGTTCCTAATTTTCTGACTCTGAGGATTTACATATTCTCCCATCCAAGTACTAATAGGGATGATAGATTAGTAGATAGGATTTATGTGTTTGGATTCTTTATACAAATTGGATCTTATACTATATAGCATTTTGTACCTGTCGAATGAAAGATCCAAATATGTAAATCTTAACTGCAGTCAAAGAATCATGGTCACGTTTTGTGTGACAAAACTTTTCCTGGGAACATACAGCACATACATCTAACCACCCCAGATAGGGAACCCACACAGACCAAAGTGTGAGTAACACCAAACTCCAACTTGGTGAACTAATGAATTTCATTAGGGTTGCTTGCTTACAGGAGCACGGGCAAGGGTTTACTTACAGGATCAGAAAGGACTCAAAGGCAGCTGCATCACCAAGGCCCACCCCAGGATGGGTGAGAGCTCACAAAGCTGGGAACCCGGAATGCACTGCACAGCCCGCAGGCAGCTCAACAGGTTGGAGAGGTCCGTTCCCAGTAACTCAGTACATCTAAACCTCTTCCACATGGCTCAGCTGGTTTCTGCTTCTTCCAGTCTGGTCTTAGAGTCTTCCTTGCACCTTTTTTCTTCTGAGAGTGTTCTATGCACCTCAGCGTGTCTGAGAGTCTTCTGTGCAGCTCAACTTCCTTCCATCCGAGGGGGACTCCCAGCTTTTACTGTTTACTCTAGCAGAGAGGAGACTAGTGAATCTGGTCAGTTTTAGGGACTTTCTGATGCTATTTTGAGGTGTATTTAAAGAGCTTGTTGAAGGATGGAATGTTTCACTTTTAGAAGAAACTGTTATATAATGTCATACTATTACATCTGATCTCAGAGGCTAAGCAGGGTCCAAAATTTTATGTATATGGATGCTTCTCTTACATGTTCACCATATGCATAAAGTACCCATGAAAACTGAAGGATGGAGATGGATCCCCCGAGACCAGAGTTACGCACTGTTATTAGCTGCTGTGTGAGTGCTGGGAATTGAACCCAGTCCATCTGGAAGAGCAGCCAGTGCTCTTAACTACTGAGCTATCTCTATCTTTTCACCTTAATATTTGAGACAAGGTTTCTCCCTTAACCTGGAGCTCACCATTTGGCTAGACTGGTTGGCTAGCAAGCTCCTGAGATTTACCAGTCTCTGCTATTCCTCTCTCCCTGCCCTAGAATTGGGATCACAGTTGCACACTGACAACTCAGCTTTTTATGTAGGTGCTAGGGATCCAAACTCAGGTCCTCGTGCTTGATTGGGAAGCACTTTATTGACTGAGTCATCACCCGAGCTCTGTATCTGTCTTTGTGCCAATGCCACACAGTCTTTTTAAAGGTTCTCTTTTGACTTTATTGATAATGTCTTTTAACTTAAATTTAATTTTATTTTGAGGCAGGGTAGGGTCTCTCTACATAGCTCTAGCTGTCTTGGAACTCACTACATAGACTAGGCTGACCTAGAACTCATAGAGATCCACCAACTTTTCTGCCTCTGAAGTACTGGAATTAAAAATGTGTTACCACACCTGGCTGGTAATGTCTTTTTAAATTAATATTTTTCAATTAGTACCCTAATTAATAGACTGACTTTATTATGATATTTTACATATACTATCACATAGCCTCGATCACTATAGCTTTGTCATAAAACTTGAAATTAGGAAATGTGAGTTTTCTAAATAGTTTTTCCCCCAAAGATTATTTTAACTATCTTGAGTTTTTGGCCTAGAATGAATATTTTACCCATATGAGTTTTAGAAATCTTTATGCCAGACAAATTTTGATAGTGATTGCATTGGATTTGTAGATCAGTTTAGTCTAATGGTTCTCAACCTGTGGGTCATGACCCTTTTGGGCTGTTGAAAGACCCTTTCACAGGGGTTACCTATGACAATTGGAAAACACGATAATTCACATTATGATTCATAACAGTAGTAAAATTACAGTTATGAAATAGCAATGAAATAATTTTGTGGTTTGGCACCACCACAATATAAGGAACTATTAAAGGGTCTCAGAGTTAAGAAGGTTGAGAACCACTAGTTTAGAGAGTATTGCTATCCCATCAATATTAAGTCTTGATCCACAAACTTGGAGGCATTAAATTTTAATTTTTAAATACCTTTCAATAAAATTTTGTCCACTGCCTGGCTGGGTCTGGTTTGTTTTTTTTTTTTTTTTTTTTTTAAATTCAAGGATATCAGGTTATAACTCTCTGTGAATGGGATCTTATTTTGACAAAAGGATCTTTGCAGATGTTACCAGTTAAGGATCTTTTCTGCAGTATCACCTTCACTGCAGCTGGACTCCTGTTCATGCCCCAGGTCTGAGCTCACTTGTCTTCATAGAGCCTTGAGCCCTCTAAGACCTTTTAGTGGTTCCTTTGCCTGCCTAGTCACCCTCCTAGTTCCTTTGTTGGTCAGTCCTGAACTTGTCTATTAGGCAGGTTTTGTCCTTGATGGCACAATTGCTCACTATATTTAAAAAAAAAAAAAAGAGCTTTACTTAGATATAATTCACATGGTATAATCAACAATTCAATGGGTTTTAAGTGTATTCAGAGTTCTTCATCGATCATCAAAATCTAGGTGCAGGGCATCCTTTTCTGTCCTCAGTAGCATTCATAACCCTCATTGTCCCTCTTTTCAACCCCCAGCAATCAAACTTCTTGACTCTTGGGGTTCAGAACACATGATTATTGGACATCCTGGTGCTCATCTTTCAGTACTTCTTATGTCCCACTTGTCTTATGTGTGCCTAGAATTTGTGATAGTATTTTTCTGTCTGGAAGTGGGAAGGGCCATGATTAAACCTGCTGTGATGAAGTTGCTCCATGTTGAACGGGGTTGAGGAAGAAGAGGAGGCTGCGGTGGTGGAGGCAGCAGCAGCGGTGGTGGTGGTGGTGGTGGTGGTGGAGGAGGAGGAGACAAATCTATTGAAAGGGGAGACAGTTTGCTCATGGTTGCAGCTGTGTTTCTAGCACTAGACTTGAGCCCAGCTCTGCAGGTACATGCTCAGGAACGCAAAACAAATGGGAATGAAGATGGGAATATATGGGTTTGGGGTGCCTAACTTGTAGGTTAGTAAGCTTAGGGCTCATGCCTAGCTGTAGCTTTGCAACCATTGATTGCATGGGTAAAGCATGTACTCTCTGATAGGCAGGAGCTGGGCAAAGGGGGACTCATCTTGAGAAGTCTTATAGAACGGGAGTCAGAGAACAGGATCCTGGAATCCATGAAGAAAAAAGTGTTGGTGGGCAGGATAGAATGGCTTATAGTCATTCTACAGGAACAGGGTAGACACTGAAAAGTGGCTTAGAAATGGAGAAACTAGTGGTGTACCCACTTTTGGGACGATAGAGAAAGTTTCATCATTCTCCAAATGGAGTTTTCTAGGGGGATCAAGGCAGCCTCCCATGTTGGCTTGAATATGGCTTGAGAGGCTGAGGAAAGGAACAATACAGGCAACAGAGAGATCTTCTCAGTCAGGGGTGGAGCCAGGCTGAGCGCACCCCAGTGTGATTACCACACTGCTCTAGCCTAAGGGCTTGCTTATCAGATCCCTCAGATGTGGAGTAGAAGGGGCCATATTCAGAATGAGGCTTGAGAATGATCAGCAGTCAGCTATCTAGATGCCAATGGTGGCTCTTTACTGTTAGAGGGGCCAGCTGCAGTGAGGGATGGGGCAAAGAGTGGTGATGGGCTGCAGGTCCTAATGGTAGGAAGGAGGAATCTGTGGAGAAGGGATACCAGGTGGTTGGAAGAAGGAATGATACAGAGCCAGCAAGGCTGTGTCAGAAAGGGTGATATTTTAGACCTGGACAGCCATGGTGAAAGACTGCTGGGAGGTGTGAGGCAGGGAGAGCATGGGAACTGGGAAATAGACTTGGTGTTCTGGGTACAACTGTCCTTGGGCACCCAAATGCCTCTCTCCCTCTCTCAGCCATGGCCTTGGTATTTCTGCTTCGGGAATCTGACTCCTTGAAGTAAGCCAGTCACTCTTTCAGGTACTAGATGTCTCTGTGGGAAGGGTATGTGATGAGCTAATGTTAGGGAAGAAAGTGCTTCCACCAGGAAATGCCCAGCCCACCTTTGCTGAGCATCTTTGTTCTGCTGGGACTGGATAGGAGGCCCAGGCCTATGCCTTCAGAGAGTTTACCAACTGAGCAAGGACTTAGGGAACCAGAATGATATGGAGAGGATGTAAAATGTGGGGATGTTGGTGACAGGTGGCACGTGAGGTGTGGCTTGCCAGAGGGAGAGCCTTGCTTAGAGGGTTGCTAGCCCTGAATGGTTGCTTGTAAATTATTTATTTATCAACCACTGTGCTAAGGCTGCCTGTCAGTACAGTGCCCTGTGACCTGGGGCTTTAAAAATTAATGTGTTCATTGAGTCATTCCCTTGACTCACATTCACAGGCACCTATTACTTGTTGAGCCTAGATTCTTCACACCACAAAAGACCTAAGGGAGCAGCAGGCATCCATACAACCCTGTTTAACAACAGGCCTGTAGGCTGGCTCTGAGAGGATAAGTAGGCTGTCTGCTAGGGGAGGGGGAAACATCTCATTTTGAAGTGTGTGTGTGTGTGTGTGTGTGTGTGTGTGCGCGCGCGCGCACTTGGGGATGTCATGTGCTTGAATATATGGTGGGGGTAGGATATGAAACTGAGATGCAGCAGCCTGATCCACCAAGGTCAGTCAATTTAGGGAGTTTGAACTTCAAGCTGCCAGTTTTCAGAGCTACTGGCCTGGCCTGGGCACTGTGTTGTATAAGAAAGGTCATGGCCTTGGCCAGCCAGGATGAGGGAGAATTTTCAGCCTTGGCAGAGGAGAGAGTAGAGCTGCTCACAGTCTGGGGACAGACAGCCAAGACAGGGCTCAGGGCATGTCAACAATACAGAGGCCTAGGGGCACAAGCCCCCCTTCCTCAAATCTAAACACCTATGACAATACAGACCAGAACAGGCTAGACAGAAGGATATGTGGCAGGAGTTAAGATACCAAGCTGAGAGACCACCATATTTAGGGGAGCTGCCTGAGCCTCATGCCACGAGAAGCATAGGGATGTGACCTGAGGCTGGCCAGTCAAAAGAGTGACTGGGCAGGGACTGGTACCTCAAGTCTTAGCTACTGGCTTTTTCTTGAAGTAAATGGTCCTCAGCAGGCCTACAGTTCCAGGAAGTTCATTTCAGTAGCTGGTGTCTTGAGTAAATGACAGTCTCCCAAGATGTCTCACTGTTCTAAATCCCAGACCCTTTGAAGCTGACCTTATCTGTCAAAAGGGCCTTTGCAGATGTAGGGAAGATAGAGTTGTTGATATGAAGTTGTTTGGGCTTACTGAAATGGGCTTAAATCTAATGACGGGTGTTCACGACAGACAGAAGAGAGAAAGGACAGAAGAAAACACAAGAGAGGAGGCAGTGTAAACAAAAAGTAGAGAACAGAAGGTTTCGGTTGTGTTAGAACACCTGGTTGTGGGACTTTGTGATGGCAGCTCTAGGACACCATTGGTCTCTGCACTGCCTTTCTCTTTCATGTCCCTTTCTGTAGCTGTTGCTCAGTTAAAATCAGCTCTGGGCCAGCTCCTTCTGTCACCACAGCTCTTCAAGGGCTTTCTGGGTCCCTGGAGGGCACATATAGGCACAGCTTGGAGGAGGGAGCTCTTTAGGGTAGAGAAAAGGCCTTAAGAATTGGTAAAATCTTAGACGAGCAGGTATTGACAGTGTGACGGGAGTGACCTGATGAGAATAGACACAAACCACAGATCCTTTCCCAATACTCAGGCAACCTCTTTGGGGCATCCTGGCTCCACACACCCTCTTCATCATACAGCAAGTTGAGAAGGCCAGGTAAACATAAGGACTGGTGTGATGGTACCAGGAAGCCAGGACCACTCAGGCTATAAAGAGCTTGTGGAACAAGGTGAACTAGAACCTCTAGAGATGAAACCCAACCCACTGACCTTGGTTACTCTGGCCATCAGAGCTGTGCTTTTGTCATTTCCTTTGTGGTCATTTATGATAGCAGTCCTAGCACTCTACCTTAGCTGAGGGAGCACTAAAGAGCTTGATAGAGGCAAGCCATGTCAAGGAAGGAGAATGAAGCTAGATAGGTTGTGGGGACTTCTGCATCCTCATGAGATCAGACCAATCACACCTAAGGGCTTAGGTAGCAGTAGTTCTTTCCACATTCCTGATGGTCTGGAATCAAGAATTATTCGAATGTATCAAAATGACTGTAATTAGTCACTAGCTTGGGAGTTCTTTTGTGATCCTATATTTCTTTCTTTCTTTTTTTAGTATATTGACTTTATTTACATTTCAAAAGTTTTCCCCCTTTCCAGGTCTCCCCATTGGAAACCCCCTATCCCATCCCCCATCCCCCTGCCTCTATGAGGGTGCTCCCCCACTCACCCACTCCCGTCTTTCCTCCCTAGGATTCCCTTACATTGGGGCCTCTCCTCCCACTGATGGCCAACAAGGCCCTCCTCTGCCACATTTGTGGCCAGCACCTCCATTTGTATTCTTTGGTTGGTAGTCCAGTCTCTGGGAGCTCCGGGAGGTCTGGCCAGTTGACACTGTTGCTCCCTCCATGGGGCTGCAAAACCTCTCAGCTCCTTCAGTTCCTTCTCCAATTCCTCTATCCGGGACCCCAGCTCAGTTCAATGGTTGGCTGCAAGCATCCGCCTCTGTATTTGTCAGGCTCTGCCTGAGCCTCTTGGGAGACAGCTTATCATGCTTCCATCAGCAAGCACTTCCCAGCATCCACAATAACGTCCGGGTTTGGTGGCTGTATATGGGATGGATCCCCAGGTGGGGCAGTCTCTGGGTGGTCTTTCCTTGAATCTCTGCTCCACACTTTGTCTCCATATTTCCCCCTGTGAGTATTTTGTTCACCCTTCTAAGAAATACTGAAGCATTCTCATTTTTGTCTTCCTTCTTTTTAGGCTTCATATGGTCTGTGAATTGAATCTTGGGTATTCTGAACTTTGGGGCTAATATCCACTTATCAGTGAGTACAGTGACAGGCAGGTAGATCAATGGAATAGAATTGAGGACCCAGAAATGAATCCACACACCTACAGTCACTTGATCTTTGACAAAGGAGCTAAAACCATCCAGTGGAAAAAAAGACAGCATTTTCAACAAATGGTGTTGGTTCAACTGGTGGTCAACATGTAGAAGAATGCAAGTTGATCCATTCCTATCTCCCCGTACAAAGCTCAAGTCCAAGTGGATCAAGGACCTCCACATAAAACCAGATACACTGAATCTAATAGAAGAGAAAGTGTGGGAAACTCTCGAACACATGGGCACAGGGGAAAAGTTCCGAACAGAACACCAATGGCTTATGCTCTAAGACCAATAATAGACAAATGGGACCTCATAAAATTGCAAAGCTTCTGTAAGGCCAAAGGACACTGTCAAAAGGACAAAAAGGCAACCAACAGATTGGGAAAAGATCTTTACCAATTCTACATCCGATAGAGGGCTAAATATCCAATATATACAAAGAACCCAAGAAGTTAGACTCCAGAAAACCAAATAACCCTATTAAAAAATGGGGAACAGAGCTAAACAGAGAATTCTCAACTGAGGAAATTCGCAGGGCTGAGAAGCACCTAAAGAAATGCTCAACATCCTTAGTCATCAGGGAAATGCAAATTAAAACAACCTTGAGATTCCACCTCACACCAGTCAGAATGGCCAAGATCAAAAACTCAGGTGACAGCAGATGCTGGCGAGGATGTGGAGAAAGAGGAACACTCCTCCATTGCTGGTGGGATTGCAAGCTGGTACAACCACTCTGGAAATCAGTTTGGCATATCCTCAGAAAGGACATAGTATTTAT